>CM070825.1:12742882-13225382 GCA_036326025.1 Chrosomus eos
TGGTAGAGTTTGTTGCAGTAAATGAGAACAAATTACTGTTATTGATTGTATTGATTTTAAAAAAACATGGAGCTTTCTTTTTAATTCAGTAAAACCCCATTTATCACATGGGGGATGGTCAGTTTTCTATAGGGAATGCGGAGGTTTACGTCACCCCGTGTTGCTTTAAATGGGACGGGGGGCCGCCATTTTACAAGCCGATCTCTGTTTCCCTTGGGTTTAAATAGTGGGTGTTAGGCTAAAACGAGGAAAAATTTGGGAAGAAAACGGAAGAAAGGGAGATGTTTAAAAAAAACAGAAAAAAGGGAACCCTACTGGTATTAACAAAATGCCACTGTCAAAAAAAATTTTTGGGGACAAATATCCGCGAAAAAAAAACGTTGATACATCTGATTTATTTTTTGGTGTTAAAGCCTATGCTAAGTTGTTACCATTGAACAAAAAGGGTTCAAGCTATTTTACCTGAAAAGCAGCTCTCGTGTTAATGTTAGCTTTCTATTTTCAGCATATTTTAAGTTTTCATAGGTTGTGCAAGAAAAAAAAAAATTGTACATTGCTTTATAATGCCACAAGAAGTGGTAACTTATTAAAAAAAACAACTGTGCCCTTATTGTCATCATTTAATGTTGACACGTGTAAAAATGAGATTATTTGGTCGTTTATTTTAAAAGTTTGATGTATCTTTGCCCATTATTATGTGTAACGTTACTTAAAGGGTCTTTGTGGATGCAATCAGTACAGAAACAGGGAAGTCACTTAATGTATTTATTAAGCAGATATATAAAATCATGATTCACAGACATTTTAAAAAAGGCATGTTAAAAGATGTACAGAATATTAAAGCAAATTGTTAATTGAAAATAAATAATTTGATTCATGCAATGTGTCCTGGCTTTATCATCTGCTAACATTAACCAAAAATTCAACATCATTCATCAACTATCCTCCTAAAATGTTAGTCATCGAGGAATATACAATACACAACCTCTTGCTTTGTACAACTTTTAACAAACGTAGCATGCAGTGGAGGACAGTAAGTAAGTTTTTCCTCATGATTGCGGCGATCCGGCGTCTTCTCGTCAGCTCCTCGACCTGCTTCCCTTGTTGTTTTATCCAAGAAAGAAAGGTGAAAAAACATACTCCGTTGTTCAGTTTCCTCCTGAACGATCGTGTGACCTGCTATGGCAGTTGAACTGAACAACCATATCGACGTTTATTAAAATCTCGACAGAAAATCCAAACACAGCCTCCAACACACGCATTTAAATACAGCGGTATTGGGCGCGATCCTGTAAATATGGCGGCGGACCCATAATGCAACACGGCGTGACGTCATCTCCACATTCCCTATACATATTTACATACAGCTCCTTTAAATGCAGAGTTTATAGTTTAGTGTAATTTCAAATGCTTCTTTGTGCTTGGTTGGAGAAATATTTTTTATTTATAAGATTTTTAGACTCGTGTTTCTTCTAAAACACACCCAATTATTTTGCCCCTATAGCAATAAATGTGTAATTGTGGTATTGTTCAAACTCATTGATCAATATGCTTGCGTAGGAGTAAGTGAAGTGTGTGCTGGTTTCTCTCCGCGTTCTGCGCTGTTGTGAGTCTCATCGACTATAAACACAAGCTCTTATCAGCCCATATCCACCGCATTTACATTGTAGTGGATACTTTCATGCGCTTCCATGTCCAAGTGTCTGCTATCAGACCCGTCGAAGTGCAGTTTCTGTTCATGTGTGCTATGTGTTAACCCTATATAGCCTACCTTACATACAGTTAGGGTGATATTACATGACTTAAAATGTAATATTGTCCGCACACCTCTTGCGTTTCGTTTGGTCACACACCACAAGGTGTGACTGTGGCCTCAAAGCTTCAGCACTGCCACTCTGAGCTCCATTGTTGATGTCTGAGGTAAAACACGCCCCCCTCATTAGCATACGAATAAATGTAGAAATAAATAAATGTGAAAATAAATAAATGTAGACATAAAAACATATATACATAAATAAATGTGGAAATACATAAAAGTGGTAATAAGTAAATGTTATAAATAAAAAAAAGGTGTGGAAAAAATACAATTATACATAAATAAGGAAATAAAAGTATACATACTCATTTATTTGTACTCTTTTACATTTCTTTGTATATTTATTTATTTATGTATTTATTTATGTATTTTTGATTTTTTACATTTCTTTGTATATTTATTTATGTATTTATTTATTTATGATAAAGTCAGCTTTGGCATTCCATATTGAACAGCTCGGTCACAGATATGACAATCATCACATGTTACATGGCACATGGTTTGGACACTGGTTTGATTCACAGAAAATGCAAGAACTGGTAAAATGTTTGTAAAAATCT
The DNA here is from genome assembly GCA_036326025.1 of Chrosomus eos. Lineage (NCBI taxonomy): Eukaryota > Metazoa > Chordata > Actinopteri > Cypriniformes > Leuciscidae > Chrosomus > Chrosomus eos. Next base: position 12,745,259 of record CM070825.1, read on the forward strand.
ATCTGGAATACAATATAAGACACTTTGGAAACATCTGACAAATGTAATACGCTAATAAATAAAAACTCTGAAAAAAAGAAGAAGAATCTATTACAACCAAAACTTTTTGTTGATGCCAAAACAAAAACCTCCTTTCCACATATTGATGTGATATATTTTACTTACTATTTTAAGTATGGTATTAAATGGTAACACTTTACAATGTGGTTTAATTTATTAATATTAGTTAATGTATAAACTAATATGAAATAACAATGAGCAATACATTTGCTACAGTATTTATTAATCGTTGTTAATATTAATCCATAAGAATACAACATTTTTATGGTATCCGCAAACAAGTGATTGACTATCGCGCAACAATTCAATGACGTCAAGGCTGTGATGTGATTGTTTATCAAGTCACACATGATCAGTTACTCCTCCTCCAATGGTAGAGCCACAGTCCCTCGTATCTCCCAATAATAAGACCAGTTCTGCGTCCCAATTCGCATACTATCCGTCCTAAATAGTATTCAAAATTAGAATTAGTGTGTCCCAAATAATAGTATGTTGAAATGATGAGTATTCCAAAGATACCAGGATGGTCTACTTTTTCCAGTTAGAATCTGAAGTGTGTATCCGTGCAAACTCTTATCCGCTAATATCACCCACAACCAATTGGACGAGGATTCGATTATAGTTATAAATTTGAATAAAAAGTGTTAAAAAAGCTTCAAACATGGTGGATGTGCGAGACCGACAGATAAGTAGGGAAGTAAATAATAAAATATTTAAGTTTAAATGTTGTCAATATGTTCATATTGTACATTTTCCAAACATACAAAAATGTACGTTTTGAATCTGTAAATGTTAGGTATTAATACATTTATTTGCATTTAAGAGAGTCCAAATATACATTGCAGTTCATACACACAACAAAATTCACACATTAACACAGCATATATACAGTTTGTAAAATTATGAGGTAAAAGCTCAAATAATCACAAATCATTTATATTGTTGTGTAAATTTAAGTTGAGCGATCTTTGTTATAGTGTCCTGCTTCACCAGTTTTGTTAAGAGGTGTTCTTTGTTAGTTCATAAGTAGTCTGAAGTCCATGATTTTTTCCCATTTCAATTATTTGACAATTTTTTATTTTACTTATTGTTTTTAAGACTGTATCATTAAATGTACTCTATTTTTTCTCTCTAGCTCTGGAAGTTATAAGAAAGCTCAAGTATATATCATTGACCATTAAAAATCCAAACAACACCCTTAAAAAGGAAGTAACTGCCTGGATTTGTCAAGATAAAACACATTCTGTGACTGGACAACAAAACCCCTCCATGCTGGACAAGAGCAGATTTTCGTCACCACAGGTATCATGCTTACTTCATCTAGAATTATGGCAAAGGGGACAACCTTCTCTTTGTCTCGTTATGTGTATGTTCTAGACTAGAGCAGTGGTTCCCAACCTTTTTTTGTCTGAGACCCCTTTTTTCCCAAGAAAAAACGTCAGGGCCCCCCTTCATATTTAATGATATTATCGGTATGTTTATTACTATAACCAGATATGTTTATGCACAAATAATAGCCTACAATATTAAAAATACTAAAAAAAATACATCAGTAGGACATTTGTAATTAAAAAAACGTAAGCCTAGAAGTAGCCTATAAATTTGCCCTATATGAAATGCAATTACAAAAATATCAGTATTCACTCTCTGTTACTGAAAAAAATAATGAATATAGATTATTACAAAATGATTGGTGTCTGAGACCTCAATTTGGGAAATCTGACGTGATTTGGGAAAAGCAATTAAAAGTCCTGGCAGAAAGCGATGCATTAAGATGTAGAGTAACAACTAATTATAATTTTTTCCGAAGTGTTAACAACTTAGTGTTAACTAATAATTTTTGCAAACTGGTGCTACCAACAAAATATTAGTGCATTCCTGGAACTGGGTGTCGTTAAACTACATCCTTATGCATCGCTTTCTGCCAGGACTTTTACAAGCTTTCCCCAAACCACTAAAGTGACGTCGACGTCCGGGTCAGCTTTAGCATGAGCCGTCAGACAAGTGTTATTTAAATAAACTCCTGATGTACTTATAAACTTTCCAATGCCTCGTTTTATGAGTACAGAACCTATTTGTACTACTGTGTATAAGTTTGGCATCATTCTGGGCATTATTAGTGCGGTAATTTACGGGATACATCCTTGGATCCATTAGCGCCTGCACTAAACCATCCGGCTGATATCTCTAAATAAGCTCTAACTTTAATAATGTTCGACCAAGGGAAAAAGGTTTCTGGGGGGTGTTTGGCTCGAGGTCATGGTGCAAAGGACCCTAGGTTGATTTTACTCCGAACCATCCCTTTAATACAAGCCTCTGTTACTAAATTGCACTATATTGTTTTAAAATTCCCCATAAAGTTTGCCATGTATCATCCTGGAAATAAAGTGGTCATCATTATAATTCTAAATAAGTTATGATCATGTATTTTATTTCCTGATTGAGCAACATCTGCGCAGACTCTTAAAGACAGGGCAAGTTCTCCGGCGTTTTACTAGAATTACAGTTTCCATATGAGTAATGCATATGTTGTTGAATTAATTAACTTATACTGCTGAGGCTGGTCAGACACTTGAAGATTTTGAGCCCAATTTTCACCCGAAGCGATCAGGGGGCATGGCCTGATTCAATGCTTGTCGCAAATGACTTTTTGTCCCGAAAAATCCTTGTCAAAAAAAGATCGCCCTCACGATCCCAAATCGTAAATATTACAAAAACAACAAGATCAGACTCTTGATCGGGCTGCCTCTGACATAATAACTTGGAAGCCACTAAACATACCACGAAAGTGGAGGATTGAGAAAGAAGATCACCCATATTCTTTTTTTCTCCTTTGTTTTTCTTTCCCAGCTGATGACGTCTATTGTCCTCTATTTGTTTTTCTTCTCAAGTCACGTTTGATCTCGCTCGTCTCACTGTTACTTCAATCTTCAGGTTCGTTACTTCAGGTGTGGTCTCGCGGTCCAGACGAATCTTCTAGTGTGTGCATCACTGATCTATATAGAATGACTGGATAGCTCATGACGTTCTAAACTGCCATCAGGCAGTGAAGCCACCGGAAGTGTTCGAGCGGCCATCTTACGATTCCCTACCAGCAGAGGCTCCAGCAGCCGCTATACAGAGACTGGTAGCTCCGACGGCACTTTTAAGATGAACCGCTGAGCAGCATACAAGTGTAAAACGACGTTCACAAAAGGGCGTAGAAAAACTGCCCACAGGTTGTAATTCAAGCCCTAAAAGTAGTATTTTATATGCAAAATTGTCGCTATGCCCGTGTTGTTTTCTCCGAGGCAAGAGAAACGGTAATGCTGCTGCTTCTTCAACAAACAACGATAAAACAGTCAACAGTAGCCTAAGAAACATTAGAGCAGCAATAATCACAATTAAGTGTCCAATAGCGACACCATATGACAGCTTCAAAAAGAGCTTTGTGCAGAGTCCATTTACCATTACATTAACCCATACAATTTGTATTATCCATTTCCTGAACATGTACTTGCTAAGCAAACACTTTATATGAACAAACAACTAATCTATAAAACACAATCGGTCTTCCGACTGTCACGTTTTGATGTGTTTGAGTTCTGTTTTGTATCTTGGTTTCCCCTGTCTTTGTGGTTTTTGGTTTAGTCCTGTTAAGTTTTCCCGCTCCTCGTTTGTGTTCAGTTTCATCACCTGTGTTCTGTTAATTATCCAATCATTTCATGTGTATTTAAGCCCTGTGTTTTCTCCCAGTGTTTGTCGATCGTCTACGTATGGTTGTGTGTTTCTGATTTCCTGGAGTTTTGTTTCCTGTTTAAGTTTGGAAAGTTTTCATTTTGTTATTAAAACATTTATATTGAAGCTTTCGTGTCCTCGTCTTCAGCACCTGCACAAACCCTGACAGAACGATCGACCTTTAAAAAAAAAAAAAAGCAAAAATGGGCCGAAGGAGGAAAAGCAAGGTGGTGAGCCCCTTTGAAATTCCAATCCTCTTCCAGAAAGAACGCTCACTCGAAGAGTATGTGGGGCTCTATTTAGAGCTATATGATGATGTGTCGTTGGAGGAGGAGGAACTGAAAAGGAGTTTCTGGGGTGGACTAAAAGACCCTCTCGCCCAGATAATTTTGGTAAGGGACCTCAATCTATCCTTCCTGGAGTTTTTGGATCACACGCTGTGGGCCTGTGGATCCAGCTACCACTTGGAGGATCTCCCACTCCAGCCAGAGACCATCCAACCAGAGCCCGTCGCCAGCCCGCCAACGCCTGAGCCCATCACCTGCACGCCAACGCCTGAGCCCATCACCTGCACGCTCACACCTGAGCCCATCGTCTGCCCACCAGAGCCTGCACACCGCATCAGCCCTGCCGCCAGATCGGTCCCTGGACTTCCCCGGCTGATATCCGGTATGACTGATCCCCCACTGATGTCAGTGCGATTAGCCAGGAGGATGGCTGCCGAGGCTGGGGTTCACGTTAACCACATCCAGCCAGATCCTGAGCCCGTCGCCTGCCCGCCAGAGCCTGAGCCCGTCACCTGCCCGCCAGAGCCTGAGCCCGTCGCCTGCCCGCCAGAGCCTGAGCCTGTCGCCTGCCCGCCAGAACCTGAGCCCAGCCCCAAGCTCCCCGAAATGCTGGTTCCGTCCAGTTCCGAGTCCCCTGATGTGCTGGTCCCGTCCAGTTCCGAGTCCCCTGATGTGCTGGCCCCGTCCAGTTCCGAGTCCCATGAAGCGGCAGAGCCAGAGCCCGTTGACCCAGAGCCAGAGCCCGTTGACCCAGACCCAGAGCCAGAGCCCGTTGACCCAGACCCAGAGCCAGAGCCCGTTGACCCAGAGCCAGAGCCCGTTGACCCAGAGCCAGAGCCCGTTGACCCAGAGCCAGAGCCCGTTGACCCAGAGCCAGAGCCCGAGCCCGTTGACCCAGAGCCAGAGCCAGAGCCCGTTGACCCAGACCCAGCGCCAGAGCCAGAGCCCGTTGACCCAGCGCCAGAGCCAGAGCCCGTTGACCCAGCGCCAGAGCCAGAGCCCGTTGACCCAGCGCCAGACCCAGAGCCCGTTGACCCAGACCCAGAGCCCGTTGACCCAGGCCCAGAGCCCGTTGACCCAGAACCCGTTGACCCAGCGCCCGTTGATGTCAAGTCAGTTCCCGATCATGAGCCTGTCCTCCCCAAGAAAATTTTGGGGGGGCGCCATACGCCTTCGCCGTGGCCGGCCAAAGATCCACGGAGGCCGGCCAAAGATCCACGGAGGCCCGGAAAAATAACACCGCCATGGCCACCCGAAGGGTCCTCACCGCCATGGCCACCTGAAGGGTCTGTACCGCCATGGCCACCTGAAGGGTCTGCACCGCCATGGCCACCTGAAGGGTTTGCACCGCCATGGCCACCTGAAGGGTCTGCACCGCCATGGCCACCTGAAGGGTCTGCACCGCCATGGCCACCTGAAGGGTCTTCACCACCACGGCCACCTGAAGGGTCTTCACCGCCGTGGCCACCTGAAAAGCCAGCACCGCCTTGGACGCCCGAGGGTCCCACAGCTCCGCCCTGGACGCCCGAGGGTCCCACAGCTCCGCCCTGGACGCCCGAGGGTCCCACAGCTCCGCCCTGGACGCCCGAGGGTCCCCACAGCTCCCGCCCTGGACGCCCGAGGGTCCCACAGCTCCACCCTGGACGCCCGAGGGTCCCACAGCTCCGCCCTGGACGCCCGAGGGTCCCACAGCTCCGCCCTGGACGCCCGAGGGTCCCACAGCTCCGCCCTGGACGCCCGAGGGTCCCACAGCTCCGCCCTGGACGCCCGAGGGTCCCACAGCTCCGCCCTGGACGCCCGAGGGTCCCACAGCTCCGCCCTGGACGCCCGAGGGTCCCACAGCTCCGCCCTGGACGCCCGAGGGTCCCACAGCTCCACCATGGCCACGCCCACAGCCTGCTCCGCCTTGGCCACGCCCACAGCCTGCTCCGCCTTGGCCACGCCCACAGCCTGCACCGTCGTGGCCACGCCCACAGCCTGCACCGTCGTGGCCACGCCCACAGCCTGCACCGCCGTGGCCACGCCCACAGCCTGCTCCGCCCTGGAGGCTTCCTGGACCTGCACCATGCCCTCGTCAGCCTCCAGGGCGCCCACCCTCCCACCCCTTTGGATGTTATACGGCGCGAGGACGCGCCTTCGGGAGGGGGGAGGTAGTGTCACGTTTTGATGTGTTTGAGTTCTGTTTTGTATCTTGGTTTCCCCTGTCTTTGTGGTTTTTGGTTTAGTCCTGTTAAGTTTTCCCGCTCCTCGTTTGTGTTCAGTTTCATCACCTGTGTTCTGTTAATTATCCAATCATTTCATGTGTATTTAAGCCCTGTGTTTTCTCCCAGTGTTTGTCGATCGTCTACGTATGGTTGTGTGTTTCTGATTTCCTGGAGTTTTGTTTCCTGTTTAAGTTTGGAAAGTTTTCATTTTGTTATTAAAACATTTATATTGAAGCTTTCGTGTCCTCGTCTTCAGCACCTGCACAAACCCTGACACCGACCTCATTTAAGGCGGTGAGAGAGTGCGCGCGCGCGGCCGGGGCTATCGCTATCGCTATCGCTATCTCTCTCTCTCTCTCTCTCTCTCTCTCTCTCTCTCTCTCTCTCTCTCTCTCTCTCTCTCTCTCTCTCTCTCCTCTCTCTCTCTATATCTCTCTCTCCTCGTTCTTATGGGCCCTGCCACTGATCTAAATAATTCGTTGTTACAACGACTTTGTTCCCTTGTTTTAATAAATCGTGGACACGTTGAACTAATTCCCTCCCTCATTTTGATTTAACGAATTACAACGTGGCCACAATATAGTAAAACAAATTAGTATAACGTGCTGAGGTATTATTAATTTGTGGCCACGAAACAATATTCACCTGAATATTCTCCAATTCACACAAATATAGGGCTTTAGCATTCTAAATAATTAATAGTATCAATATGTTTGTCTTACCTGTGATTATAGCTCTTCAGTGAAGGCCAAATTTTGTTCTCGTACAGATTTTTTTACTTTTGCAAAGAAATTGCCGTTTTTTAATAAGCAGGAAAAATTTCCAATTTTAAACAAATACCCATTTAAATGCTTTGGATTGTTCAGTGTGTCCCAGGTCTTACTTATATATATATATATATATATATAAACTCACCTAAAGGATTATTAGGAACACCATACTAATACAGTGTTTGACCCCCTTCTGCCTTCAGAACTGCCTTAATTCTACGTGGCATTGATTCAACAAGGTGCTGAAAGCATTCTTTAGAAATGTTGGCCCATATTTATAGAATAGCATCTTACAGTTGATGGAGATTTGTGGGATGCACATGTCCAATTTTGGTGAGCTCGTGCAAATTGTAGCCTCTTTTTCCTATTTGTAGTGGAGATGAGAGGTGCCCGGTGGGGTCTTCTGCTGTTGTAGCCCATCCGCCTCAAGGTTGTGCGTGTTGTGGCTTAACAAATGCTTTGCTGCATACCTCGGTTGTAACGAGTGGTTATTTCAGTCAAAGTTGCTCTTCTATCAGCTTGAATCAGTCGGCCCATTCTCCTCTGACCTTTAGCCTCAACAAGGCATTTTCGCCCACAGGACTGCCACATACTGGATGTTTTTCCCTTTTCACACCATTCTTTGTAAACCCTAGAAATGGTTTTGTGTGAAAATCCCAGTAACTGAGCAGATTGTGAAATACTCAGACCGGCCCGTCTGGCACCAACAACCATGCCACGCTCAAAATTGCTTAATCACCTTTCTTTCCCATTCTGACATTCAGTTTGGAGTTCAGGAGATTGTCTTGACCAGGACCACACCCTAAATGCATTGAAGCAACTGCCATGTGATTGGTTGATTAGATAATTGCATTAATGAGAAATTGAACAGGTGTTCCTAATAATCCTTTAGGTGAATGTATATATATGTGTATATATAATACATTGGGATACCAAATGCAGGGGTGGCAATGTTCTTTCTGTCACCCCGGGAGATCCTCTCCTGGAGAGAACTCATTTATTAAATGTAGTTTGGCATTTTAATTCAGTTATTTTAAATATTACTGTGTGTAGATTAAATAAAATCCAATTACATTTTTTTTAGGTGAACAGTCCTGTACCATCAGGAGACAAAAACAGCGTCAATGAAGTTCCTGCAACTAACAGTGGACTCCCTGTCCCACTTTTCAACTTTTCTCCACAAAGCAGGTCTTCATTGGACATGGACACAAGGGACCTTCCAACTCATCTTGAGATGGACAAGGTTCATTGGGATCTGATGAAACTTTCCTATAAGGAGCAATTATCTCAGCTTGAAACAAAGTACGGAGTGTCATTTAATGAAGAAAAACAGCAGAAAAATGTAACCATTAAGATCCAAGCTCAATCCAAAGGAGTTCAACATATTAATCTTGAAAGTCACGCCATCAGAGCTTTAACTCAACTCTACCAGAAACTTGCATCAGCCGCTGTCACCTGTGAACTCAAAAACCCTACAGACGCAACTCCTGTGGCATCAGCAGTGGAGAAACTTCAGAAGGAGCATCACTGTGTTGTTGCAGAAGATGCGTTTAGTCGCTGGAGGCTCGTTGGACTGCCAGAACATCTCGGCCATGCCATTGCTGAAATTGAGAAGAAGCTTCAGAAAAGAGTGTTTGATGACAAGCAGAAGAAATTGATCGGTTACTCGGAGGATGTTCCTCATGTAAGAGGAATAAAATGGAATCAGACGCCCGATTATGGACAAGGAGCTGTGGGAGGATCAATACGGGATGAGGGATTAAATCTCAGAAGACAAAGTGAAACAGACACTAGATTCAATGAAGAATCAAAAGACAGTTCTAGACATGAAAGTAAAGATGCTCATGCTGAAGAGGAGACGTGTGCTATTTGTATGGACAGCTTCACCAACAAGAAAAAACTGAAATGTGGGCATGAATTCTGTCAGGAATGTATGAGTGCGTCAGAGAAGAGTCTGGGATCAATCTGTCCTGTGTGTAAAGAAGTCTATGGGAAATTGGAGGGAAACCAACCAAATGGAAAAATGAAAATAACAAAGAGCAGATTGCGTCTTCCTGGATATTCAGATTGTGGCACTATTGAAATCTACTATGACATACCCGGTGGTGTTCAAACGGTAAGAAGATGTGAAACTGAATTGCGATTGACTTGTCAAAAATCAAAGCACTCTGCAAAAGGTCTATAGACTTTGCTCCCAATTAACCACTCCTCTAGGCTGAAAGACCTGGCAATTTTACACTCTCATATCAGGATTTATAAAATAAATAAATAAACAGCATACTTTAAATATAGTATTTATTTTAAAACAAGACAAGGATACTGACTGATTTTAGCGTAATATGATGGCACTAATTGCATTTATAGTCTGTATCTAGTATTTTCCTAATGTCTTGTAGCCTACCGTTAAACCTGGTATCACATGGATGGGAATATGCTTATGGAAATGCTATGCAGATGACGATGCATAGTAAAAGTAGGCGTTGTAAGCTCCATATATGGAGCATATTCGGGAAGGAGATGGGGTGGAGATACATGTACGCACAATCTTTTAGGATGAAATCTACAGAAAGTTGTATATATGAAACCCCTGGGCTTTATAACACCAGTTGTTCTATTTCTGAAGGGCCACTGTCCTGCAGAGTTTAATTCCAATGCTAATTAAACTCCTAAACCAGATAATCAAAGTCTTCAGGATTACTAAAAACATCCAGGCAGGTTTGAGCTAAACTCTGGAGGACAGTGGCCCTCTAGCAGAAGGATTGCTGTTGAGGAATCTCATGAACTGCAGAAAAACAATGAGGAAACAAACACTCAATATAAAATGTATAAATAGATTCTACACTTCTCACAATTGTATTTTATATTTTTCAAAACGCTTATTTTAAAAACCTCTCTGATATCAGTGACCTTGTAGATCATTTTCTATTTTTACGTAGTTTTGTTTAATGTTATCTTTTTGAATTCATTTTTAGGAGAAGCATCCATACCCGGGAAAACCTTATTATGGACAACTCGTCAAGGATACTTGCCAGACAATCGTGAAGGAAATGAAGTGCTCAAACTCCTGGATCAGGCTTTTAAACAGAAACTGATCTTTACTGTCGGGAGATCTACAACTACGGGTGCAGAGAATGTGGTCACCTGGAATGATATTCATCATAAGACCAACACATCCGGTGGGCCTGAAAGGTATAAGTTCATTTAAAGTGTGCTTTCACCATCAAGATTGTCATCATGTCTAGCAAAACCACTATTTCATATTTAATTTGGGTTTCATGTCAAATATTTTTTCTGTCCACAGGTATGGCTATCCGGATCCTGGCTACCTAAAGAGAGTGAAAGATGAGTTAAAGGCCAAAGGCATTGAATGAGAATTTTATATAGTCTGCAAAAATGTAATCCCTCTGCTCTGGAGCTCCATGTTTACACAGCTGAATCACTGTATAAGACCAAATTACAAAGTAATTAGTCATTAGTGGCTCTTTTAAATGCAAGCCCTGGTGACATAAATTTGATTTTGAAAAGTGATAGAGCAAAATACAGGAGAACCTTACTTTGCCAAAAAAATTAAGTTTGGGAGAAAATTCTCATTTCAGTAGTACAATGATCCCAAGGAAAAGTCAAAACCAACTATGGAATGGCTCAATCAAAAGGTGGATATCCCAACCAGTTATACCCAGTAGCCCTGTCAATGTCCTGATCAGAGTCCTATTGATAATCTGTGGTGCTATTTTAAAATTGTAGTCTACAACCAACCTGAACTTCCATTAGCAAATCTGCTGTGAAGAATTGGAAAATATTAGTCAGTGAGCAATACTGATAGAACAACTTGAAGTTGAGATACTTAACCAGAAAAGTTGTTGTTACAACAGAAGTGGGCTAAATCGAATATTAATATGGGTTAATAACGGTTTAAATACTTATGCAAGTTGAATATTTCAGTTTTTCATTTTCTTTTAAATATCTACTTAGAAACACCTCATAATGGCTTCACTTAGAGCAGATGAATATGCTATATAAAAATGTTGAGTTACATTTTTCAGTGGGTCTAAATACTTTTGCCGCACTTTATATGCTTTTAATTTAGGTGATGGGCTTACATGATGTTTAATTCTAATAAAGTCCTTAAGCCTGGAGTGGTCTTTTGATTTTCATGCTTAAGTTATAAAGCTGCAAATATGAACATTAAGTGAGCATATGAAGTACAAGTGAAGGCTCCTGTGTTTTTGTCATGATTCTCAAAAAATAGTAAAACGTGTTTAGTTCTTATGGAAAACCTTACATTAATGTGATTTTAATTAGTTATATAAGAAATTCATATATCAATGTAATAGTCAAATTCATAAATTATAAAAAGTACAAATTAGTGGTGGAAGATTTGATTAATGGTGGTAAGTTGGTTCGGTCTGGTGTTTCATCTTGTTTTTTGTAAGTTGTCTTTTAAGTTTTATAGTTTCTTTTCCTTTTAAAATATATATTCCCCCCCCCCCCCCTGTAAATCTCTCTTTTTTTTATTTCAAAAATAAAAAGACAATTGTATCTCAGATCAAATTCATCTTATAGATCTTGATTTTTGTTCAGTCATGATGAAAATGAGACAATTTCGTACAAACTGATTTAGAGTTCTAACTGTTGAAAAATAACAATTTGTAAGACATAAACATATTGTCATAAATAAAACAGCATAACCTTTTAATCATTTACAAGTTGTTACAATTTCTATCTCTTCTAGGAAGTAAAATTAAGAAAGATGTTGGTATTCCATATAACCACCTCTTCCTTACCAAACGGCCCATTGGGAATTCCTGATCAAGACCTAGACAACTGTTAAACACTGTAAAAAAAAAAAAAGTTTTAGCCATCACTCAGGATATGACAAGCTAAGGATTAAGAAATAGACAGAGCATAGACAAAGTGATATTGTGAAGTATGTTGTAAAAGCGATTTTGTGCCTCTGTGATGGTACCACAAGACGTCGGCTCCTGGAGGGCATGTTAAGTCATAAGAGAGAGTGGAGGTACGAGGATGCTGAAGTTGGGTTGCATTTTTATTTAGGAAGGGCTGGATCTTCCTGATGTTGTACAGTGCAAATCTGCTTGATTGTGCAAGTGTAGCAATGTGGTCTTTGAAGGTCAACTGGGCATCAAAAGTTTTCCAAAATTCCTGGCTGAACTGGATGGGATTCTTGTTGCTGAATCTGGCTCATTATGTAGATTATGTGCTGTGGCTATGGTGAGCCAGTTCCATAGATAATTTCCACCCTCGAACTTCTTCATCCTCTGCCGGCCCCATCCGGCTGGATTGATGTCCCATTCCTGTCTGAAATCCTTCCTCTCCCAGTGTTTTTCTGTCCAGCCTTCAAGCTCCTTAATCCCAGCAACATAGGCGGCCCAAGTTTCCTCATCATGACCCTAGATGTCACCAAAAGCCCTCACTGGTTACGTCCTTGGCTCTTCCCCTTCCGCTGGTTCCATCCCGCTCTCCTGCTCCACCTTGGGCTTCCCAGTCCTCAGGTCGTCCTAGAATTCTCAGCACGGTTAACTAAATTGATGGTAGAATGTATCGTGGATGTAACTCTTTCTTGCAAATGAAGTTTCTGAATTTGTCTCGCCATTCTTATGCTTTTTTTATAATCTGTTGTTTCGCAATGACCAAGCAACTTAAGTCTTCTTGTAAGATTCACCCCTCCTGTTTCCCACAGTAACATTTTACTTCTCTCGACTTTCTCTCTAATTGTGGAATCCTGCCAAATTGATGGTCAACCCTTTCTCAGAGGCAGGATGTAACATTTTCCAAGGACAATCAACTCTTTCCCAGAAGCAAGAAGCCTCCAAGTGACATTTTTATTTCACACTCTTAATAATGGTTTGATATCTACTTTGGTCTTTCACAGCCATCTGTTGTTTGAGGGAAATCCCCTGACTTACAAACTCTACTACAATTGTTTCCTATAAGATTAACAAAATATTTCATCATCCCCCCCTATTATTTTTACTTCCCACCCTACTGTCGAGTGGGTGGGAATTCGACTGCAATTCCACAATTCCGCCCCTTCCATCTTCTGTCTAAGGACCATATTGGTCCGCTTTTTCACTGACAAATAGTTGCCTTGTGTAACTGCATTCCGGAAGAGGTCGCAGCCAAACTTCACTGCCCACAATATTTACTAGGGCAGTGTAAAAAACTCCACCTCCCTAACTGAACATTCTATGGGGTCAAAAAACAATAAACAAATCAACAATTTGTGTTAAGGTTGTCATGGTTATTTAAAATACAATGAATAAATTGTGAAAGTGATTTAGACTTTTTCCAGTTAATATAAGATGCTTAATCAATTTCTGATGCACGGTTCTCCCACGGTACCAGAGGAACTCAATTCCCAATAGCCTGGGCGCTCCTGCGTTGCCAGAGGTAGCTCATCTACTTTTATTTATTTATTTATTTAATCGGGACAGTGCACATTAATGAACAATCTTGCACTTCTGTACAGACTGTAAATGAGCCAGATTATAGCATAATTCTAATTTTTCACCTGTAGTCCCGAGGCAGGAAGACAACAACACAAAAAGATAATATGACAATACACAACACTAAAGGATATGACAATATACAGTATCAGGCAAGAAACACATTAACACACATTCAGACAGATTACATTAAATCAATAAAATTAGTCTAAACGAGGACATAACTGGGAACTTGTAAGAAACTGTTTAAGGTTCTTTTTAAATGTGCAGTAAGTGGGACATTCTCTATTTTGGAGGCTGTCCAAAAGTGACTTCTCTGAAAACAGAACATTTGTCCAAAGGTTGTTTTGTGGGATCTCTAGGTCTCCTCTAAATGAGGCTCTGGTGCAAAAACCTCTGTCAGACCTTGGTTTAATGTATGCAAAAGTAAAGGTGAGGCTGGTCCGTGAATACTTTATAAATTAAACAGCTATTTTTAAAATAAAAAAATGGTCAAAATTGAGCATATTGTATTTTCCCAAAATATTACACTGATGGAATGACATATCAATATTTTTATGGATTTTTTGAATAACATTTCTATGGGTTTTAAAATTGTATTTCCAGTGCGTGACCAGGTTGTGATGCAGTAATCTATGTGAAAATATCAGTGAATGTAGGAAAATTTTAGCAGAAGTAATTGTCATTGATGGTCTGATTTGTTTAAAGTTTGTTTAAAGCATATTAAATGAGAGTGTTGGGTCCAGTGTGACCCCGAGGTATTTGAACTCTTCTATGATGTCAAGTTTCACTCCCCCCAGGAACACATTGGATTTTTTTGTGAAAGTCATAGCAACAGTTTTCTTTTTGTTCAATAATAGGCAGAATTTATGGAGCCAATACTGTATATTCTCCAGTGCTGATGTGAAGTATGGATGATGCCTCCTGTGTGCTTTTAACAGGTGTAAAAATAACTGCATCATCTGCATACATTTAAAATGGACTATTTGACAAACATTTGGCAGATCATTTATATATACAGAGAACAACACTGGTCCCAAAATAGAGCCTTGTGGGACCTCTGCTGGACATTCAAGGTAAGACGACATAGTGCCACCAACAGTCACAGATTGTCTTCTGTTGGACAAGTAAGATTGAAACCAAGAGCACTTCAGAGTAGTCTGAGGTGCTATCTGGTGGAGGCCCCTCGTGGGAGCGGACAGCGGGATCTTAATCCACCAGAGGAGTGTGCTCTTGCTGCTAAGCACTGAGTGTGTTGATTTTTTCCTTCTCAGTCTCTGGCAATCATACAACACTTAAAATTAATCTAGCTTCTAATCAAAATAGACTCAGGCAATAAATGATATGTATTATGCAAAATAAATTCAATTACCGTTCTTTTCGTCCCCTTAAATCCGCTTCCATTATCTAGTAAACGAGGCAATGACCTGCTTCTTACCCTCATCGTTTCCTTACTTTCACATATCTTGATTTGAACAAATTGAGTGGAAGGGGTATAAAAAATAACAAACATGACACCCTCTAACTTCCTGCTTACACTACCCAAAGACTAAAATACTACCTTAAGATTATAGAAAAGAAAACACAATGGATATACTGACTCCCTTACTTTAAAAAAATACAATAAAAGTTCTGAACATTAAAAAGTAGAAATAAAAGGCACCCCTTCCCTACCACTTTTTGCTTAAGGGGTTTTATTCAACCTCATCCAGTTCATCCAGTCCAGGACCCATTGGTTACATATTAGTGCATAATCTCCTTATAGACACATTGATCATCTGCTTAGGCCATTAAGTCAAGTCAAGTCATCTTCATTTATATAGCGCTTTTAACAATGTAGATTGTTTCAAAGCAGCTTTACAGAGATAAACGTATAATTTAAGGTAACAGAGATCATTTTGGCTTTATAGCGGTTCTTTAATAAAGTTATTTTCCAGGTTAAGTTAGTTTTTGATTGATTATCTTCCGTCGCAAAGATCAGTTGATATTAAATTAGGGGCCGCTAAGACGACACCATTCTCTCTACACAGACTTTAAACGCGAACCGGTGAGAAACACTGATGGCGTTCACATGCGCATTAAGAATTGGTTCTATAGTTATGTGCGTTTGAATATATGTGCGCAGGTTTGTTATTCCCTACAAACCAAGCCTAAACAACGTACCGGTTTTTCCTTATAATTTTGATACAGAATTTTATTTTATTTTATCAATTCGGGGTAGGTACACAAATTGAGTTTCCCGATGAAGCTTTATCTGTAGAGTGGTAAAGGGATCCTCCACAGGGAGAGACTAGTTGGCACTTCAGCACTGCGTTTTCATCGGGTCCAGGCGAAGGTTCTCCATCAGATCTGGATACGGCTCGGATCCGGCAGGATGCGGGACAACCTCGGGATAAACAAAGACACTAAAATTAGCGTAGATGCCATTCTTCTTATGATGTAACGAGTACATCAGGATTTATGGGAAGTGTTCCCGGTTCCAGCTGACTTAATCTATGCAGCCTAACATTGAATTATAGAAGTCTATAATGTATTATGTGAATGCTAGGTCAAAGAGATGTGTCTTTAGTCTAGCTTTGAACTGACAGAGTGTGTCTGCTTCCCGGACAGTGTTAGAGTTTTGGTGCTAAATAGGAGAAGGATCTCCCGCCAGCAGTCGATTTTGATATTCTAGGTGTTATTAACTGGCCGGAATTTTGGGATAGCAATAGACGTTAAGGACTATAATGCATTAAGAGCTTGCTCAAGTACTGCGGAGCTGCAATGTTTAATAGGGAGCCAATGCAGTGTTGCCATCATTGATCTGTGGGAAGGCACAGCACAAAAAACAACAACACAGAAACAACAACTACTATGGCTATTATTATTCCCACTTTAGTAAGCCATTTACTCCATGATTCCCAGTTTTAGATAATTGTTGAGTTAAGCAAACACTCAACTTTCCCTCCTTTTTTCTTTTTCTATAATCCATACGGCTGGACTGATGTCTGTTGAAAGAAAAAGATAGAGAGTGTTAGCCTAACAGAATACAGAGAACTGCTGTTGGACCAGTGAATAATAAAAATGCAATTAATATGGCCAATCAATACAATTTAACGCAGTCTCTGTAGTGATCATTGAAAATGTATCACATGTGCCCTCTTGTGAAAGGATGAAGTCCTTCTGCTTGGATCAGCGATCAGTTCATCTTGTTGGGCTGAACTCCCTCCTCGTCCAATACATTTGTTTGATGGCTTTCAAGGGCCTGGCGTCATATGTGACAGTGGTTTGACTCTGGATGCTGTTGTCTCTCTGCCTCTCCTCAGTCTGGCTTCTCCCCAGTCTGGCTTTTGATTGAGCATCAAGCATCTTTCTTCTTTGCAGAATGCAGAAAATAGCAGCATTTCAGTCTGTCTTACCTTATTTTCCCTCCCCTGATCTCAAGAGGCGCACTAGCGACCGATGCTATAACGGCTGAGGTCTATAGCCTCCTCCCATGCCTGAGACCACGGTTTGAGTCCCGCTTGGAGTGGGTTGAGTAGAACCGATACACACAAACAAAAATCTAACTCCCAGTTTCACAGACAAGGCTTAAGCTAGTCCCAGACTGAAATGCATTATTGAGCTGTTTTAACTTAAAGAAACGTCTCGGGTTAGGGAAGGGGACGAGACACTGCATCGGTGACGACGCTAGGGGAACGCCCTTCAGCGTAGCGCGTCTGAATTTATGAATGAAACCGAATCCAATCCTATTGGCGTTGCGTGATGACGTAGCGTGTGACGGCATATGTGGATGTGTACAAAGCACGCCGGCACACATGAGAAGTCAGCTTTTGCTATGAAGCAAGTGCTCCAGGCGGGGTGAGGTGTGGCGAACCGATGCAGTGTCTCGGTTACATACGTAACCCGAGACGTTCCCTTTCGAGGAACTCGAACTGCATTGGTGACGACGCTAGGGGAACGAGATACCTACTATACCACAACGAACCCCGCTCATCCTGGTGTGAAACTGTCTTCAGGCACAACCTAGGACGAAAGCACTCGTGCACCGGGTGTAGAGGGAAGGTCCAGACTGTAAAACCTCATGAATGTGTGCGGAGTGGCCCAGCCAGCCGCCTCACATATGTCATGGATAGAAACCCCTGAAAAGAGGGCTCTAGAGGACGCCATGCCTCTGGTGGAGTGAGCCCTCACGGCCATAGGTGAAGGCAAATTGCGCACCTGATGGGCCAGGGAAATAGTCTGAACGATCCAGTTGCTGATGGTCTGCTTAGAGGCGGGAAGCCCCTTCTTGGGCGACCCAAAACACACCAGCAACTGGTCCGACTTCCGCCATGAGGAGGACCTCTGGATATAACATCACGCGGCAAGTGGCTCCCCATGACAGGGGCCAAGGCATAGGGCACCTTGGGCAAATAGCCGGGCCTGGGATGCAAGATGGCCTTAATGTTGCCGGGAGCAAACTCCAAGCACCCATAGGAAATAGAGAGCGCCTGAAGATCTCCTACCCTCCTCAGAGAAGTAATGGCCAACAAAAAGACCACCTTAAACGGAAGGTTCTTGGCCTCAGCCGACTCCAATGGTTCGAAGGGGGCCTCGGCCAGCCCTTAGAGAACCACCGCCAGGTCCCAAGAGGGAACCCTGGTGCGAGTCGCAGGTCTCATCCTCTAGGCTCCACGGAGGAAACGTACGACCAGGTGATGCCTCCCCAGAGGACCATCACTCAGAGGAGCGTGGAAAGCCGCAATGGCAGCCACATAAACCTTGAGTATGGACGGGGTAAGCCCGGCAGAAAAGCGGTCTTGGAGAAACTCCAGCACTGAAGCCACTGGGCAGTGAACTGGGTCCAGATCACGCTCTCTGCACCAAGTGGAAAACACATTCCACTTAAGGCCGTATAACTTCCTTGTGGAGGGAGCTCTGGAAGTGAGTATGGTTTCAACCACTTCTGCTGACAGACCGGCTTCTAGGTACTGTGCCCCCTCAGGGGCCAGACCCACAGTTTCCACAGCTCGGGCCGAGGGTGGAGAACTGAGCCCCCTGCCTGAGACAACAGGTCCCTCCTCAGAGGGATCTGCCATGGCGGGCCTGCCAGGAGCAGGATGATGTTCAAAAACCATACTCGGGCCGGCCAAAACGGGGCTACTAATAGTACGCTGACCCCGTCCTGGCAGACCCTTTCCAGAACTGCTGGAAGCAGAGCGATTGGGGGAAAGGCATACAGACGCAGCCTCGGCCACGTCTGCACGATGGCATCCAACCCCAGCGGGGCTGGATGTGTGAGGGAGAACCACAGTGGACAGTGTGTCGTCTCTCGAGACGCAAATAGGTCCACTTCCACTGGGCCAAACCTCTCGCATATTAACTCCACCACCTCGGGGGGGAGTCTACATTCCCCGGGCCTCAGCCCCTGCCTCGACAGCATGTCTGCTCCCTGGTTCTGGTCCCCCGGGACATACATCGCCCTGAGAGACGACAGTCTCCGCTGGGACCACAGGAGGATCTGATGCGCCAGTCTGCACAGAGGGCGCGACCTCAGACCCCCCTGACGGTTTAAGTAAGATACCACCGACATGTTGTCGGATCTTACTAGGACACGGCGACCATGGAAGTCTGGCAGAAAGCTCCTCAGAGCTCGGAACACCGCCAACATTTCTAGGCAATTTATGTGCCAAGAGGAATGATGGTCCTGCCAGAGACCTCTCGTAAAGTGGCCGTCCATGACCGCGCCCCAGCCCGTGAGGGAGGCGTCTGTCGAAATAGATATCCGGCGACATGACGCTCCCAGCCTGGGACCCTGGGACAAGAACCAAGGCTTCTTCCAAATTGATAGGGAACGAAGGCATCTGCGCGTAACCCTTATCAAGCGGAATGGATTTCCCCTCGGGGAAAACCCCTTGGCTCTTAACCACCACTGTAGAGCTCTCATGTATAGCAGGCCAGAAGGTATCGCGCTGGACGCTGCTGCCATGAGACCCAACACTCTCTGAAAGTGTTTGACAGTGATGGCTTGGCCTAGCTTTATCCCGGACACTGTGGTCAGGATGGACTCGATCCGAGCAGGAGAAAAAGGTTCCTGCATCGTGACTGAGTCCCACACCACTCCCAGGAACGTGGTTCTCTGGGCTGGTGTCAACACGCTCTTCTTCGTGTTGAGTCTCAACCCCAGGCTCTGGATGTGGGCGAGGACGACATCTCGATGCCGAATCGCCAGCTCTCTCGACTGGGCCAATATTAGCCAGTCGTCGATGTAATTGAGCACCCTGATGCCCTCGAGCCTCAGGGATGCTAGAGGTGCATCCATACACTACATCCATACAAGTACGAGGGGAAGAGTGCTAGGCCGAATGGAAGAACCCGATATTGGTAAGCTTCGCCCCCGAAAGCAAACCTCAGGAACCTCCTGTGAGATGGAAGGATGGAGACGTGAAAATAGGCGTCTTTTAGATCTATCATGACAAACCAATCCTCGGATTGGTTTTGACTCACGATAATATAAATAGTGAGCATCTTGAACCTGAACCTCCTCAGAGACCGGTTCAGATGCCAAAGATCTAAAAATGGACGCAGCCCTCCATCCTTCTTGGGAACTATGAAGTACCGGCTGTAGAACCCGGACTCCCTGACTGGTGGGGGAACATGCTCTATGGCCCCTTTTTCCAGCAGCGAGTGAACTTCCTGTTCCAACACCAGACTCTGCTCTGGGTGAACTGAAGTCCAGACCACCCCATTGAACTTTGGTGGGCGGACCTGGAACTGCAGTCTGTACCCGATTTCTACAGAGCGCAGGACCCATGGCGAAGTATTTGCGAGGTTTTGCCACTGCAAAATTCGCCAAGGGAACCAGCCCCTCTGGGCTGGTGTCCGGGGTTTTGTGCGAGTCCTTGACGGCACCCTGAAGCGGAGAACCGGCAGGGGAAGACCGACAACGAGTCACAGTGTGCGAACCTGAACACTGACTGACTGCAAGCCTTTGGGGCAGACAGACCAGTGTGTGCTCGCTGGAAGCTAGCGTGTCCCGAAACGTCAGAGACGGCGGGATACTGACGCCAGCTTCCCGAGGGCCCAGCGAGAGAGGGGACCGCAATCGCTGTCTCTCGGGGGCGGGCCCTTGGAGGTCTTGTAAAAGTTAGGACCTCTTTCCCTTAGCCTTCCTGGACTGAAGAACGATCCTCAGATCCGTCTTCTCAGGAGGCTCTGGGTAAGAGCACCGCCTAAAGTCCCAAGCTCAGTTTTTTTTTTTTTTTTTGAGGGGGACCTCTAGAAGCGATACTCTCCTTCAGATGGTAGGCTGAATTAATATTTAATTACTTTAACTCCTCGGAATTAAATGCAGCCATAACACTGGATAAGTGAAACACGGTCTGAATGGTAGGCTGTAGGAAATAAATGCAGCCATAAACACCAGAATACTGTTTTATATTTAATTATACGATCTCATAACCTACACGCTGCCTCGGCAAGCGCGAGATTCGAGCCGTTATAATTTGGCTTTCATCCCTCGAGAAGAAAGTCAACAGGCGCGAGACTGAAACAACTGACAGCGCACGGCTGTACGCGTCAGGATATTTCTCAATGAACACAGCCAGCACCCTCAGGGGCTGACTGTGAATTCCTTGCACCTAAACAGTATTATTTATCAGATCGCGTGTGTCCCTTTTATTGCAGACTCGTAACGCGCTGCCTTAACAAACGCGAGATCCGAGTAGTACAATATATTTGGCTTTCATCTATCGAGAAGAAAGTCAACAGGCGCGAGGCTGAGACACCCGAAACGCACGTGTGCGGCGAGTCTTTTCTCAATGAACACAGCAAGCACCCTCAGGAGCTGACTGTTCATGCCTCGTACTCACACAGCAAACTGCAAAGTAGACTCGTAACCTACATGCTGCCTCGGCAAACACGAGATCTGAGCTACTGGATTCTGTATTGCACCTGCAATGCATTAAACCTACGCGCTGCCTCGGCAGACGCGAGATCCCAGCCACAGAATCTTACTGGAAAGTACACTCGCAATCTAAGCGCTGCCTCGGCAAACGCGAGATCCGAGCTAGATTCTGTATTGCAACTGCAAGGCAAACATTAAACCTACGCGCTGCCTCGGCAGACGCGAGATCCCAGCCACAGAATCTTACTGCAAATTGTGTGTGTGTGTGTGTGTGTGCGCTTCGTGCAGATTCTCCTCCGCGATGCTGAGCACGTCCAATTCCTCGGAATCAGACAGCTGCAACACCGGGTCTACATCCCGAACGGGAGAAGCAATCAATAGGCAATAGGATTGGATTCGGTTTCATTCATAAATTCAGACGCGCTACGCTGAAGGGCGTTCCCCTAGCGTCGTCACCGATGCAGTTCGAGTTCCTCGAAAGGGAACTTGCACTGACACATCTTAAAATATGCCAGTGCCATGCCTCAGGATGCACATCAGTAATTTTTGCAATCAGTCTGTTAACAAAATGCAAAATGTTTAACATTTGTTAATGTAGGCAATAGGGGTTATGCGCATCATTCTTCCGGGTTCTACAAAACAGGTTTATTTTCTTCAGTTTAACACAGTGTAGTAATGGTGACCTTCTATAGCTGGTGTTTACAGGAGCTACCCCTAATATCTATTTCCGATTTACACCGTATTGCCAAACGGACGTCCAGAGCCCCGAGTACTCTGTTAGACAAGGGATTTAAGTTTTACGCCTCCTCATTTATTCATAATTATGAAGGTATGTAGCATAGCTTTTGCTAATGACACCCGATATGACGTTAGCTAACTATCAGTAAACAATTAGTTAAGACTTGTATGGTATCAGTAGTTTAGCCTTTTATTTTTGCTCGAAGACGATTAAAACAATCAAATGAAGACTGCATTTTAGCGATGGGGTGATAGTACCAACAGTATAATTACTACAATGTCCTGTGTGTTTATGCTGGTCAACCTTCAATTATGTATTATTGACCCGCGTCGCCCCTTCCCGTTCCCGTCCGAGGTCTCGGTGTGGCTGGGTGAACTCAGTCCCTCTCCCCCGCAGAACAGGGGGCCGGGTCCCCGATCTCGCCGGCGCAGAGGCGGGCCCTTCCGGGGACCAGGGGAATCTGACTGTTAAATTAAAACAATGCATTGCGAAGGCCCGCGGCGGGTGTTGATGCGATGTGATTTCTGCCCAGTGCTCTGAATGTCAAAGTTACTTAATTTTGCCCAACACAGAGCATATCGGCACACAACAAATACTGCTGTTCGGATGTTCCCATTTCTGATATTTCAACATTTGTGACATTTTAATTAAAACAAATACACTAAAGTTTGATCAGAAATAAGAATTTTATTATAATAAGCGAAAGTTAACAGTTACCTCAGAGATCACCTACCGCTAAGATGTACGGAAGTGAAAAGCGGAAATGCTTTGACCTGTTTTCCGGTTCGAACGCATAACCCCTATTGGCCTACGTTAAATTCTGACTTGATAAGCAGATTTCATCATTCCTACATCTGTACTAGTTTTTCCATTTCTTTGATTAACTCAGCTATTTTTAAATACAATTTTTCCTGTCAATTGGAAAATTAGAGAACTGTCTGTGGCTTCCCACTTGTTTCATCATTGGTCCTAAAGGTTTTTAGAGGAATGCATTACAAGTGATATGTGGAATTGAATCTGTTTGAAACCATTTTCAAAGAAATGTCCTCCTTCAACCTGCATTGCTGCCCTATGTGGGCCTATTATTACATATTATGGAATTAACAGGACTTTCTGCCCCTTTTAGGTCATTTAGCCTCTTCTTTTCGAGTTCAGGATCCCTACCTAAATCATATATAATAATTTCATTTATTTTCATTTATTTGTTTATTTTACAGGGACAGTGTTCATTAATTAACAGTAAAATAACTGTAAATGAGCCAGAGTTAGCTCAACAGGCTAATTTTCGTCTGTTGTCCCTGGCCAGTTATTATGAAGGCAACCTAAAATCAAGATAAAAAAAAAATGACTTTTTACAGTCCACAAATAGTAACAGCATAAAAAAGTAATGATAAGACAGATACAACACACAACAATAAGTAGCAAGCAACATCAGCACACAACATAGGCAAAAAAAAAAGAGAGAACCAAGTTTGACGCAAGACAATCTGCTAGCAAGCAACAATTCTCAGTAGGCAGTCAGTAGTCTAATGTGCACGTATCTGATTATCAATTAGCCAGTTCTTAAGCTGACCAGTAAAAGAGCGATAAGTCTTTGTTTCTCTTATCAGACTTGGCAATAGATTCCACTGTTTAGTTGCAGTTACAGAGAATGCTGACTGACTAAAGGCACTTTTTCGAGTGGGAATGATACAGTCCCCTCTTGTGATACCTCTAGTGACATGAGTGCCTGCTCTCTCAGGGGTGCATATAACTAAACATAAACAATGCGCAGCAGAAAATGTGGTGGGAAGCATTTTTGCGCACCATAATTTTTGTCTTTTTCAGGGACATCGACAGCAACATGTTAACTTGCTGGAGTAGGACTTTTCCCCATCTCTGGTAAGATAGATTAGCAATCATAATGATAATTGTGTTTATCAGGGGAGCAACGGATCGCAGTTGATCCGTGAAGACCGTGATCCATACGTACCAGGCCCCATGGTTCGGCACGCATGTGATTCGCGGATTAACTGCTTAACCATCATTGAGTTAAAGTTTTTGGACGTGTTTTGTCTTGCCAATTTACACATTCAAGCGATTATAAATGCAGAAGAAGAGGCGTAAATTGGGACTCGTGCGCTGTTATCTGTGTGCACACCCAAAGCGCACACATGCAAAGGGAGAGAGGCACGTTTCAGACAGCGCTCGAACACCGAATTGATTCCTCTTTCACGTTTACTTGCGCTTGAATGTACAGATACACACAAACTTATGTCAAAATACCCATCTCGACAAGTATTCTCTCGGTTAAGTCATAAGTGAACAGTTGACAAAGAAAAGTATATTGGTTCCATGCATTCAGTCTTAAAGTGACAGCAGCCTAATATTCCTGTTAATATTCTGTCATCATTAATATTAATAAAATCAAAAAATCATCATAATCATACTATGTTCGAGAGAAAAGATGATAGTCAAGAAAGCAAGAGAGTCAGGAGGAAAGTGATGATGTCAGGTTGTAGGATAAGTGTGCCGTGTAAAGTGTGAGTACCAAGCAGCAACTCCAGGTGCTCCCTTGAGAACCAGACCAAAAAATGATGTGCACCCCTGCATATAATTATGCAACACTGTAAAATAATTAAATATTGAAAAACTTTTCAAAATTTGAGAACTGAGAAGACAGCCACACATTAGCTCAACAAATGACCTCAAAACAACCATCCGCATGCAAAAAGACGCATTGTACTACCATTCACAGGCCGAGGTCCTCATTCAAGAGAAAACCTATATTCACCGAACATTTCCAACTGTGCTCAGTCAATCCATCAACTCGAAGTGAAAAATCTGTGCTCCGAACAAGTCCCAAATGCAAAAAACGGTACACGCATACACAAAATGAGCCTGAATTCAAATTCGCATGTAGAGGAAAGAGAGAGAGCCGAACGAGCTTGTGCCGAAGACCGAAACAAACATTCCCAAGAGGACACAGACACCCATTGCCACAAGTTCAGAGACACCAGTATGAGCACTGAGCACTAAAAACAACTCTCCAAAGTCCTACACCAGGACCCGGTGGAAAGTTCAAATGCATTCTGTAGAATGGTGAACAGATTCTAGTCAGAATGTGAGTCTGATCGGCTCCATTGGTCTGTGATTATGGGAAGTGTTTCAACCGAACCAGGAAGGAAAATGCCTCTGCACTCAATTGGATAGACCTACAACCAATCAGAGCAACGAAGTAAGTGACGTATGTTCTTCATTTATCTTTCCGATCGACAAATGCCTTGATCGCGGTTCTCTGTTCCTCTTTTCAAATTAATTCTATAACAGACGCGATGGCAGAATCTACACATAATGTTTCATACACAAAGTTCGAGAGGAGCACGTTCAAATAATCAATCCAATCAACTTGTCATCAAACAATTACCATGTCTACCTTATCAGCATGAGAGGAAGCATATATTTATATTTATTCACTCTGTCAACTCACCTAACATTCCTTCACAGTTTTCAGCATCCCTCCACTCACTCTCGGCCTGTTCCTCCACAGCCTGGAATACGGGGGGAGCACTTTGGTTTCGGGCTGAATACCGAGCCCTGAGCCTCTCCTCAGACAGCACGCCAAATATGCATTTATTCAATCTGACTTATTTGTACATGTGAAATCTCAATTCTCCAGCAGCAGTTATCTTTGTTTTGCATCTGTGAATTCATCCCAAGCGCTCTTTGGTGACGTGGATGTTTACGTTACTGTTGATCATCTGTCCATCATCGTATAAAGCCCACCCTGACAACCCTGATTGGTCCAAACAGCTTTGGTTCGGGCATAATAGCTCCACAACGGATCAAGTCCAGACCGAACTTTCCGACCTAAAAGTGTTGTGGGCGGTGCTAAGTTCGGCTGGCATCCGGGCTTCACAATCGTATTTATCCAGCCACCACCACAAAACCATAATTAAAATAAGTTATTTTCACCAAATATGCTGTGTTGGAATAGATCTGTCAACAAAGTGATGTGATAAAATGTAAACCTTGTTATCTGTGTTCTGTATTTTGCTGAATGTGTTTGTTTTTCATACATTTCTCTTTTGAAAAAATGTCTACGACAATTTAAAATTGGACCAACACCACGGTTTGGTAAAAGCATGTTTTTTGTTCCGGGGGTGATTTTTCTAATCTCTTTACATACCCCTTATCTTAGTTTTTCTTTTTAAATTAGTTTTTAATAGTTTTTACATGCCACAGAATCCTTAAGCAGTCACAAAAATACGTAGAACTATCCTGTGCGGGACGTGCCGTGAGGCCACAATTATCACCTACCAAAGTGTTTCTCACTTCTATGTCCGTTCATTGGAAGTGATATTCACAGCTTTTTTGTTTGTTTTTTACACCTCTCCGCTGGGGTTTTCAGACATGTGAGTCAGTGTTGCCCACTCTCACAAGACAAAGAAGCAACCGCAGCTTCAAATATTATTATATTATTTAGTATCATCAATATTATTTATTAGCAATAAATGAGCCTGCAACATATTAAACCATTTGTTATGTTAAAAAAATCATCAAATTGAAACAAAGCTGGAGATCATGCACTATTCTCCAGTCCCCTGTGAGCAGAACAGGTTTGGAGATGGAAAAGAAGAAAAGATGATGTGAAGGAAAATTATAGTAACACAGTCAGAATTTGTCCAAGTTAGTGCACACATATTAAGAGCACTAAGTCGTGAACATACACACTGCAAAACGTGAAAAAGACAAGCACTAAGGGAGAGCTGTAATATATATATAAGTTTTATATATTTATATTTTATAAATATATAAAAATAAACATATTTGTAATTTTTATAGTCAGTATGTTGTTAACTGGGTTTATGGGTTTAATATATATATATATATATATATATATATATATATATATATATATATATATATATATATATATATATATATATATATATATATATATATATATATATATATTAAACCCATAAATATTTGACCTGAGAACATTGAGAAGTCACACATGGATTTTTAGTATACCATTGAATAATGACTGAATACATAAGCTTAAGCAACAACATATTGTTTATTTTTGTTCAACCAAGTCCAGCAGACCAGTGCAATTTTTGCCATTAAGTGTAGCAATAGCATATTGCTACACTACACTAATAGCAATAGCGAATTCCTTGTTGCATATGTTGTGTGGGTGCTTAGACTGATCACAACGTACTAAAATATCTTCATAAATACAGCTTTTATTGTCAAATTCTCTAAAACTGGGTTTAAACATCCATCCTCCCCAGGAGAAACATAAAGCAAACAACTTCTTTAAAGAAAGAAAACCAAAAAAACTCCAAATAAATCAACTCTACATCACCAAATCATTCCTCAAAATAGGACAAATTAAATCAAAACCGAGGCAATCTATTAAAAACACACACAAATAACTCAATTCACATACATCACTTAAATCAATTAATCATAATAATACAGAAATAATGTACACATTTAAATAAACAAACACTTCATACCTTTAAACCCCTAATTTTATGCTCAGGCCGCTCTGGTTACCGGGGTTCTTGGGAGCGCTTGGCATCTACAAATACATACACTTAAAACACCTGCACACTTTATCACACGAAACCCCCCCAATATTCTATCCTACTCACCCAAATCTTTCTCAGCGCCGTGTTTGTGTGGCGTCTTCCCCGCATGAGTTTGGTGCATCACTTAAATTAGTCCGTGCTTGTCCCCCTTAAATATATGCAGTTCCTCCCCCCACCCCATTTAACCAGAGCTCAATGCCACATCCACCCCCCACTTGTCAAATCATCGTCCCGATGATTCACTATGTGCATTTCCTGACATCCAAAAAAAACATCCAAAAAAAACATTAACCCCCTCTCCTCACTCTTTTTAATTCATGCATCACTTGCAGCAAAAGATCTAAGACTGTCTCCATTACCCCAACGTCACTAGAAGGGGGTCTTAAGCCATAACTTGTGGGGATTGCTGCAGCTTCCATACCCTGTACCGGTCGTGGCTCCCTAAAGGGATTACTATGCTGTCCCGCTCTGGTCCTCTGGGAGCGTCGAACAGTAGAGTCTGTCCCAGTGGTTCTTGATTTCTCGTCATCTCTGGAAGCTACCTCTTCTGCACTCATTTCCCTTTCCACTCCAGAAGACAGGTTCTCTTGTACCACCAGTTGAAGCTCCTCCCACTCCTCCTCAGACTCAGACGGTGCCGTGCTTGTACTTGAGTTTATCCCTTGATACTCCCTTGACCGTACAGGCTCCTTCTGCAGAGGTCCACAACGACGTAACTCCAAACGATGCACATTCTTTGGTGGACGCGATTGATCCACAGGAACTACCTTATACACCGCCTTATCCGGGTCCACTCTTTCCAACACACAGTGAGGCAAATCCTCCCAAACATCCTGGATTTTATTTCTTCCTCTCACTCTGCGATTACGCAGATAAACCAAATCCCCTGGATTCAAACTGGCATCTTTGCTCACCCCTTGTTGTCTTTGTCTCTGCTTGGCCAAACTCTGCAACCGTCTCTGTGTCAGCCTATAAGCCTGTTGCAGTTTGTGCTGATGTTCAATCACCCAGGTCTCCACCATACCTTCTCCTTTCTTTTCCTTTCTTTTTACCACCCCTCAAATAATGGTCAATAGGGAGATCCGGGGTCCTGCCAAACATTAAAAAGAATGGGGAAAATCCAGTCGTAGCATTTTCGGTAGTATTATATGCAAACAATACTTCATGCAAATACTCATCCCATCTCATTTTCTTTTCGGAAGGAAGGGCCCTGAGGAGATTCATGTAAAGTTCTATTAAAACGTTCACACTGCCCATTACCTTGGGGGTGAAATGCTGTTGTTCGGCTCTTCTGTATGCCATACTTTCTACACAACTGCTGAACAACTTCAGCCTCAAAGCACCGTCCTTGGTCAGAATGAATCCGGGCTGGGACTCCATATCGATGAATCCACTCCTTGACCAGCACTTTTGCAACCGTTATGGCCCTCTGATCAACTGTAGGTACGGCTACTGTGAATTTAGAAAATACATCCGTTATAACAAGCACATTTTCTTTTCCACTCTGGGAACGTTCCAGCAACGTAAAATCCAATGCTACAACCTCCAAGGGTTTAGATGTTTGAATACTATTCATCGCTGTTTTTACTTTAGGCTGAACATCCTTAGACACAATACATCGAAGACAATGTTTGCAGAACTCCTGAACATCCTGGTACATCCCGGGCCAATAAAACCGTTGGCGTACTAGCTTAAATGTTCGGTCAATCCCCTGATGACCTTGATGGTCATGCAGCTGACCAAGGACTTCCTGCTTTAAAACTTGAGGTAAGAGAAGCTGTTTTACCCAGCCCCCTCTAGCATCTGCAATGACTCTATAAAAGATGCCTTCATGAGTTTCCACTTTATCCCACTGTCTTAACAGCCCAGTACATCTTTTGACTCCTTTTTTCTTTCTTTTTTACCTGGCCCTTCCCCCTTACTCCAGTAGAACTTTAACCGGGAAATAGCAGGATCCTGTTCTTGCCAGCTCTGCAGATCTTGTATCTGAAATTCAGGGAAAACAGAAATAACATCCACTGTAGTTAGAGATTGAGGTAAAACACTCCCATTGTCTCCATCCTCCAATCCACAACCACCATTGAATGTGGGAGTCACTTCCTCTGACACGGTCAGCTGTGGTCCTCCTAACGACTTTTGTCGAGACAAGGCGTCTGTATTTCCATTCTTCTTCCCAGGACGGTACAAAATTTCAAAATCGAACATGGCCAACTGAGACGCCCATCGCTGCTCCACAGCCCCCAATTTGGCAGTCTTCAAATGACTCAGAGGGTTATTATCTGTAAACACTGTAAACTTATTACCAATTAAATAGTCCCGAAATTTCTCTGTTACTGCCCATTTAAGGGCAAGAAACTCCAACTTCATTGTACTGTAGTTATTCATATTACGTTCAGACTCCCTCAAACCTCTACTAGCATAGGCCACTGGCCTCCGCTTACCTCCCACGTCCTGGGAGATCACCGCTCCGAGTCCTGTATGACTGGCATCTATTTCAAGAAAAAAAGGCTTAGTGAAATCAGCATAAGCTAACACAGGAGCAGATGTTAATTTCCTTTTCAGTGTTTGGAAAGCTTCTTCACATTTGTCATCCCACCTCTGTCTGAATTGTTCACTGGTGAAATATACTCTTTTCTTTTGCTTCTTACCCTTTGGCATTTCCCCAATAGCAGCCAACTGATGTAATGGTGCTGCAATTCTGGCGAATACTTGAACAAAACGTCTGTAATAGCTTGCAAATCCCAAGAAAGATCGAAGCTCTTTTGCTGTCTGGGGTTTCGCCCATTCTGCTACTGCTTGAATCTTCTCAGGGTCTGTTGCCACCCCCTCACTAGAAATGACATGACCCAAGTACCGTACCTCTTGTTGAAAAAAACAGCATTTACTGAGCTTAACTTTGAGACCATGATGCTGAAATCGTTGCAAGACTTTCTCTAATCTCTCCAGGTGTTGGTCCACTGTTGACGGAAACACAAACACATCATCCAGATACAGGAGCACTGACTGAAAACTTTCATCACTGAATATCCGTTCCATCAGACGTTGGAAAGTACTTGGCCCATTGGACAAACCATATGGTAAACGATTATATTCAAACAGGCCAAACGGCGTACAAAAAGCAGTCTTTTGTTTATCCTTTTCTGCCACTGCCACTTGATTGTATCCGCTTGCCAGGTCCAGGGTGGAAAAACAACACGCTCCACTCAACGCATCTAAAGATTCTTCAATTCTAGGCAGTGGGTATGAATCTCTTCTGCTTTTAGCATTCAACTGCCTATAATCCACACACACCCTAGTTGATCCATCCTTCTTCTTTACAATCACAATCGGTGACGAATATGGGCTGCAGCTTTCCCTAATTACATTTTGCTCTAAAAGTAATTTAATATGAGCTTTAACCTCCTCATATTGAGTAGGGGGCAACCTTCTATACCTTTGGCAAACTGGAGCATCGTCTACCAATGGTATCTGATGTTCAATCAAATCAGTATACCCTACATCCCCACTTCCTTCAACAAACACAGAGGAATATTTATCCAATAACCTCCTGGCCTTTCCTTCATGTTCCACATTCAACAGAGGAAAATTAAGGGTCCGAACTTGTTGAGCGGCTGTTACCCCTGACTGCGACACATTACTTTGCTCAATAAAAACCGTACAATTTTGTTCTTCCTGTACTGGGGTAAACTGAATATCGAGATCCCCTCCACTGACCACCACTTCAGCCCTGTGTACAGACGCTAGTCGAACATGTGGGTACAAAATAACATCACTAGTCCCCACATTAATAATTGGGACCAGCAATTGTCCTTTTTCTGGGGACACTATTGAACCTATAATTAAAAGGTCTGCTGGTAAACTCCCCTCACTCTCAATCAGAGGCTCTAGAACCAAAGACTCATTTGGCATGAGTCTGGTGTACCCACTCGCTGCACAAACCAATTGAAGCGTACCTGCTGGCACCTTGACTGGATTTTGGGCCAACAGGTTCACAAAAGACTGATTTTGTGTATCGTACAATTGACAGATTTCCAACGCCTGTTTCAAAGAAGCCTCACATTGCTGAATCATAGAACTTTTTGAATATTGAGGCCCAAATTCTTGCTTCAAAAGGTCATGACAATTTTGAATTACATTCATACCGATTAAAACCAGGAACCAGTTTCTTTCTCTCCCTTGTCTCTATGTCAAATGTGTCTTTCACCACCAACACCCCCTGTTTTGGAAAGATTTGGTCAAGGATATTAATATCTAGCTCTAGATAACCCACATATGGGATATCAAGGCCGTTTGCTGCTTTTAACACCAACCACCCACACTCCTTCAATGCATCTACATCCTTTCCTGCAATGTGCTGTTTAAAAAAACTCTCAGTTATCATGGAAACCATAGAGCCAGTGTCAATCAAACTATTTATTTTAACACCACCCATCTTCACAACAGTGACTGGACATTGACCCACCAATTGTTTAAAGATTTCCGGGCTAGTTCCTTGAACCACAGAGCCAGGTAACCCCTCGCTTACTGTGTGGCTCTCCACAGCAAAGGGTGTTAGTTTAACGGCCCAGGCTTTTGAGCTTGGGGATTGGATACATCATCCGTAGGGTATCTCTGCTGCCTCCATACTTGACTGGGGTTCACAATCTCACTACAAAAACACCCAATATGTCCCACTTTTTGACACTTGAAGATTTACCAGTATAAACTTTACATCTCTTCTCTCTGGGAACATAAACCACCTCTACATTTGTTGTACTTCGTTCTTGCCGCACAGTCCCAGTGTCCATTACAGTGCCCTTTGACAGTTTCTTGTTCTCAATAGCCAGTCTATCTTTCTCTTCTTTCTCCCGCGCTAGTCTCCTCTTTAGATCTGCCAGCAGATCCTGAAGCTCCTCCATTATGATCCTCTGTGCTGCAGTCCTTGGCCCCTGTTTGCTGATCGTCTTCACCACGGTTATGATTTAATTTGTCCTCAAAAAAAAAAAAAAAACAGTAAAGAAGAAAAAAACAGAAAAAGTAAAAAATTAAACAACTAATAAAAATAAAATTAAGGAGTAAACCTAAATTAGGGACCCCATCCTCGTCGCCAAAATTCTGTTGTGTGGGTGCTTAGACTGATCACAACGTACTAAAATATCTTCATAAATACAGCTTTTATTGTCAAATTCTCTAAAACTGGGTTTAAACATCCATCCTCCTCAGGAGAAGCATAAAGCAAACAACTTCTTTAAAGAAAGAAAACCAAAAAAACTCAAAATAAATCAACTCTACATCACCAAATCATTCCTCAAAATAGGACAAATTAAATCAAAACCGAGGCAATCTATTAAAAACACACACAAATAACTCAATTCACATACATCACTTAAATCAATTAATCATAATAATACAGAAATAATGTACACATTTAAATAAACAAACCCTTCATACCTTTAAACTCCTAATTTTATGCTCAGGCCGCTCTGGTTACCGGGGTTCTCGGGAGCGCTTGGCATCTACAAATACATACACTTAAAACACCTGCACACTTTATCACACGAAACCCCCCCCCCACTATTCTATCCTACTCACCCAAATCTTTCTCAGCGCCGTGTTTGTGTGGCGTCTTCCCCGCATGAGTTTGGTGCATCACTTAAATTAGTCCGTGCTTGTCCCCCTTAAATATATGCAGTTCCTCCCCCCACCCCATTTAACCAGAGCTCAATGCCACACATAGCTTGCACACAACCATACTCTTATCGACGCTTCCATCCGTTCGTTTTTTATAACAAAATTTTCCATCCACAGGGCCAACCAAAGCGATCTAGGTGATCTATTGTTTTTATAATTTTTTTTTATTGCAGAACTTATACATAACTACCAACTCAGGTAAGTTAAGCAAGGTGTACAAACAAACAAACAAACAAACAAACAAAGGTACCTAACAGAAAATAAATATCCTGGGTTTGCATACATCAAATTATGTAATACATAAAAAAGAAAGAAAAGCATGTCATGTCTTTGAATAAATCATCATAACGCATCAAAAAAAATTCACTTTTCTTGTTATTTATAAGTCTAAGGACGAAATAAGAGTCAAAATCAGCCAGAAAAAGAGGAAAGCTCAAAGGAGATTTAAGCCATTTTTGCTTGTGGATGAAGAATTTTGCATACCAGATAAAGAAGTTAACAACATACTCAAGGGAAAGCAACTTTGGATTTTCATAATAAAAAATAACCTCTTTGAGAGTGAAGGTGTGAGTTGCATAGGGCTAAAAACAAAAGAACTTAATTTAGTCCGATCGAGGCGATCTATGAACATGTCTATGAAGCGCGATCCCGTCAGCTTCTTGGGCTTCTGACGCTAGTTGGTGCTCCAGTATAATCGGTCCGCCGAAACTCATTCAGTGAGAAACGTTCCGCGGTGCAAAAATAAGTGCGATTAAAATAATTTTTTGCGTTAATTAACGCGTTAAAGTCTGTAATTAATTAATCTTAATTAACGCGTTAAAGTCCCGGCCCTAATATATATATATATATATATATATAATATATATATATATATGCATGTATATATGTATATTATATATATATATATATATATAAATATAGCTGGGAGCAGCGATGGAGGGCCCAAGCCGGCGGCACCGCCACCCATTGGTGGCGCCATGGGTTGTGGTGCCACCGGCTTGGGCCCGTAATCGCTGCTCGCAGTTTATATTTATATATATATACATACATATATAACATGCATATATATATATATATATATATATATATATATATATATATATATATTAGGGGTGGGAATCTTTGGTCACCTCACGATCCGATCCGATTCCGATTCTGGAAGTCACGATCCGATTCCCGAACGATTCTTTATCTACCATTAGTTTACATAAGTAATTAAGTACTTTTTAAAAAATAATTACAATTTTTTTTTCTTAAAACAGTTGTATGTTAAGAATTTTAAACTAATATAACAAATAATAAAGAGGAGCATAGAAAAATATAACAAACAACAAACAAAAAGTGCTTTCAGTAGCCTATAGATTATCTGAACGTTTTCCATTCAAGAACTGTGAGTGATTTTTCTTCATCTTTACTGTTGTTTTTTACTATGACATCATAGACTGCGGGAGATCTATTAAGCTGCATTCACGCACGCATCTCTTTGAAATAAAATAAGTAATGTGGTGTGTCCTGTCCGTTTAATCAACTAAGACAACTAAGCTGTGTTTACGTTAATTTTGCACAAGTACATTAAACCACTATACGGAGTCGCACAGCCGCATGCGCGAGCAGTCTCTCACAAACAAAGCGCGCGTCAGCATTTGAAATTGAAAGCAGCCTTCTGTTAGTGAGGTTCATATTTTAAATATATAAGTCCACTGCATTCCACATAATGATGACTTCGTAGAGCATTTGTAAGGAAAATACCGACGGGCGAGACAGGCAGCACACTTCAAGTGTAACATCAAATAAAGCGCGCGTCTCTCACAGCGTATCCTGTGCAAAGAAGCCTGTGAATGTCCTTGTAATTCGCTTCAACCTTTCCGAACTTTATGAACGATTATTTTACGGAAGGTTCGAGTGGTGTATGTGTGTGAGGAATTGGAAGCAAGCAGAATACGCGTGTTTCTAAAGCAAACTCAACGTCATCGCACATCTGGTAAATAACTACCGGTAAGCTCAGAATCGATTCTGGAATTCTCAGAATCGATCCAGAATCGTTGGAGAGAGAATCGCGATGCATCGATGGATCGATTTTTTCTCCCACCCCTAATATATATATATATATATATTAGGGGTGGAGCCGAACCCGAATACGGTATTCGGAAAGGCACAAATAACGTGTTTTTTACGAATACTTATTTCGAACAAATACTTAAAAAAATATTTGTATTCGGGAACAAGAAAAAACTTTATATCAAAAAGATGCGTCTTCTCACGAGACCGCATGCCCGGATGAGCGAGTTAGAGTGAGTGAGTAACGTTCAGGAAGAGGTGACTGACAGCTGCACACAGTAACAGAGAGGGCTCGGCTGCAGCGAAAAAACACTTAACTGCTTCACTATTTTTGTTGAATAGATTTGTGTACCTTAACTGGGTTCCGGAGGCAGTTTATAACGGGAAGCGGAGTTTGATCGGGAGATTATTCCATTACGCTGCATTATTGACGTCTGCAGTCGGATGCTCTCATGTTCGCTCTGTGTACGTAGCTCTGTTAGCTCGGTAATTTAGACAATGAATAGGCAGTTGACAGAGTAACGTTAACGTTCGGTTTTAAAAGGTTAAAAAAATGCTTGTGTAGGTGTGTCGAATTGTATGCACTTGTGGGAGTTATATGGCACGCAGACATCCCAAGACTCCCGGAAGTTCAGGGAATCTCCCGCATATTGATAGCGGCTCCCTGATGTCCGCAAATTAGTTCAAATCTCACGTAAATCTAGAGAGCGCATGCGAGACAGAACTGCTTCAAACCGTGTAGCGCGCGCACGGCAGTAAGGGAGAGAGCGAGAGACCTTGCGTGTGTGGGTCATGAAAGCTAGTCACCCCCCCCCCCCCCCCCCCCTTACATTTTACCCGAATACAAATACGAATACAAATACTTTTCCCCCCTCAACAAATACAAATACAGATACAAATACCGGCTACTTTGCACATCCCTAATATATATATATATATTATCGTATCGTATAATATATATAATCGTTATATTTCATCTTATTTTTGTTGTTGAATCAAAATTGATGAACATTACCTTCACTGGTTCACTAGTAATAATAGGATAATATAGGTGTAAGAGATCTACTGAGGCGAGTTGAAGTGAGAACCCAAGTGCAACTTTGTGTACATAAATCCAGAATGTAAACAAAACAAAACTGAACTTGACGACAAACATAACATACCGCAACTGGTTATGTTACGGTCCTGGGGGAGGGATGGAGGGCCATCTATTTAAGGGAAAAGGCACGCTCGGCACGGATGCACTGGCGCACAGCTGGCCGCGGGGCCGCAAGTATGCGTTTCCCCCAGTGAGCCTTCTTGCGCATTTCTTGCGCAAGGTCAAGGAGGACGAGGAGCAGGTCCTTCTGGTTGCGCCCTACTGGCCCACCCGGACCTGGTTCTCCGAACTCATACTCCTCGCGACAGCACCTCCTTGGCCCATACCTCTGAGGAATGGACCTTCTTTTTCAGGGACGGGCACCCTCGTCCCGATCTGTGGAGCCTCCACGTGTGGCTCCTGGACGGGACCAGGTAGGTTTGAGTACCCTACCACCTCCGGTGGTGGCTACCATCACTTCCGCTAGAGCGTCGTCCACGAGACACCTCTATGCGTTGAAGTGGAACCTCTTCGTCAGCTGGTGCTCTTCTCACCGAGAAGACCCCCGGAAATGCCCGATCAGCGTTGTGCTTTCCTTCCTTCAAGATGGGTTGGAGCGAAGGCTGTCTCCCTCCACCCTCAAAGTCTATGTTGCCGCTATCGCCGCACACCATGACTTGATAGAAGGTAAGTCTGTGGGAAAGCATGACCTGGTCATCAGGTTCCTTAGAGGAGCCAGGAGATTACATCCTTCTCGCCCTCCTCTCGTTCCCTCTTGGGACCTCGCAGTGGTTCTAACTGCCCTGCAGCATGCTCCCTTTGAGCCTTTGCAAACAGTGGAGCTCAAGCTCCTGTCGATGAAGACAGTGCTCCTGGTTGCATTGGCCTCTATCAAGAGGGTTGGGGACCTGCACGCATTCTCCGTTGACGAAGCGTGCCTGGAATTCGGGCCGGCTTACTCTCACGTGATCCTGAGACCCCGGCCTGGATATGTGCCCAAGGTTCCTACCACTCCCTTTCGGGACCAGGTGGTGAACCTGCAAGCGCTGCCCCCGGAGGAGGCAGACCCAGCCTTGGCACTGCTCTGTCCTGTACGTGCTCTCCGCACCTATGTAGACAGGACGCAGTGTTTCAGGACCTCAGACAAGCTCTTTGTCTGGTATGGTGGGAAGCTGAAGGGAAGAGCTCTCTCCAAGCAGAGGTTGTCTCACTGGATAGTGGACACCATTGCTTTGGCATACCAGCAGCAAGGTCGACCGTGCCCCCTTGGTGTGACAACCCACTCCACCCGGAGTGTGGCGTCCTCTTGGGCTCTAGCGCATGGCGCCTCGCTAACAGACATCTGCAGAGCTGCAGGCTGGGCGACACCCAACACATTCGCCAGATTCTATAATCTCCGAGTGGAGCCTGTGTCCTCTCGTGTGCTTGCTTCAACCAGCCGGCATTAGGACCTGCTCAGGTGTCTTCGCTTGCTCTCCATTCCACTCCACGGACTGGATGCGTGCGATATTCTCCTCAGGTGAGCTTCCCCGAAAGCCCTGAGTTCCTCCTGCACTCCTGACGTCGACCCAGTGTCTCTGTGCCTGAGCGTCGGCTAGGTGCCTCCTGTGTGCATGGTCCCTCTCCGGAGCAACCCCCACATGTGTATTCCCACTGTAAGCCTCTCTGAGCATGTGTCTTCCCTTGGCAAGCCACCTTGCCACCCCTGGGGTTTAAAACTTTTCCACCTGCGGCTGGATACCCCAGTGTATTCCCCATATGCTTCCTTCGGGTCATATGTGTATTCTAAATTCCCCCCCCGTCCCCCCCCCCCCCCCCCCCCTCCCGTTGGGCTGGGTATATTTTGCATGTTCCTCTATATCTTGGGATATGCTCCCCAGTGTACCTTGGTATTCCTGTGTTAAATAGGAGTCCCACTTGTCCCAGTATGACAGGGATCTCAGATTTACGCAGGGCACTGGAAGACAGCTGTGAAGGTGGCGTGATTAGACTGGTAACCCCATTCGTCGTCATCCGACGGAACTCGGAGTGACGAACGAAAGGGAACGTCTCGGTTACGTATGTAACCCTCGTTCCCTGAGTGAGGGAACGGAGACGTTCCGTCTTCTTGCCACTTCCGCTGTATACCGCGGGGATCGCCTGAGCTCAGTCTTGGCTCCTCAGCGAAGAAACATATCTGCATGTTGCCGGACTTCCTCCTTTAATACCCACGAGGTGGGGCGGAGTTACGTCATGCAAATTCCGCAGACCCATGGCATTTCTTTGCCATTGGCTCGTTTTGTATACTCGAAGTTGATAGGCTTTCTATGCGAAACCCCATTCGTCGTCATCCGACGGAACGTCTCCGTTCCCTCACTCAGGGAACGAGGGTTACATACGTAAACGAGACGTTTTTCTTTTTAAATTAGTTTTTAATAGTTTTTACATGCCACGGAATCCTTAAGCATTCACAAAAATATGTAGAACTATCCTGTGCGGTACGTGCCGTGAGGCCACAATTATCACCTACCAAAGTGTTTCTCACTTCTGTGTCCGTTCATTGGAAGTGATATTCACAGTTTTTTTTGTGTTTGTTTGTGTTTTACACCTAAACTTTAGTGTTGTTGGTTTTTACACCTCTCCGCTGGGGTTTTCAGACATGTGAGTCAGTGTTACCCACTCTCTCAAGACAAAGAAGAAACCGCAGCTTCAAATATTATTATATTATTTAGTATCATCAATATTATTTATTAGCAATAAATGAGTCTGCAACATATTAAACCATTTGTTATGTTAAAAAAATCATCAAATTGAAACAAAGCTGGAGATCACGCACTATTCTCCAGTCCCCTGTGAGCAGAACAGGTTTGGAGATGGAAAAAAGAAAAGATGATGTGAAGGAAAATTATAGTAACACACAGTCGGAATTTGTCCAAGTTAGTGCACACATATTAAGAGCACTAAGTCGTGAACATACACACTGCAAAACGTGAAAAAGACAAGCACTAAGGGAGAGCTGTAATATAGCCTCATATTTGTTAAAAAAAATAAAATATATATATATATATATATATATATATATATTAGGGGTGTGCAAAGCAACCGGTATTTGTATCTGTATTTGTATTTGTTGAGGGGGAAAAGTATTTGTATTCGTATTTGTATTCGTATGTGTATGTGGGGGGGGGCTTAGCTTTCATGACGCACACACGCAAGGTCTCTCGCTCTCTCCCTCACTGCCATGCGCGCTACACGGTTTGAAGCAGTTCTGTCTCGCATGCGCGCTCTAGATTTACGGGAGATTTGAACTAATTTGCGGGCTTCAGGGACACTTGGGATGTCTGCGACTCTGTCAACTGCCTATTGTCTGAATACCGCGCTAACAGAGCTACGTAAACAGAGCGAACATGAGAGCATCCGACTGCAGACGTCAATAATGCAGCGTAATGGAATAATCTCCTGATAAAACTCCGCTTCCCGTAAGTTATAAACTGCCCACGGAACCCAGTTAAGGTACACAAATCTATTCAACAAAAATAGTGATGCAGTTAAGTGTTTTTTCGCTCAGCCGAGCCCTCTCTGTTGCTGTGTGCAGCTGTCAGTCACCTCTTCCTGAACGTCACTCACGCACTCTAACTCGCTCATCCGGGCATGCGGTCTCGTGAAAGACGTATCTTTTTGATATAAAGTTTTTCTTTTTCCCGAATACAAATATTTTTTAAAGTATTTGTTCGAAATAAGTATTCGTAAAAAACACGTTATTTGTGCCTATCCGAATACCGTATTCGGGTTCGGCTCCACCCCTAATATATATATATATATATATATATATATATATATATATATATATATATATATATATATATATATATATATATATATATATATATGGACCACATTACTCCAGTATTATCCTCTCTTCATTGGTTGCAGGTTCAGTACAGGATCGATTATAATATTTAATTAATGTTTTTTAAAGCACTGCATAACATGTTCCCAAATTACATTGCTGACCTTTTAGGATCTTACATGTCAGGTAGGACATTAACAGAATTTGTGTTCACCACAAAAGAAAATTCTATCAAGTTTACTTACCCTCAAGTTGTTCCAAACCTCTATGTGTTTATTTGTTCTGCTGAACACAAAGGAAGATATTTGGAAGAAAACAGATCTCATTCCCCATTGACTACCATAGTAGGAAAAAATACATACTATGGTAGTCAATGGGGAATGAAATCTGTTTTCTTCCAGATATCTTCCTTTGTGTTCAGCAGAACAAATAAACACATAGAGGTTTGGAACAACTTGAGGGTAAGTAAACTATGATATAATTTTCATTTTTGGGTGAACTAACCCTTTAAGCTCAACGAACCAAATTTTGCTGGCTGTCCCTTATTCTAAAAAGAACTCAAAGGGTGATGTACACAGTTTACAGATGTTATTACTTTTATAGAAGAATAAGCCACACTTCCATGATTACACTCAGCACAAAGCTGTAACATTTAACTGTTGTAGCTCTACGATGGAGGATGATCTTCAGCAGTTTCTAAGGTCACAGATGAGGACATTATCCACATGAAAAGGGATCTTTCTTTCTTTCTTTCTTTCTTTCTTTTCTGCAAAGTAAGCTCAATTTTCGCGGCAGCAACATGCTCGAAAACTCACCAAATTTGGCACACATGTCAGGACTGGTGAAAAATTTCATATTTTGTGGGTTTCGCAAATGGGCGTGGCAAAACGGCTCGCTAGCGTCACCTAGAAAATTAGAAAAAATTAGCCCCTCCTCCTCGTTCGACCTACATGCACGAAATGTGGTGGGGACGTGTATCAAGTTAAGTCGCACAAAAAAGCCTCAAGAACCTAAACTCAACAGGAAGTCCGCCATTTTGAATTTGGTGGCCATTTTGGGACGATTTACACGCTCCATACTTTAACGAACTCCTCCTACGGATTTAGTCGGATCGACTTCAAATTTCTGCTGTGCCTTCTAAAGGCATTGGCGATGAAAAGTTGTGCTATCTGTGCGTTTTCGTCAATGGGCGTGTCCGTGGCGTTGATGATTCGCCATGATACAGGAAGTTGTTGTAACTTCAGTGTACATGCTCAGATCTGCACCAAATTTTGCACATTTGACAAGAGTCCCGCCCTGAACACATGTACATGCCAACTTTCAACCACAGTAATAGCGCCACCTGCTGGCAATCGGAAGTGACGTATAACACCTTTATGCAGCGTCCGAAAAGCGTAGCAAATTCACAGCTGCACCGGCAGAGCTCCAGAATATGCAACTCGGCCGCATCACTCCCCGACACGCTACATGTGCAAGGGCCCGCCCATCGCTGCTTGCAGCTTTAATTCTAATCTAATTTTTGTTGTTGAATCAAAATTGATGGACATTACCTTCACTGGTTCACTAGTAATAATAGGATAATATAGGTGTAAGAGATCCACTGAGGCAAGTTGACGTGAGAACCCAAGTGCAACTTTGTGTACATAAATCCAGAATGTAAACAAAAAAAAACTGAACTTGACGACAAACATAACATAACGCAGCTGGTTATGTTACGGTCCTGGGGGAGGGATGGAGGGCCATCTATTTAAAGGAAAATGGAAGAGCAGTCTCAAGGAATCTGTATCCAGAAAACTTGGTAACTATGAAGTACTGTCTGTAGAACCTGGCCTCCCTCTCCTGAGTAGGAATATATTCTATGGGCTCCTTCTCGAAGAGGGATTGAATTTCTAGCTCCATTACCCAACCCGGCTCGGGCTTGACTATGGTCCACACCACCCTACAGGATTTTGGCACCCCACCATAGGGTGGACCGCCCTCTGAGGCCTGCGCATTGCATCAGGAGCTCTTCCCTAAGCCTGCAGATCTGACTTCAGCTTAGAGGGCTTCAGGTGAGTGTTGTTTAGACCCCAAAGCTTTCTGAGAGGGGCTCGAGAGGCAACACGCTCCTTCTGCTGCTGCAGGTGTCAGGAGCTCACAGCTGATGTGTGGGCTGCTCGCTGGCAGCAATCCCATGAGATCTAGAGCAACTGCATGGGATGCCTTAACAACATCTATAACAACATCTAGCCAGTTTGTGTGCGACGCCTGTGGCCGGCCATGTGCGTCAAGGATCGGCCTCTATTCGCATCGTAGGATGCACCAACAACAACAACTGTGACGAGATCTGTCGCGTCGACAGCTCAGACCACACAAAATATCTCATGACTAATTCGTACAAATTCGTACGAGCGAGTAAAAAGTGGCTAATTTGAATGATTTGTCTAAACCCACTTGATGGGTAGGTTTAGGGGCGGGGTCGCTTCGCCTCCTGAAACCTCTCGACGTATTTACTGCATCGCCAAAGAGGCCAGAAGGCGAAAGCAGGGCATCAATAAAGAAAGCCCTGTCCTTCCGCCAATTTAGCCACAAGTGCCTTTCCATGGCCACTAATACTGCCATGGAGTGGCCAATGGTGCGGGCCATCTTCTCCCGGAGAGACAAGTCTGTAGCTCGATGAATTTCTTTAATATTGTCAAGCCCATCCTCCCCGTTGTCGTCTAAAGCTTTAGGGAGGTTGTTGTATGACACGATTTGGTGGGCAGCGTCTGAGCCTTGAGGG
The DNA here is from genome assembly GCA_036326025.1 of Chrosomus eos. Taxonomy (NCBI): domain Eukaryota; kingdom Metazoa; phylum Chordata; class Actinopteri; order Cypriniformes; family Leuciscidae; genus Chrosomus; species Chrosomus eos. Next base: position 12,788,348 of record CM070825.1, read on the forward strand.
ATAATGGAGCGTCAGGTGAGAGATATGATGCTAAAGTATTTGTACTATTTAATTATAAAGTATCTGCGGTACAATCCCATAGCCGTTCTCTTTTGAGTCCAAGATGGAGGAATAATTATGGACTGTAGGGCTTAACAATCTGGTCGAGAATAGCCTTTTCTACAATCTCAACACCTCAGTGTGGAGATCCGAAAAGAAAGGCAGATTCCGACTCCCATCGTTCTTGTTTGGTTAACGAGGTTGTGTTTCTTCATTGTTCTCCTTTGGATTTATTATTAAAGTAATTATTATTATTATTTATTCTTTTGAAATGCCTCCATCGTGTGCTAATTACAACCAGAGCTTGACACTTTTAAAAAGCAGGTTCTTTAAAATTGTATTTTAATAAAAATGTATTTTGATAAATCATTGCACGCCTCATTAATCCAATTAAAACAAACACTTGTGAATTTCACTTTCACTATAGTTTGTTAACTTTCTCTGGTGATGTCTTAAAATGAACACTTTGGGTCTGGCTGACAGTAGATCTTGAAATTTGTCTGTCAATTTGTTGATTATTCAATTGCAACAAAAACCTGGCTTGGTTAAAATTTTGGTGTCATGCCAACAAAATCCATACTAACTATATCCTCATCTTTCTTTAAAGTTGGAATTGACAAGTTTGGGGTTCGAGAGATCTCTAGTGTTTATTCCAACCATAATGTCTGCCCAATGATGGAGTTTGATGTAAAGACAACATTAGGTTTTGAAACCAAATCAATATTAGCTTTTGACATCTATCCAACGTTGGAGCTTGACATCAAACAAACTTCGGCATTAGATGTCAACCCGATTTTCATTTTTAACCAAAATTTTACGTCTTTCCAACATCTTCCTGACGTTACACCTTTCTATTTTGGGTTAGGTCAATAATTCTTTGTCAGAATTCTCTTTTTTTACATGATTTCAAAGTAATGAAATAATTTTTTTTAACTGACCCAATTCAGTGGCCTCAAAGTGATTTTATTTGTCTCCAATTACTTTCTTCATTTGAACTTAGATATTTTTGCATATTACTGAACAATTTCAGTGCTTTCTATCTAGCTACCTGCCAGCAATAGCTAATATTAACTGCTAAATTACTTATGAGTGCCGCTTGCAGCGATAATATATAATCAGTACACTAAAACATTTGTTCCCTTTATCGAAAAAGGGAACTTCGAGATGCGTCGAATGACACGGTGGGAACGCCTCTTGCGTGATTGCGTCTGAAGCATCTATGCCAACCATGTCCAATGGAAATGAGAGAATGAGCGTCACGGGCGGGTGACGTCATGAACCAGAAAAGGATAAGAGCACTTCCGCTGCTCGCCGGCATTTAGCTTCTGTTGCCTCAGCAAGCGATCTGTGTCAAACTGTCTCTGTCTATTTATTGTTGTCTGTTGCAATATTTTCGGAAACGTTATGGCGAAACAAGTTTACAAGCAGTGTGTTCCTCCCTGCCCGCGTTATTTAACGGGTGGGGACACACACGAGCTTTGTGTGATTTGTTTGGGTGCGGAGCATGCGGCCTCAGCCTTCGAGGGGGCTGAGTGCCAACACTGTGAGAAGCTACCGCTTCGCATGCTTCGCTCCCGCCTGTCACTCTTTGATAGTGTGAGTGGACAGGCTCGCGATCCACAAGGATCAGGACCCGCGTCTGCCGAGGCAACGCGGAGAATACATTCTTGGGGATCGCAGTTAGATCTCTCGGAGGGGTTGGAGACGGGTCTTCGGACCTTTTCTCCTTCCCTACCTGGGAGATCTAGCTCTCCTCTCGCGGTGTCGGAAGCACGCTCTGCGGTTTCTCCCGCCCGGGAAGAGAGCTCTCCCTTTCTGCATTGTTCTTCTTCCGAGGAAGTTGATGTTATGAGTGTCGAAAGTGAGAATGCACACACGGGGGAAAGGGATACACAGTTTATTTCCCCGGCGTATGATGAGCTGGTGGATGTCATGTCACGAGCTGTAGAGAAGTTAAATATTGTATGGCCATCTGAGAATAAAAACACTCGCCCTAAAAGCAAGTTAGATGAGCGATTTCTCTCTTCAGCCACATTATGTCCACCACGAGGGCTTCCATTTTTCCCTGATTTACATAGTGAAATATCTAGATCTTGGAATAAACCTTATTCTTCTCGTGTTTTTAGCCCTCAAACCACTACTTATTCAAGAATTAGAGGGCTAAAAGAATATGGTTATGAGTCGATGCCCCAGGCTGAGCAAAATTTAGCGAGTTATCTCGCGCCTGGTCCAGCATCTGCTATGAGAGCCCCAGTTTTGCCCACTAGACCGCTCAAAACTACATCTACTTTAGTGGGCAAAGCTTATGCGGCGGTAGGTCAAGCTGGAGCGTGCTTACACACCATGGCACTGCTTCAGGCTTATCAGGCTTACCTGCTGGGGGATTTGGATAATAGTGAGGGTGTTAGTCATGACGATGTTCGAGAACTTCGTAGGGCGACCGATCTTTCTCTCAGGGCTACTAAAGAGACCGCTAGAGCTATTGGGCGGTCTATGGCAGCTTTGGTAGCCACTGAGAGGCACTTATGGTTGAATCTTTCTGAGATTAAAGATAAAGATCGAACTTTTTTATTAGACGCTCCTCTTGAACCCTCTGGTCTCTTCGGTGACGCAGTCCACGCTGCAGTGGAAAGGTTCCAGGAGACTAAAAAACAGTCTGATGCGTTTAAAAAGTTTATCCCTCGCTGTGTCCAGCCCCTGGGGCTGCTGGGCGTGAGCAGCCCCAGCCGCCTAGCTCATCATATCGTGTGCAACAAAAAGAGAGTGTTGCGTCTCGTGCACCTCCACGTAGATACTGGAGACAGACGCAACCCTCTCAACCGAAGTCGCCTAAGCCTAAGCCGGATCTGAGGACCGTTCTTCAGGCGAAGAAGGCTTCGGCTCAAAAAAAAAAAAAAAAAGGTCCTGATGCTTAGGCACCAGGCCTGTGAGGACAGCCCCGACCGAAGTGGAGTGGTGTTCACCTCATCACACGGTGCCCGTTCCACTTCGGGGTCCTCACGAGGCCCTCCTGCCAACCCTGCCACCTCCGGTGCTTCAGGGCGCAGTGGTCTCCAGCGAGTCGCTGATGCTGTGTTGCGGCACAGCATCGGTTTCGCGCCCTCTGAGGGGGGCTTTAGAGCAGTCAGGTCAGGTAGTTCCTGCCATTATGTTTCAGGCTGCAGATTTGGCTCTCTCAGTAACACCAGAGACCAGCCTCGAGAGGCTGGTTCCCTTAGTAAATTTTCTGGCAGCGTGGAAGCTTCTGCCGAATATTTCTCATTGGGTCCTGCAGATTGTAGAGAAAGGATACAGAATCCAGTTCGGCTCTCGTCCTCCTCGTTACAGCGGGATGCTGCCCACAGTGGTGCGTCCCGAGCAGGCTCTGGTAATGGAGCAAGAAGTAAAGGCCCTGTTAGCAAAAGAAGCTATAGAACAGGTGTACTCACCCGACAGAGAATCGGGTTTTTACAGCCGTTATTTCATTGTTCCAAAGAAGGATGGGGGGTTGCGTCCCATTTTAGATCTTTGCCTGTTGAATCGGTCAGTTCAGAAACTCAAGTTCAAGATGTTGACCATCAAACAGATCGTGACCCAAATCAGATCCGAGGACTGGTTCGTCACGATAGATCTAAAGGATGCATACTTCCATATCTCCATCCTCCCTCAGCACAGGAAGTTCCTAAGGTTTTCTTTCAGGGGCAAAGAATACCAATATCGGGTTCTTCCTTTCGGCCTAGCTCTGTCACCCGGCACATTCACGAAATGCATGGATGCAGCTTTAGCCCCTCTCAGGCTTCAGGGCATACGCATTTTGAATTATATCGACGACTGGCTGATTCTAGCGGAATCAGAGCAGTTGGCGGTTCGACACCGAGGTGTTGTTCTCACTCATATACGGATGTTGGGGTTGAGGCTCAATGCCAAGAAGAGTGTACTTTCTCCAGTACAGAGAACCACTTTCCTTGGTGTGGTATGGGATTCAGTGACGATGAGGGCCAGCCTATCGCCCGTTCGTGTAGCTGCTATCCTGTCAGCCATCAAAGAGCTAAAGCTAGGTCAGTCACGCACTGTAAAACAGTTCGAGAAACTATTGGGTCTACTGGCAGCAGCGTCCAACGTGATACCTTTTGGCCTGCTGTACATGAGGCCTTTACAGTGGTGGCTCAGAACCAGGGGGTTCTCCCCGAGGGGAAACCCGTTTCGTATGATCAAGGTTACGCGGCGATGCCTTCGTGCCTTAGAGATATTGAAAAAACACTGGTTCTTAACCCAGGGTCCTGTGTTGGGAGCTCTTTGCCATCGAGTAGTGATCTCGACAGATGCTTCCCTCACCGGCTGGGGAGCGGTAATGGAAGGCCGCTCGGTTCAGGGTCTGTGGAAAAGCCATCATCTTTCGTGGCACATAAATTGCCTGGAGATGATGGCCGTCTTCAATGCGTTGAGACATTTCCTTCCGGACCTAAGAGGCCATCATGTGCTCGTTCGAACAGACAACACATCAGTGGTCTCTTATCTGAACCGCCAGGGGGGTCTGCGCTCGCGTCCGCTTTGCAAACTGGCGCACCAGATCCTCCTGTGGTCTCTGGGGAAGGTACGCTCTCTGAGGGCAGTGTATATTCCTGGGGACCAGAATATAGGAGCAGACATCCTGTCGAGGCAGGAGCTGAGGCCAGGGGATTGGAGACTCCACCCCGAGGCGGTGGAGAAAATCTGGGAGGCATATGGTCAGGCAGAGGTGGATCTGTTCGCGTCTCAGAACACGACGCACTGTCCTCTCTGGTATTCTCTGACGCACCCAGCCCCCCTGGGGCTGGACGCCATGGTGCAGACGTGGCCGAGGCTAAGTCTGTACGCCTTTCCCCCTGTTGCTCTGCTCCCAGGAGTTCTGGAGAGGGTCCGTCGGTATGGAATAAGCCTACTGCTAGTAGCACCACGCTGGCCAAGTCTGATCTGGTTTTCGGACCTGATCCATCTTCTAGACGGGCCTCCATTGGAGATCCCGGTCAGGAGGGACCTTCTGTCTCAGGCCGGGGGCACAATATTTCACCCTCGGCCAGACATTTGGAATCTTTGGGTTTGGCCTCTGAGGGGGCCCAACTTATAGATAGTGGTCTTTCAGCTGAGGCTGCTGAGACCATCCTAAGCTCCAGAGCTCCGGCTACGAGGAAACTTTATGCGCTTAAATGGAGAGTTTTCTCCTTGTGGTGTCACCGACATCAGTGGGATCCAGTTAACTGTTCTGTCAACACAGTACTCGAGTTCCTGCAGGAGCGCTTTGTGTCAGGTCTATGCCCTTCCACGCTAAAAGTTTATGTGGCAGCCATTGCGGCTTACCACACTATGGTGGGAGGTATATCTTTGGGTCGAGACCCCCTGATTACACGTTTCCTTCGTGGCACTTTGAGGCTGAGGCCTGCAACTCGCACTAAGGTGCCAGCTTGGGATTTGACTGTAGTTCTAGAAGGCCTTTCTAGGGCCCCATTCGAGCCCTTAGATTCGGTCTCAGAAAAGTTCCTTACTTTCAAGACAATCTTTCTGCTAGCTATTTCATCCCTCAAGAGAGTTGGTGACCTTCAGGCTCTTTCGGTCTCCCCCACCTGCCTTGAATTTGCACCGGGGATGGTCAAGGCGTTCCTATATCCAAAACAGGGATACGTCCCTAAGGTGCCGACCTTGACTCCGAGGCCTATTGTGCTGCAGGCTTTCTGTCCTCCTCCTTTTGCAACTGCGGACCAGGAAAGACTGCACCTTTTGTGTCCAGTGCGAGCACTGGACACTTATGTACGGCGGACTTCCTCAATCAGAAAGTCCGACCAATTACTGATTTGCTTTGGATCACCTAAGAAAGGTCTTCCTGCTTCAAAACAGACAGTCAGTAAGTGGATAGTCGAGGCTATTTCACTGGCATACGAGTACTCGGGCCAGCCTTGTCCTTTGGTGGTCCGAGCTCACTCGACCAGGAGTATGGCGGCTTCTAAAGCCATATTGCAGGGGGTATCTCTTCAAGATGTTTGTGATGCGGCGGGCTGGTCCTCTCCGCTCACATTCGTGAGATTTTACAGTTTGGACCTGGATGCTGCCCCAGGTTCTCAGGTGCTGAGTGCTTAGATCAACAGACTGACACTCAGGTACTTGTAATTATGGCGTTTTGGGTATTCTCGTTCCCACCGTGTCATTCGACGCATCTCGAAGTTCCCTTTTTCGATAAAGGGAACGTCTCAGGTTACTATTGTACTCATAGTTCCCTGAGAAACAGGGAACGAGACGATGCGTCCCCCTGCCATACTTCCTGCGTCCCTGCGATCGGCTTGCTTCGGCAACTGTCGAAGCTAAATGCCGGCGAGCAGCGGAAGTGCTCTTATCCTTTCCTGGTTCATGACGTCACCCGCCCGTGACGCTCATTCTCTCATTTCCATTGGACTAGTTGGCATAGATGCTTCAGACGCAATCACGCAAGAGGCGTTCCCACCGTGTCATTCGACGCATCGTCTCGTTCCCTGTTTCTCAGGGAACTATGGTTACAATAGTAACCTGAGACGATTTCTTTCAATGAACTTTGAAAATGATTTTTATTTATTTAAATTTTCTTAATATGTTTTTCATCCAATTCTTAATCATTCATGCTGAAGAGCTTCTGTCATGTGGGAGGTTTTGATGTTTTCATTGTGCAGAAGAGTGAAGCTTGTGGTTTTTGTGGATGGTTTTACTAACATCATGACGCTTTACAACATGACTAATCGCTCTGCTGATACGTGAGAAATGATGAGTCTCTTCTTAAGTCTTCATCCCATTACATGAAGTCAAATATATTGTTGCTAGCTATCTGATAAATGAAAAAGATTAATTTGACCAGTAAATAATTTAGAAGATTAACTTTTTGGTATCACAAATCTGAGCTGATTTGTATCACTTTGATTGATCATAAAGTAGTAGTAGTAGTAGTATATAAAGTAGTATATTTAGTAGTAGTAGTATATTTATATATAAAGTATATAAAGTAGCTGAAAGTTTTGGAAATGCTTCTTGAAAATAAGCCAAACTGAAAAAAGTACTGTTTTTTTAACCATCATTATTAACCATTACTACTATTACTACCATTATTACACGATCTGAGGAGATCGGGTGAAAAAAAAATTGCCTTCATCTCAGATAGACAGGAACTCTGGTTTGTGGTGTGAAACCACATTGACCAGATCTTCACAAGTAATAAACAGATGACCTATTTAAATGACCCTGATGCATCACATAAAGGCATCATCTTCACTTCCTCATCTGTGAGTCTGAAGAGTCGTTGTCGTCCGGCTGTGAGCGAATTACTTTTCTGATCTTCTCCTCTCCTCTGACAAAAAGAGACAACAGTATTCTCAGGTAAGTTTGTGGTTAAGGTACAATATCACTTCCATCTGTGAACATCACAAGCTCAAGTGATTATATATGATTACAAAAACCTCTTCTGTCTGTCAGAAAGAACCATATGAATTTTAACTTGTATTACATAAGTTTATGAGCACAGTTTAATTGAACAAATTTATGTACATATTCCTTTCCTTTACATTTTGATCAGCATCTGAGGGATTTGACTAAATCAAGATGCTGCTGATCATTGAAGCTCTTCTCATTGTTGCTGCTCTAGGACAGGTAAGCTTGTGTTCCAGTATGAATATTACAGACATTAATGCTGATGATGTGATCATTATGATTCCTGTTGCTGCAGGATCGCAGAGATGCTGTTGAAGAAACGATATACCCATTGGATAAGGCAAAAAACTCTGTTGATGACCAATATTACGGCTGTAGAAAGGACATGTCACATCTGGTGAAGGGAAAATATCTGAAGGAGGAATTAAAATTCTCACCTGATTTTAGGTATGCTTGGAAAGCAGGTGAAAATGTTACCAGTAAATGGATAATTTCAAGAAAACTACAAAGAAAACATAAAATTGCCATATATGTTTACAGTGATAATTGGGTATATAGTAAATTCAATAGTGACACTCGTATTGGCAAAGAAAACTTCATAGGCATGACATACAAATGGTATTCTCTTCACTTTCTGTTAACAGAAGCAATACAGATTCTGAAGACAAAGCAGAACAGGTGCTTTGATACTTTCCGTGGTACAAATGCTGACTTTAATGGGAGACTTTTTAAAGACATTCGTTTCGGCTCATTTACGTCAAGCTCTCTTAAGCTCGCCAAAGCAAAAGGTTTTGGTACTAAAACTTGTTTTGTAATCCACACTTGTGAAGGTGCTAAAGTGGCAAAATATTCTAAGTATCCTGGCGAGGAAGAGGTGCTGATTCCTCCATATGAGAAGTTTAATGTCACTGAGGTCAAGAATAAAAGTGATCAGCCGGATCTCTGGTGTGAGAAAGTGTTTGTGTTGAATAGCACTGGGATAAGAAGTGACATGAACTGTGCTCTATTCAATGTACCAACCAAGACCAAAAATATGATAAACATCTCTGGTGTTCGCTTTGAGAAGATCTGGAAAAATAAGCGACCTGAACTGTACAGTAACTTTCTTTAATGTTGTACACATTTTTTGTTATATTATTTTGTTATTACCTGTAGTTACGGCATGTTTTTTTCTTGATTGTCTTGATTCTTTAAATCGCAGTATTTGGTCGGATTGTTTGATTAGGTTCACAAAGTAAACTTCAGAAAAGAGTGTGCTTAGGTCTTTTTCTTTTCATATTCAACTTGTGTCAACCAATAAATCTCTCAAAGCATCTTTTCGCCTCTCATGATTCTCTTTGATCAAAACAAAACATTTTATGACTGTAGCGATTTTTCCAGCATAAATAGATATTGAAAATGTTGCACTAGTTATTGTGATGCAACAAATTTGAGAAATGTTTACCTTTAAGTAAATGAGGAGCAACTTTCAGGAGCGACAACCAATAGCAGTGAAGTCTTCTTAGAGAAGTTTCAGAGGCAAGAGAAGTTTATTTTAGCTTATTGAGAAAACAAAAAAGAAATGTAATTTGTGGTTAATCAGGGATATATCAATTATTGTCAAAAATCTGTATATACATCTGTATCATTAGAAAAAAGTGGAGTATCCCTTTAAGGTGATTAAGGATACTTTATGACTTTATATGGAGAAAAAAAATCATATTATTTAAAGAAAATTGGTAATTTGTAAAAGCAAAGAGCCAGGGGACTTGAGGTCTTAGATTATAGTACACTTAATGACACTTTCAAAATTAAATGGTTGATAGAGTTTATGGAGAAACGTGGGGGAGAGCGGGGCACAACACTTTTTGACTTTCTCAGTTTCAGAGAATTTATTTTTTCCCACATTAATTTTTAATTACTAGAATATATTTTCATGCTTCATTGATCAAAAAACGCATTTTTCCCCCATATATTTTACATTATTACAGCTCCTCTCTCCCCAGTCTGGTCGAACGTGTCATTTTCGATTAAGCGTATCCTTCTGAAATTCTGAAATTGTGATTGGCAGATCTTAGGAATTTGGGGAATTCCCCGCCCCTTCATAACCATAAGCTTCTCTGAAATATTAAAAATGGCATCAATTTCAAACAATTTTGAGCAAGATTCAGACCCTGACAAGGTTAATGAACGTGATGAGGATTGTGCTGAACGGATTTAAAGCACAGACTTTGTAAGCACGGATTTCACAGGACGTTTCAGTGTATGTTTAAAAAAAAAATTACAGATGATGTAATCCACTATAAATTATAGATGTAATCCACTATTTATCGTATTTGTCGTTAAACTATGCTAATACAAACAGTAATCGATCACAAATCAGGTGGTGAACAGTCTTACAAAATCAAGAGCTTAAAAATCTAAAGTAAACGTATACATCAATACTGTAATGTTAGTTAGCAGGCTAACGGAGGCAAAGCATTGCCATTCATTAACATCAAAGCTATAGCAGCTATACAAAGCTTATAATTGGAACTGTTAATACAAATATTAAAACATACTTACAAGTTTGTCAGACTGTTTATGGGAATGGCTACATTTACATCAACTTGGGAAGAAGCTCTTTGTTATTTGTTTGTTGTAGTCCTTAAAAAGTGATTTCTGTAAAAGAAAATATATCCCTTTAAGTGTAATAACTTTGCAGATGTTGTTTATGCTCAAACAGCAACATTACACACTAACTAAAGTTTAAAAAAAAGGGATATCATAATCAAGGACCCCTTTAAAGGGGGAACGCCCTTGCTACTAATGTAAAAATCACAAACTGAAACTCTCAGACTCTTCCATTCAGATAGGGACATCCAAATTTAGTAATAATTTTTATTCTCTGCTTTTTTTTGTTATTTTTCTTTCTTATGCGTGAATTTATTTCTTATTTCTTATAATAAATAAGAAGCCTTGACCCCGTCAGACCCTCCTAAAAAGAGCAATTTCCGCATTCAAAACAAAAGAAGGTAGGCTTCTGCAAGTGTAGTGGGATTGCCCCATTTAAGGATTGTCTGTGTGTGTAGTAGGATGGCCCCTTTAAAAATAGTGCTTGGATTGAGTGGTGGGTGGGTACATCAGGTAATCACATCATATAGACACAGGTGAGATTTATGCCGAGTTCAGACAGAAGAAGAAGCTTGCGATACGAATGTGCACTGATTTGCAGCGAAAAGGAGAAAAATAAAAACATATTAGGCATGAGAAAATGGCTGGGAAGACAAGGGGAGCAAGGACTGTGTGTAATGCAAAGAGAGTTGGGGGTAAATAAATAATTTTGCAATGTGCTGCTGTTGCTGCTGGTCAAGCAAATGTGTGTGCTTTGTTTCTGTTTGATATAATTGTAAATATGTATATTAAAATACTGATATTGTGGCCTATAACTCCTCCCCGAAACTCCCCGCTGCTCTGTATCTTGCTCTCTCATTGGCTGTCGGTCATCGCTGATGTAGTTCTCTTACGAGAGTAACTCTCGTACTGCGTAATATCTTACGCTACGGGGAAAACCTCTTTTCCACAAGATATTGAAGCCAAAAATTATCCTTAATTTTTTATTAATGTAAAACGCTTTGCAGCAGCAAGCAGACATAGGCGAGACAGCTCGCGCGCCTATTGGCTGTCCTGCGGCAAAAGCAGCAGCCTATCGAGAGAGGCTCTGAGTGACGTCATGACGAATGGGGGCACTTCGCGCCCATATCGTTGCGTCCCGCCAGAAAGGGCGTGGTCTCGCCCTATAGCTAGGCTCGATAGGCTGATACAAGCTGATTTTCATCTCTTCAGCGAAGCTGCACGCATCGCTGGATCCAGAGTGAGAAGCCGCGCCGTCGACCTGTAGCCTTCAGCGGGACGTGCCATCGAGTCTGGAGTCGCTGGCCCCGCCGCCTTCAGCCGCCGTACCTGCTGTCGCTTTCCGGCGTACCTATATCCTTTTACTCTGCCTGAGAGTGTGGGTTAGCTTACTTGACGCAACTCACACTTCTCCACTAAACTCTAAAAGAGCTGCGTCTTTTTCAAGATGCCTTCCTGTGGCTCGTACTTTACCGAGCCCAACTCAGCGCGGGTGAAGATCACGCGGCTCTCGCGCTCACTGACGGCGGATGCCCCCATTGTGAGCTGTTGCCTATGGTGACTCTGAGGACTCGCCTGGCATCCTTCTCAGAGCCTGCACTTCTGCCCGCTGTGGTGCCGCGCCGAGCGCGCCCCCGAGCTCTCTACTGTCCGCCAAAGCTCACCGGTTCGCCCACCAGCTTCGCCGGCATCGCTCGAGTCGCTCACAGACGGACAACGTCCGCCGCGTCCGCACTTGAGCTCGACGAACCTACCGAGGCATGTTCTCTCCTGGCATCGCACAGCGCTGTGGACCTTGGAGACGAGCCGGCATTGAAACTGAGCCGATGCGTCTGCTCTCTCAAGCCGTGGATTACATCGGCCTTGACTGAAAGGCGCCCGCGCAACCAACGCGCAACAGGCTGGACAGACGCTTTCTCGGGAAAGACGAAGCTCCGTAACAGTCGAGACCCGCGCCCTTCCTCCCTGAACGGTGAGAGACATTTGTGGCTGACGCTATCCGAGATGACGGAAGCTGAGCGCTCAGTGTTTCTCGATGCACCGCGCTCTCGCTCTGCTGGACGCCACCCCCCTCAGCGCGGGCCCCAGCCGAGGATTGAGGTAAAGCCCGAGGTCTCAAGGCCTTCCTAGTCTCTCCAGGAAAGCGACGGTGTTCAGTTCCCGCTGCGGCCGGAGTTTCACCAAAACTTCTCGCTCGTTCAGTTCCAAGCAATGTGACTGTTCCAGTGTATTTCGCAGTGAGCAAGCTGGTTCCACACCCCGCTTGCCTGCGCACAAACGCCGTTTTTTTCGGCTACCCAGATAAATCCAATAAAGAGTGCATTTTCTGGTGATCCGGCCACGGCCGATGGTGTTATGAGTGTTGTTAGAATGCCCACGTCCCAGTGCCCATTCCCACACCCAGACACAGCCCGCCACGGTGCAGGACTAGCACAAATAAAACCGACTCATGTCGGTTGTGCAGAAAATGTAGTGAACGCGCCCATTTCACAGTGCCCGCTTACACTACACAATGCGTGTTCCTTGGTTTCTGTAAAAACGAAACTAACACACTTTTAGTCGGCACGAGCCGACAGTGTTCTCAGTGCAGTAAATGTGCCCGCTGTCTCGCGTCCGCATTCCCTCACTGACACGCCGAACCCCACGGGATTCACCCCCGCTCGCTTTCTCTGCACAACCTGTCACAGAGAAGCTGAGCGCGGCTAGGCTGCCCGCTGTGATTAGCGCGCACGCTGTAAACACAGCGTTGATTCAGTCGGCGCGAGCCGACAGTGTTCTCAGTGTAGTAAATGTGCCCGCTGTCCCGCACCCACATTCTCTCACAGACACGCCGAATCCCACGGGATTCGCCCCCGCTCGTTTTCTCTGCACAACCCGTCACAGAGAAGCTGAGCGCGGCCAGGCTGCCAGCTGTGATCAGTGCGCGCCTCGCACACTGTAAACACAGCATTGATTCAGTCAGCGCGAGCTGACAGTATTCTCAGTGTAGTAAATGTGCCCGCATTTAGTAAATGTGCCCACATTCTCTAACACACGTCGAATCCCACGGGATTCGCCCCGCTCGCTTTCTCTGTGCGTCCTGCCATAGAGAAGCTGAGCGCGGCCAGGCTGTCCGCTGTGATCAGCGCGCCCCCCGCCTCGAAAGCTGTAAACACGGTGTTGTGTTCCCAGTACACAGGGGCTCTCGAGCCGCCGTCCTGCCGCGGCCAGAGCCCAGATTTCATTCTACCCCTAGCTACTCACGCAGATGCGTGGTCAAGGCTTCCCGGGGTATCAGAATGGGTGTTGAACACTATAACGAGAGGCTATTCGCTACAGTTCGCTCGACGCCCCGCCGTTATACGGCGCGCGTCGAAACGGTGAAAAGCGAAGTATCTCATCTACTTCGAGCCGAGATAGCGAAACTACTGAGAAAAGGGGCTATAGAACCTCTATCTCAGAGCGAAGGGGGCTTATACAGCAGATATTTTCTGGTACCGAAAAAAGATGGAGGGCTCAGACCCATTCTAGATCTGCGACTGCTGAACAGAGCGCTTATGAAGCGCCAGTTCAGAATGCTTACGACCAGGAAAATCCTCGCGCAAGTGCGCCAAGGAGACTGGTATGTCAATAGATCTGAAAGACGCCTATTTCCAAATACAAATAGCGCCCCATCACAGGCGATTTTTGAGATTCGCCTTCGAGGGCCAGGCATATTAATACACAGTCCTGCTGTTCGGCCTGTCCCTAGCACCCCGTACGTTCACGAAGTGCATGGACGCGGCTCTCGCCCCCCTGAGACTTCGGGACATGCGAGTTTTGAACTACTTGGACGATTGGCTGATTCTAGCTCGTTCGCAAACAGAGCTCATAGAACACAGGGCCGCATTACTCGAGCACCTCGAGACGCTGGGCCTTACAGTCAATTGGGCGAAAAGCTCGCTGTCTCCCAGTCAGAAAATTTCCTTTCCGGGAACAGTGTTGGACTCGCTATCCATGACGGCACGCCTGTCACCGGAGCGCGGATTAAATATTCAGCACGTCGCGAAATCCTTCCGCCACGGCTCTATAGTCTATAGGTTTAGAAAATGCTGGGCCTAATGTCCTCAGCAGCCTCTGTACTCCAGTTGGGCCTGCTTCGCATGCGCCCACTGCAGATGTGGCTAAAAGCACGGGCATGGACCTCGGGTCTGTTTCGCCTCAGGGTCAACCTACAGTGCTTTTCAGCTCTGGAGCCTTGGAAAGTAACCGACTGGTATCAGTCAGGTGTGAGTCTGGGGACCGCCTCGAGTGTGAGGGTGGTGTCTACGGACGCCTCCACATCGGGGTGGGGAGCGCTGCTCAAGGGCAGACCGCTAGCTGGCCTGTGGTCAGAACGGGAGAAGCTCCTTCACATAAACTGCTTGGAAATGATAGCAGTCGACAAACCGAGTACGTTTTCAGTCAGTACACTTTTCACACAGCAGGATTTTGAATCGCCGACAGGTCCAGATATTTAGCATGCCAAATATCTCACGGGAGTCGGCGACTCGTCGGCGATTCTCTCAGATCACGTCTTTGCTCATTCACACTGCGTGATTGTCACTCGCGTGAACGAGCGCCGATTTGCCTGTGATTTCAGGCATTTGTCTGCGATTTCTCAAAACCTGTCAGCGAGCCAAAATCGGGGCTAAAATCGTGCAGTCTGAACTCGGCATTAGTTTCCACATGGCATTGCACTGATGTGACCTGTTTGTGTAGGTCTTGTATCTCCTTCACTCCTCTAGAAAGGTAGGCTATGTTTTGTCAACTTTGAGGCTCATAGACAGGAGGGAATTATACATTTAGAATGTGGTTGTTCGTGGGAATTTAAATTAATTCATATTTTTGATTAATGTGCTTGTTTTGTGTAATTTTAGATTATGCTGAGTTCAGACTGCACGATTTTAGCCCCGATTTTGGCTCGCCCATATAGTCATAGTCATAATAGTCATGCAGTGTGAAAAGACTACTTTGAAAATCGTGCAGTCTGAACTCGGCATATGTCGGGTGCGTCCAGATTTTGTTAGTGAGCATTTAGGCTAAGTGTTGTGCAC
The DNA here is from genome assembly GCA_036326025.1 of Chrosomus eos. Lineage (NCBI taxonomy): Eukaryota > Metazoa > Chordata > Actinopteri > Cypriniformes > Leuciscidae > Chrosomus > Chrosomus eos. Next base: position 12,803,434 of record CM070825.1, read on the forward strand.
ATGAAAGGTAATTTTATTTTTTTCCCTATTGTGGTGTATTTATTCATTTTACCCTATTTTTACCCTTTTGTTTACCCTATTGTGTGATAAAATGTTTGAGAGGAGAAGAGTGGGGCTGGCGGCAAATGAAAATGTCTATTTGTTGTTTTGCAGATGTTGCCAGCTGCTGCTTTGCTGTGTAATACATTTTTGTTATGTCATAGTCCTGGTAATCATGAAGACAAGAAAGTTTCTTACTTCAAGGTTTATTCAAACCCACAAGCAATACAACAGTGCCAGGCGGTTACATGATTAGGCAGCAGGTGCACAACTTCCATTCTTACTCTACACCTTTTATAGGTAACAACATGTGGACTACAGCCCCATCTCCTGATAAGTACATAAACACAACATTCCCCCTTTACTCAAAACTGTAAATTCCACCCAAATACATAGTTGGAGCAATAGGCAAAACCTATACAATATTTACATCCAATTCAATTAGTTTAACAATATAACTAGAGAGTCTGTTCACACTACACGCGACCAAGCGACGCGACACCATTCATTTCAATGGTGAGCGGGCGACTTCGCGCCCATTGGCGACTGGATGGGGCGTGTCTGTCGCGCGACAAAGTTGAGATCTGTTTAACTTTATGCAAATGAAGAGCGACTTTCGGGAGCGACAACCAATAGGAGTGAAGTCAGTGGAGCGCGTCACTCTTCAGTGCTGAGTCTGACCGAGGCAAGTTGAACGAGAAAACTCATTTTAGCAGTCAGAAACTGTCCTATAATGTATGATATATCTCCGTGTACATACAGTGGTATTCACCGTACTGACTCCGTGCCTGGATGGTTTCGGGAACCCAGATAGACCGGTATTTGCCCGTTTGCTGCAGTTAAATAGCCGCGATGGCAAAGAACACTCACTGTTTCTCGGTCATCTTTAATATTATGCATTTTATGTACTGATTCCATTTATATTTCGACTTTTCCTTCCAAAATGTGTGTTTGTAGCGTCAAGAAAACGTATTTGTTGTCTAACATAGAGTAACATCCGGGAATGTCACCCACAAACATTACTAGGCAACCAGTAGTGGGAACGCCCTCGCAGCCACTGGCGACCTGCAGCGACAAAGTCGCGTGTAGTGTGAACGGGGCTTTACGCAGCGAATCACGTACATTGGCCTAATATTATAATAAAATCATACCCTTTTCAGTATTGTGGTGGTGCAATAACTAATACTTTCAGTAAAGTGTTACATTTGTGTTGTAAACGTCATTTATTCTGAACCAATAATCTTAAATTGATTGTCATTGCATTTTTTTAACCTTTATAAAGGCAATTTCCCCCTAACTGTCATCTTTCATCAAATTATACATTTTAAGTCACTATATGGCTTTTTCCAATCAAATTGACTACCAACAAACATATTTTTTCCCACTGCAGAGAAAACAGGATCTTCATCAGAGGTGGGGGTGGCATTTAGATATTCACATTTTTATATGCAAAACAAGCATAAAAAAACGTGTTTAGCCACTTTAAAATAGACACCGGAAAGCTTTTGTGGATTATTATCTTTAAATTATCTTTAAAACAGAATAATCTGAAAGTGACATTTCCATTTTTGCTGATTCACATTGGTATCAAAATAGGTAAAACACATTTCAAAGTTATATACACTATTATGTTTTTGTAAATATCACATTGTTAACTGTATGCCTTTCATGTTGTTGTTGTTTTTCTTTTTCTCTATCATCTTAAAACATTATTATTTGATAACACCATTCAAAAGAGTATTTAACATGAATGCGCCATGATGTTGAGTAGCTACTTGTGAGTTTTATCTAGCTTGTAAATGTTCATTTAACTCGTGTCTGCAAGTAAACTTTGGGGGAGGGTTGATACAGAGCAAATACCCCAAAATACAGAGAAGTTGTCTCCATTTTGAGTCCATCTCTGTTTTGAGTTAGAGCAGCTGCCAGCAGCAGTCCTTACGTGAATTCGTATATTGAGAAGCAAAATATTTTTCTATTTAATTTGTAATTATCAATTAGGGGAGAGTGGGGTGATTGTGCCAGGAGGGAAGTTGATCCCCTTGTTTCTGGAAAACCATAGAAAAAATTGGTCATGTGACCACAACATTTTGAAAAGCCATCCATTTTACTTATCCTCCAAAGAAGAGAGACACATGACATGACACACATTTTAGCTCAAAAAACAGTTTTTTTTCCTTTCAAAGTAAAATTTCTATGATTAAGGTTTTTTGATTGTAGTGTCTGAACAATTATTGACAAGTTTGAAAACATTTCACACATGTTTTAGGGCTTTAGCAGGCTACACAATGAGTCTATAGAGTTAGCATGATGTTAGCTCTTAACTGCTAGATAATGCTAGTTTTTCAAACATGTAGGTCTGGGGTGATTTGTGCCAAAGGGCCTGGGTTAAGTTGTGCCGGTGGCACCTGCACTTATAATTATTTTCAACATATTAATTTGTAATTGTACATTGTACTCTTACATTTAAGCACTTAGACTATGTGACATTCTTAATTTTAGACCTAAACTTGGTGGTACAGGCAGAATTGAGTAGAAGTTTATATTCCCCTGCAGCATTGACAAGTGGGATGTTAAGTAGTAGGCCAGATCAAGGTTACACACTCAGGGGATAATCTGGAGAAGTGAGGTGATGGGCATGACTCATCAGTGTTTGATTTAGGCCTATACCTGCCATTTGTTTAATTTAGCTAACACTGATTTCAGTTTTGAATTTGTACTGTTATTAAAGAGAAGTTTTATTAAGTTTTTAAGTGGCCTAAGTAACAATAGGATGTTTAGAAATTAGCCTAGTCACTTTATTCTTATATGTTACATAATTGACAGACAGTGTTCTATGTATGTCAACAAGCATCTATTGCCAAAGTCTTCATTCACAAGTATCATATATTGTGTATTTAAGTGGACTTATTCCAACAGTTTAATAGGGTGACAATATCCAAAAAAAAAAACTTAAATTAGTAATTTTGTATTGAATTTGTCTTGCTTTCATATAGCATTATTCATATATGTTCATAACATTCAAATGTTCTGTTTTACTTTAGAAATCACTGGCACAATTTACCCCAACGTATTCCCCCAAAGGCACAACTTACCCCGCACCAGGGGCAAGTTGTGCCACGAAACCACTTTTTTTCCCAAAAGCTATATTTCTGAAACAATTGATTTCAGACCCAAAGTTATTGTTCTCATGGATGCACCAAATCCTGAAATATATGTACATCCTTAAGTTAAAGCCATTACTGTCACGGCCTCACTTTAAAGTCACTTCGAGTAAAAACTGGCACAACTCACCCCACTTTCCCCCTAATAGTGCCCCTATTATGGATTTTTTAAAAATACCTTTCATGCAGTGTGTAACGTAGCTTTATGTTAATGAACACAGTCTGCAAAGATGTAAAGCTAAACGTGCTTCATAAATAAAGTTTACTCAAAGTTGACTCTGTCTGAACCGCTCGAAAAAGTCTTTGGATTTCAAATCTATTTTCATAAGGGTTCACACTGTAAAGACTATGGGGCGGATCTAATCCGTGGGGAATTTGCATATCATAATTAATAATTGGTAATTCATAATTATTCATACATGTTTGGATTAGATCAGTCTTACATTCAATTTAATCTCCCTCTAAGGGAGAATCTGTCATTTTACCTGCATGCATGAACGTGTATCTCGACAACCAACCAAATGGTTATGGTTAATTTGCATAGATCACGTTTTACAAACAGGCAAAATTAATTTAGCTCAATTGTCAAAATAATATTGTGGGGATCCCCCAATATCATCTTACTTTATAGGATTTCAGGAAACGCAATTCTCTGGCCAGAAGATTTGGGTTTCCCGCCCTTTAAACACATACTTTTAAAGTATGTTTTGATTTGTAAAGCTTGTAGCATAAAATCTTTTTAGCACTTAAGGGACTTGAAATTGAGCAAAATAAATGAATCAATCAAGTGAATATAATGTATTTAATAAAGGCATACTAATTCATTTACTACGTTTACACGGGAGATATATGTATTTACAAACACAACACAATAAGACATTAATGAACGAGAAAGGGTAAAGTTTGGACAATGGATAACTTACACGCGTGAGCGAGTAAGAGAGAGAGAGGGGGGGAAATTTAGAGAGTTGCATTGATGCAGGGAGTTTAGGGAGACCCGAGGATCTTTCTAAATAAGTTTGCAAATTCACATAGACAAACGGAACTTTGAGAGACAACAAGACTTCAACAAATCTTAAAAGCGTGATCAAACACGGATACTTGCACAGGTATGGTACTCTTTGCATGGCTTGTGTAGAAGCGTGTGTGTGTCTCCCAGCCCGGCGCGTCACGTGCGCGTGTCTCTGCTTCAGAGAGAGCGCGCGTTTGTTTAAATGTCCTTGGTAGGTGGATTTGCTGAAGAGATATGTCATGCGGTGTTCTTTTCACTTCGTGGAAGTAAACAGCGTTGAATATGAAAACAAAACTTTAACTTAAAAGAAATTTAAAAACATTAGTATAAAGATCCCAAAGGGGAAATCACGCGGAGTTACGTCTTGGCTGGTGAAGAAACGCGTGTGCGTCTCTGTGTCCGGCGCGTCACGTGGAAACCCCATAGGATTTCGACGATTGGAATTAAACACGGAGGCTTATCTAGACTGAAAAACACAAACTAAACTAGAAACACATAAAAGAAAGGCGAAAGGCTCGCCTAGAGACGAGACGTTACATTCTGACACCGGGACGAGCACGTAAGAGAGAGAGGAGGAGCTCCGCGCGCCTCTTTAAAAACATTTCGGTTCACGCCTTTGTCACAGGTCGGGAGGGTCGACTGGGTCTACCCCCTCCCTTTAGAATGTACCACTGAGGAGCAGACCAGAAACCAGGCGGACAAGGAAAGTAAAATGTAACAGGCTTTATTGATTAAAAGAATTTGTATATCCTAATTAAAATTCCTCCTTCCTCCCCAGCATCCAGTGGCCGCCGGGACGTCGGCTGGACGACAGGCGGGGACTGGGTCCACTCAACCCCCTCGGACTCTTCGGGTGCCGAGGTTCTCGGCAATGGAGGGAACGCGGACCTGACCAGCAGGCAAGTGCTCTAAGCACGGCTTTCCTTCTCGGACTCTGAGCGGACTGTACTCTTCTCGACCTCCCAAGTACAAAAGTTTACAGCGGTGAAGAGGAGCGTCGACTGGACAGCCGGTAGGTACTCCTGGTACGGTAGGTTCTTTCCTATGCAGGGGATGCAGAAAGCTTACGGCTGTGGAAGGGGCGTCGACTAGACAGCAGGTGGGTACTTCGAGCACGGTTGGTCCTTTCCTATACAGGGGATGCGGAAGGCTTACGGCTGTGGAAGGAGCGTCGACTAGACAGCAGGTGGGTACTTCGAGTACGGTTGGTCCTTTCCTATACAGGGGATGCAGGAAACTTAGGGCTGTGGAAGGAGCGTCGACTAAACAGCAGGTGGGTACTTCGAGTACGGTTGGTCCTTTCCTATACAGGGGATGCAGAAAGCTCACGGCTGTGAAAGGGGCGTCGACTAGACAGCAGGTAGGTACTTCGAGTCCGGTTGGTTCTTTCCTATACAGGGGATGCAGAAAGCTCACGGCTGTGAAAGGGGCGTCGACTAGACAACAGGTGGGTACTTCGAGTACGATTGGTCCTTTCCCATACAGGGGATGCAGGAACTTAGGGCTGTGAAAGGAGCGTCGACTAGACAGCAGGTGGGTACTTCGAGTCCGGTTGGTTCTTTCCTATACAGGGGATGCAGAAAGCTCACGGCTGTGAAAGGGGCGTCGACTAGACAGCAGGTGGGTACTTCGAGTACGGTTGGTCCTTTCCTATACAGGGGATGCAGGAAACTTAGGGCTGTGGAAGGAGCGTCGACTAGACAGCAGGTGGGTACTTCGAGTACGGTTGGTCCTTTCCTATACAGGGGATGCAGAAAGCTCACGGCTGTGAAAGGGGCGTCGACTAGACAGCAGGTAGGTACTTCGAGTCCGGTTGGTTCTTTCCTATACAGGGGATGCAGAAAGCTCACGGCTGTGAAAGGGGCGTCGACTAGACAGCAGGTGGGTACTTCGAGTACGGTTGGTCCTTTCCTATACAGGGGATGCAGGAAACTTAGGGCTGTGGAAGGAGCGTCGACTAGACAGCAGGTGGGTACTTCGAGTACGGTTGGTCCTTTCCTATACAGGGGATGCAGAAAGCTCACGACAGTGTTGATAACACAGAACGCACAAGGCGTTCGATGGAGGACACTCAGAACAGCAGATCACTGGACTTCCTCCGTTCTCCAGACAACATCAATGATGAATCAGAACATCGCAAGCTTTAAATTCCACCGTCGCTTAATCTCTTCTTCAGCGGCTCCAAAGTCACTCTCAACCACTCTGTGAAATATAAGGCCACAGCCCACCTCCTTGTTCTGAACAGCAGGGACAGTAAGACGGAAGAATATATAGCGATCTCACTCGTGCATCATAACAGCTGTCTTCTCATTACGGTGTCTAGACTCCGGTTCCTAGATCGCTTCTCTTCATATACAGTGTCTTGGTGTATAAATCACGTATCATACGGCCAGTAAAAGGTTTGCACTTATCTCTACCCAGGCAGGGGACTTGATGTTTCCAAGGCAACTTCTCCTCTGCTTCTCTGTTCCACTCCACCCAATCTTTCGTAGCGGATTCCCTTCCACGGATCGATCTCACCAGTCAATTTTGTCCCACAGAAACTCTCAGCCTTCCTCGACGGAACAAGGTCAGGACACAGCACCCGAAACCGAACACAGAACACTGCACTGAACTACCCTCTTGGTCTCCCAAAGCTTGGTCTTTATCTGTTTCAAGCCGCTGTGTGTCCCAATCACCAAACAGCCCCTTGATGCGCCGCACCTGCTGTCACTCTGTCATCAGCGGCTGCTGTTGCCATGGTAGCGACGCATATCAGGCTGACTGGGTGTTGCGTCGAGAGCGCTCCGGGCGGAAACATTCCTCCGTGGAATATATAGTTCCGCTGCTGGTTCGTCACCTTGTGACACCTTCTTTTGGAAGACTGCACCAATAGCTGGGAGGGAAGTTCCCGCGGAAGATTTCTCTTTGTCTTGTCAGACTGCTGGTCTAATTAAATTATGGCCTGTGGTAGAAATGTTCATTTCTACTGCAGAGATGTGTTATACACATAATCATACCTTTCATGGTGTGTTCATACATATATATGGCGGAGTCATTTCCAGGGCATTCTAACAATATCAAACATGACATATAAAAGTTATTGGTACATGTTACAGGAAAACAGTTACATTAAGAATGCATCTAGGGGTCCCTAGGTTCATTTAAAGGATAATTCCGGTATTTTACACTTTAAGTCTATTTTCTAGTTTGTTTTGGATGAACTAGAACTAGAGTGGTGGACTTAGAAATCTCCAAGGACGCACAAACCAAACACATAAAGGAAAGTCACAAGATGAACATTAGATACATGAATCGCATGGTTATGCATAGGATATATATATATATTAGAGTTAAAATGTTTCATTTTTCCTTCTCCAGGAATCAAGTCCCTGCACATTCTTTTGAGTCATAAATCGGTAACAGGAAACCAAAACTCGAACAGTGTTAGCTTGGTTTGGGGGAAGCTTCATGGGCTTGTGTGGGTGGTGGAATGTGTGTGTGTGTTAATTTGGATGTTCAGGCTCCAGGCCTTTCAAGGCTTTTGGATGTAATGGTTCACCCAGATACCCTACAACACATAACAACTTATTAAATTACTAGTCACTAAATAGTGACTATTTCCAGGTGTCTATTTTAAAGTGGCTAAACAATGTGTTTTATGCTTGTATTGCATATAAAAAATTGAATATCTAAATACATACAGTGACTTATGTATATAATTTGTATATAAGGTGACAGTTAGGGGAAATTGCTTTTGTAAAGGTAAAAAAAATGCAATGAGAATCAATTTAAGATTGGTTCAGACAGAATAAATGACGTTTACAACACAAATGTAACACTTGACTGAAAGTATTTAGTTATTGCACCACCACAATACTGAAAAGGGTATGATTTTATTATAATAATAGGCCAATGTATGTGATTCGCTGCGTAAGGAAGGGTCGCTCGCTGTGGAAAGTGAGTCACTCGCCGAGGAGAGTGGGTCGCCTGCTGTGTGAGGAAAGTGAGTCGCTCGCCGAGGAGAGTGGGTCGTCCACTGTGTGAGGAAAGTGTTTTTTTTTATTTATTATTATTTATTTTTTATTAAACATTACAAAGTATTAAAGCAATACATATAAACATATATAAAAGAAAAACGAAAAGAAAAAAATGACAACAATATACACAGACACAAATAAGTTGCCAGGGTAACATAAAAACAAGAATACAGTGCAATCGTTTTAAGAGGACATAAAGGATGAATATAGAGATACAGTTTTCATTGCTTTGGGATTAACAGAGCTTTGGATAGTTTCCATGTATCTGTCTAGATCATCTTTGAATAGAGCAGTGGTTCTCAAACTTTTTCGGTCATTCCCCACTTTGGACAAGGGGGAATTTTCAAGCCCCACCTGCCTCCATCGCCCCAACACAATGTTAATTAAATACGCAACAAGCTTACAATGTTCCAATTTATTGAACAGTAGTAACAGTATAGTAACAAGTTGTATCTAAATTCAGACTATTTACCTCAAATAACAGCAAGATCAAAAATAAAGAAAATAAAAGTGCAGCTGTGTCATAACTTGCATGAAATTCAAAAATAGAGAAAATAAAAGTGCAGCTGTGTCAACATTTGTATCATGTTAAAATAAATAAAAGTGCCACTTTAGAAAACTGTTAAAAAAAAAGAAAATCAATTTGGCAAGAAACTATTTTAAATGATCTATTTCCCCTGCATTAGTGGCTGCAATGAGCCTGTTTTGCATTGCAGAGTTTTTCAAAGCAGGGTTTCAGGCTTGAAACTGCCACTCTCAAGTCATGCTCAATGTTCAGCTGAGATCTGTACTTTGTTTTGAGTGAAGCAACAGCTGAAAAGCCCATCTCACAGAGATATGATGTGGCAAATGGAAAAAGAATGCACACAGCTTTCTTCCCGATGAGTGGATACTCACTCTCCACTCCAAACCAGAATTCACTAAGAGTCTGAGCTTTAAACCTGAGCCTCAGGGTGGATTCAGATGTCATCTCAATAAACTGGTCCTCCTCAGCAGACATAAAATCAGCAGGTGCTGCAGACAGAATTTAAACGAATAGGCTTACTTTATTTGTCATTTCACAATAAATACAAATAAATCAGTTTGACAACAATCCATTCTAGTTAGTAAGTAGCATACAACATAAATAAAATGCATTATGAGTATAATATTGAATTTTGCCCCATACCTCAAGCTTTCGGGTGAATGCCGTAATCTTGTCTGCCAGGTGAGGTAGGTGTTTGTCTTTGCCTTGAAGCTGAAGGTTTAATTCATTCAGCTTCCCAAACACATCACTGAGGTAGGCCAGTTTAAACAGAAATTGTTCATCACTGAACTTGCTTGCAGCCTCATACATGCGCTCTTCCTCCAAGAACATCCGAATCTCTGCCCTGAGCTCAAAGACGCGCGACAGCACTTTGCCGCGGGAGAGCCACCTTGCCTCACTGTGAAACAGCACAGATGTGTGATCAGCTCCCATTTCCTCACAAAGTGCGGAGAACAGTCGTGCTTTCAGGGTCGGGTTTTGATAAAATTAACCACGCTAACAACTTCAGTCAAAACCTCATTTAGTTCAGGGCTGAGCTGCCTTGACGCGAGCGCTTCCCTGTGAATGACACAGTGCGTCCAGTGCGCATCTGGCGCCACCCTTTTTATTAGTGCCTGCAGCCCGTTTCTTGACCCTGCCATGGTCTGTGCACCATCAGAGCAAAAGCCCACACAGTTTTCCCATTTAAGGCCGTGTTCTTTGAGGTAACTGTCCATGATCTTAAACAGCTCATCAGCTGTGGCTCTATTTTTTATGTATTTGCAAAACAGCAAATCCTCGCACACCGACTCGCCATTCGCAAAGCGGACGTACGAGATGAACAAGCAGTCTTTATTGCTGTCAGTAGCTTCGTCCACTTGTAATGCAAAACGACTGTCTTTTAATTTTTCTATGAGTTGTTTCTCAAGATCTCTTGAAATGTCGCATATACGTCTCGCAATTGTGTCGTTTGACAGGGGAACAGCTTTTAATTTTGCAGCGCTTGTCTCGTCCAGCATAATTGACACCATGTCTTGAGCAGCGGGGAGAATGAGCTGCTCTGCAATTGTCAAGTCAAGTCAAGTCACCTTTATTTATATAGCGCTTTTTACAATACAAATTGTTTCAAAGCAGCTTTACAGAGATAACAGGAAAACAATGTTGTAATAGTATTGTTCAATTGAAAATTAAATGTCCCCAACTAAGCAAGCCAAAAGGCGAAGGCAACAGTGGCAAGGAACCAAAACTCCATCAGGTGACAGAATGGAGAAAAAAACCTTGGGAGAACCCAGGCTCAGTCGGGGGGCCAGTCCTCCTTTGGCCAACGAATGAACAGTGTATGATTATGAGTTAGGCAGCATAATGCCAGGAGTCAGATGGGATCAGAACTTTCACGATATTATCCAGTTCATCTGGTTGGGTTGGGTCATCCGGCCGGTGAGGAGATGAGTGGTGAGGTGTCCATGGACCTTCACAGCCCTGATAATGCGTGTCGACGTGTCCATGTGATGGTCCTTCATCAGATCTGGATATGCCCTGGATCCGGCGGTCCGCAGTAAACCTCGGGATAAACAGAGAGACTAATATTAGCGTAGACGCCATCCTTCTTATGATGTACAAAGTACATCAGGAATTATGGGAAGTCCCAATTGTGTGTGGTTTTTTGCATTGTGCAATTCTGTATGCCACTAGATATGAAGCCATCTGTGCTTTACGGTTTACTGATGCAGCTTTTACCATGCGAGTCTCCTGTTGACGGTATTCTGCCAGTTTTCTCTGAAAGAAATCAAGCGGCTTATTGAAGTGAATGGGGTGTGTGGTCTCTAGGTGTCGTCTTAATTTGTTGGGCCTCATACTGTCTGCTGCGAGCGGTTTAAGACACAGAACGCACATCGGTCTCTCCTCAGCCCCCACCATCACTGCCGTGAATCCAAGAGCAAGATACCCTTCATCATATTTTCTTTTCGGTTGGCTTTTTGGTTGATTATGCCCGTCTGGTTTGTGCCTCTCCGCTGGCTCTGGCTCGACAACTTTTGAGGTCCGTGTCACAAATTTATCCATGTTGTGTTATTGCGTTATTTCCCACACTAGCCTGGTCACTGTGAAACGCGGGAAAGGTTGTGCAACAGCCCCCCTCGTAGCATCAGCACCTCCAGGTGGGGGGCTTTGGACTAACATACTTTTGTACTTAAAAAACGTGAAATATATATATTTTTTTAAATAGACATAACATACTGTGTTTGATATTTGATTAAAATGATGGGCATAGTAGCTATAAGATATAAACAAATGATTAATTATTTTAATATTCCGGAGAGTGCATTTCTGAATATTCTGCTCATTCTGCACTTCTCGCTTGCTCATTCTGCTCAGGGTCGCGCGCTAACCCAGAATGGCCAGCTGTTTCGAAAATATGAGGAATAAGGGCTGCGTCGACTAAAGTTTTAAATTACTTAAATAGGCTATAGGATAATGAGCGTTATATATAGCCGCACTCAAGTGCACGACCGCACGCATGAAGCTTGCCACAAAGAACCAGCAAAAGTAATGATTATGAATGTTTCAAAAATAGCAAGGAGACATTTAGTTGTTTATTAATAAACTGGAGTTTTATGTGTCGCTGCAAAGAGGAAGTTGACGACATGGACTCGCCATGAATAAAGATAGAAAAAAAAAAAAAAAAGGCATGAAAATTTTTTTTCCTTCCGTTTGTCGCGCGCCTCGCGCCCCACCTGCCACGTCTCTATTCCCCACCAGTGGGGCGCGCCCCACACTTTGAGAACCACTGGAATAGAGAGAAAAGAGGTTTAGAGCCAGTAAATTTTTGCTTATGTATATGAAATTTAGCTAGAAAGAAACATAAATTAATTAAGTAATATTGTCCTGTTTTCTCTTTTGAATAGTCAAACAAACCAAAGAAAATATCTTTAAAACAGAAAGAAAAGTCACTTTCAAAATAAGATTGGATAAAAATTAACAAATCTGACCAAAATTTCTCTGTGTGGGGACATTGCCAAAACAAATGAATGACGTCTTCCTCAGGAGCATTACAGAAACAGCAGTTCACTTCAATGTCGGACTTATATCTCCTGAGAAAGGTTTTGGTTGGGTAACATTTGTGAATTAATTTAAATGTAATGTCTTTAACTTTATTGGTAAGCAGATACTTATGAGACAAAGACCATACTTTTTCCCACGGTAAATTCTCTACAATATTATTCCAGTATGGTATTACATAAGGAATTGTTATGATCTCTTTCTGGAAGAGAGCTCTGATTTTATAATTATTTTTTTTGTTGCTCTACAGAAAAGCATACATTTCCGATCACCGTGTCAGTTAGGTTCAGAGAGTAAGAACATGGCCATGGAAATGTAGAACCTTGCAACAGAAAAGACACTCCAGAGGGAATTGCATTGATAACAGTAGCATATTCATTAGCAGTTATAGGGATTTTATATTTCTGTAAAAAATCTAAATAGTTGTAAAGTCTGCCCTATAAATTAAAAAGCAGTCCGACTAAAAGGAGGTCGTTTTTGAACCAGTTGTCAAAAAAAGTGACTTGTTCTTATATCCTTATTGTTCCATAAGTAATATCTGTGTGGGGAAAGGTTGTGTTTGTATATTAGGGACCATGCCAAGAGCATCTGCTTATGAAAGTTAGCAGGGACGTGCACAGACATTTTGAGGGGCAGGGGCTCGAGTGAAAAAATGGCACTTCTCATAATTACGTTTTTTTTTTTTTTTATTAAACAAAAAAGTCTATATATTAACACAGCTCTGATATCCTTTTTAAAAAAAAATATTTAAAAAGTTAATTAATTTTGTCATAAAATAATATTTCCCCAAATAAAATAAAACAATTGCGTTAAAGATCAAGCATGATCAACAAGATCAAATGGGCAACGCTAAGAGAAACTAAAAGTCTATCCGTTCTCCTTTTAGAAGAAAAAAAAAGAAAAAGTGCAGCAGTTCGCGCCTACCCGAGAGTATCGGAGAGAGGTGTGCTGAGACTTCGACGAGGATGCCCACAGCATCATTCAGCCTTGATCATTTACCTAAATCTTCTTACCGTCGACATAAGCAAAGGGCCCTCTGAAGCCTGCTCTCTTCCCCTCCTTTCTCGCTTGTTCCACAAATGGCCAAAGTTTGTTCCTGGCGTCTTTGGCGCTTTGCGTTAAGTCTTCAAAAATTCTAATTTTCCTTTCTTTGAGAATGTTCGCGGTTCTGGCATCCCTCCAGATTTGATCTCGAACATTGCGTGACAGAAACTGTACGATGATGCGCCGGCTTGCGCGAGCTCCCTCCGAGCGCGGGCCCAGCCTGCGTGAGGAAAGTGAGTCGCTCGCTGTGTGAGGAAAGTGACTCGGTGCGTGAGGAAAGTGATTCGCTCGCTGTGTGAGGAAAGTGACTCGGTGCGTGAGGAAAGCGAGTCGCTCGCTGTGTGAGGAAAGTGACTCGGTGCGTGAGGAAAGTGAGTCGCTCGCTGTGTGAGGAAAGTGAGTCACTCGCTGCGTGAGGAAAGTGAGTCACTCACTGCGTTACCCCTTTTCCACCAAGGCAGAGCTGGTGCTGGTTCGGAGCCAGAGCCTAGTTTCAGATCGGTTCTTTGGTTTTCGACCACCAAAGCACCAGCTCCGAACCAGTAAAAGTGGTTCTTAAGTAGCACCAAATCATTGCTGGTCTAGAAGTAAGAACCGCTTACGTCAGCGGCTGGGGGCGGGGTTACCGTGGCCAACAAGACGAATAGAAACTTGTGACCGCCATTTTTGAATTAGCAGCTAATCGCAGCTCGATTGTAATCTCCGTTTATGCAAGTTACGGCGAGCTGCACGAACACGTTGTATTCGCCGTGTTTGGATGCCGATGTACGTTATGTTGGCAAAGCCATGAGCATCAATAACGCAACGGCCGCCATTGTTGATAGAAGGCTTGTTCGAGATGCATCGGAGCGGCGCGGACCGATCGGAGCTACGGGAGTGTTTGGGGATCATATGACTCCTTGTGCTTTTTGATCGCTTTCGCAGTGCTTTGATGTCATGCGGCGATCGATCTGCGAGAAGCCGATGCATCTCGAACAAGCCTGTTTGTGTTTGGCGCTCTGTTGTGGCTCTCAAGCCGGTGGAAAGGCAAACCGGTTCTTAGTAAGCTTGTCAGTCGAACCAACTCCGAACCAGCTCTGGCTCTGGCTCTGAACCAGCACCTGGTTCTTGTTGGTGGAAAAGCGGTACGTGAGGACTGAGGAGAGCACATAAACAGATCCACCACTGGCCTATCAGTGGTAAAATCAGTAGCTAGTTAGCTATAGTGTAGTGATTTCCTACGACAATCATAGTCCTATTTTTTAACCTTCCAGCCCGCCATATGTGGGTAGTAGCGCTAGGTGGAGCACTGCTAGCGTTGGTTTCGCCAGTCAGAAGAAATAACGGTGCTGTGTTAATAGATTTCACGACCCTAGCAATGGGTACAGACATGTATTTTGAGCTAAATATCACAAAAATAGACTGGACTCGGAGGTTTTGCTAACTTTATAAAATAGAAGAGAACTACAAAGTAGGCCTCTATATGCTATTTTTTTGCAGATTTTGACACAGTGGTAAAACAAAAATCTATTTCAGTGACTGCAGCACTGCGGTCGGTTACTACACTAACCATCTGTCTGGGTACCGGTTTATTCTCGACGTGTCCGCACGAGCGCAAAGGTGCGCTGGGCAAAAATGACGCGTTCGGTGCACAAGACCCCATTTCGGTTGCCTTTGTGCACGGGTTTTTGTAACAGCGCGCGCGGCGCAGCATCCGAGGATGAACGACTTCAAGCCGAATCGCCGTAGGCTACGTATCTCACCGCACCGACGCAGTTTGCGCTTCTAAATCGCAAAGTTCATTAGGTTTTGTTTACTGTGTGTGATTTGTTTAATGGAAAGCACATTCACTTCCAGGGGCCTGTTTCAGAAAGGAGGTTAAGTGAAAACTCTGAGTATGTTAACCCTGAAATGAGGTGAACTCTGGGTTTTCCGTTTCAGAAAGGGAGGTAAGTCAAACCCGAGAAAGCAGAGTAAGTCAAACCCGTTTCTGAAAGAGAGGTAACTTATACTCAGAGTCAGTTACCATGGTAACTTACTCTGTGAACCTAACCTGGTCGGGAGCAGGTTTTCTTTAGTAAACCCAGAGTTTCTTGCGGTCTCCTCCCCTTTTTTAAAGAGGAAGCATAAACACCAAAAATAATACTAAAATGTATTTACACATTCTTTAAGGAATATATATTGTTTGTCCATGGTTTAATTGACTAAATCTGTTTTGCAGCACTTTGCCAAAAAATAAAAGGATTAAAACGTTTGCTAAACTTTAATTTGATTACCACCGTTTTTGATAATATATTTGTATTAATTAATTAATTTAAAAAAAATCGGAATAAAAAAACATTTCATAGAACTCAATTTAAACATATTAACAAGTTATTAATGATAAAAATAAGTTGTTAATCTAATTCATAATCAGTTATTGAAATTAGTTGATTAGATATGTTTTATTGAACAAATGTTTAATTTATTTAACTGTCATTTTAACTGATGATAATAATAACCGTAATTTAATAATGCAGTTTATATATTTAATAATTGTTTAATACCATAAACCGTGATATTTTCTGAGATGGTTATCATACTGTGAAACTCTCATATGTTACAACCCTACATGGGAGAGCCATGACATCTTGCAGTGTAATTAGATTAATGTAATAATTACTATCTTTAGAAAGAATTGGTCTACATATTACTAATTCCTATATCAACCTCAACCACTTGAACAATACAAGAAGAGACAAGAAACTGCACTTTCAAATTAACAATATACAATTGAATTATTCTTGAATTGATCAAAGTGTGTAGAGGGAGAAGGTTACATAAAAAATATACCTTTTAAAAATGTATGTTAAATCCACTATTGTTTTATACTGAATTGGTCTATAGTCTATGCAGTAGCCTACTTAATGTAATTGCATCATATTTTATTTTAAATTACAGAAGAATTAAGACTAATCACTTTAATTAAATTACAATATTTAGATTACTTGGTCATTAATTACACCCAACACCTCTTTTTGTCTGGCGCTGTTGCCATGGTGACTCATAATATCTGCGCTCCATTGATAATGGCTTTTTATAGTTGTGGTGCACGCGCTTAACTCAGAGTCAGTCAACTCAGAGTTGATTGAACCAACTCATTTCAGCTGTTCTGTAACCGAAAACTCAGAGTTTCCCATCTCAGGGTAAGTCAACTCAGAGTTCAAGTTTTAACTCAGAGTTGGTTGAACCTCCTTATTGAAACAGGCCCCAGTTGTCTTCCTGTTCATTTTAAATAAATGTAGAGCAAGTAGCTAATCAGTGTCTGCTCGTTTATTCAAACTAAGTTGTTCTATAACAGACGAACGTCGCTCTGTATACGTAATCTCCTTCATCGCTCTGATTGGTTTTAGGTCTATCCAATTGCGCAAGAGGCATTTGAGCTACGTCCGTTGGTGACGCCCCTTTGGAAATGATTTGTCTATGAAGCTTTGCCAGACCCTAACTCAGTTTCAACTGAGAAGGGTCTGGTTTTAACCAGGCTACTACTACACAAAATATTGTCACAAATATAGAGGGATTATATATCAACCCAATTAAAAGTTTATGCTATGTTAGCAATAACATGTTAAAAGATCATTATTATACATGAAATATAATTATGTTATATATCATTAATACATTAATTCAAAACATGTTCAACTAAAAACAAAATCCAGACTCAAACCAGTCATGTAATGTTGTAATGTTAAGGTTTTCTAACGAAGGCATAGCATGCAAACAGTACAGATTGCTAAATTGTTTTAAATTAAACAAATTATTGGACATTAAGTAAAGTTTACTAAAAAGTCTTAGTAAGAACAACTGTTCGATTTTAGTGTACTTGAGCCAGTTTCAAACTTAAAATAAAAGGCCATACTATATTTGATGATAACATTGTACAACTTATTTTAATCACCTTATTTTGATATGTATATAGAATGTGCTATCTAGCTTTTAAATATATATATAATTTTGTTCAGTTAATAACCACACACGCTATTACATCTCAAACATGCTCAACTAAAAACAAAATCCAGAAAAACTGCTTGGTACTTTTGGGGTCTGTGGTATTGTTGCCAAACACATTGTTAAATTGTTATGGGTCTGCTACATAAATTAATAAATGTTTTAAAGTTTCTTTATTCAGAGGGAGTGCATTACAGTGATGGAAAATCCCTTTAACATTTAACGTATACTTAACACACATTATACAACATAATAATTGATAAACAATAACTTGATATCTCGATGCTTCACAACATCCTTTAATCCTCGAATTTTTATTTAGATTTTAGAGAATAAACATGTGATTGCTCTCCTCACAGATCAGCTGTTTCTTGTTTTTCACTGGCATGTCTCTCAAGTGTTGGAGGATTAGTTCATATCTGAGCCAACATTCAGTTACAGTAAAATACTGAAGTACTATTAAAATCAGAAACTCTTATACTTTTACTCAAGTCCGATTGGAATTGGTGACTTGTAATGGAGTAATTTTCACTGTAAAGTATCTGTACTTTTACTCAATTATGGTTGTCAGGTATTTACACCTAAGGTTTATAACTAAGCTCAGGTTGTGATCGTACCGATGCAGGGACGTTCTCTCCGAGGAGACAAGAGAGGCAGACCCTCCTCAAATACTCGGATAAGAAAAAAGAAAAGAAAAAAAAATCAAAGAAAATATTTAGAAATATGAGATAAACAGTGTTTTTTTGTAAGGGACACTATCCTCAGCGACATAAGCATTCTGGATCCACAAATCAATATAACTAGTAAATTCTCACACACTTGGATATCACTGCTTTGTCATGTCTGAACAACTTTATTGGCAATGAATTTGAAATGACATGAATCAACAATCTGTGAGTGAGGCGGTTTTAATTGAAGAAATGAAAAGGTAACATCTCCAGGTCTGACCTCTAGTACACAAAAAAATACACAAAATCTTAAAATTGTCACTGCATTCTTACAGTTAATATTTTGGAATAAATATAATAATGCTAAAAAAAATAAACTGGAACATAAATTTACATCACATTTAAAAACTGAGAATTTGCCTCTTCTTTTCACAAGAACTCCTGTTCCTCCAGTGTATTCTGTTGACTGTAAATTCTCTGAAGTGCCTTCTTATTCGCCATAACCTAGTTCTGATAAGATTATACTGCCATCTAAAACCTGTCATAAAACAAAAATATCACATTTAATTTAATGCTTTAACTTGTTAAATCCCATTTGCAGTCTCATTTATCAAACAGTTTAAAATTATAACCCAATAAAATTGAATCCAAATTTACACCATAGATATCGAAAATACTGTTCATGAAGTCACATATTAGTAACATTAGTTTTTCTACGGTAACACTTTACAATATGGACAAAGCAAGTAGCTGTCTTTATGAATGGGTCACTGAACCATTGGCTCACTTGATTATTTGAAAACCGTGGATTCATTATGTAATGAAATTAATTTGGTGAGAATTTGTATATAAAAAAATTAAGCATTAAACTAGGGGTGTGACGATAACACTAACCTCACGAGACGAGAAGATACATGATATTGGGTTCAAGAGAACGAGACTTTTGACAAATCTTCAATGACGAAATATATGATTTTTAAATATATGAAGGTCTTTTATTCCACTAAAAGTAAAAAAAAAATCAGTTCTACTTTCTGAATATAAATTAGCAGTAAAAGAACAATATAATGCAAGCACTGAAAAAGGTTTGTGCCACAAACTCTGCATGTTGATATCGCCAGATAACCTTTCACCTCGATGAGAAATATCATCAGGTATTAACCCTCTGGGGTCGGCAAACGCGTCGGTGCATTTTGCTCGATTTTTATCACATAGCAGCATAATAGACTTAAAATACTCCGCCATTTATGCTCATACAGACTCAAGAAATATGAAAAAATAAACTGTTTAATGTCTACTTTTGTATGTGTCCACTTGCCAGCAAAACAAAACATTGTGCTTTTGTAAAATAAAGAAAATAAACAGGGTGTGCTTTCTGGCTCTCGGTCACCGTGAACTTTTTTTTTGGAGTACGTCTCTAAACTTAAACAAAACTCAGCGAATAATATTCACCCAGGCATGAGCTATATATCTTATAATCATTTTATTGTCTGCTTTTAAATTATCTAATTCAAAACTAAAACAAATATTCTCAGTTTATGTAATCTGTATGAAAAGAGAAGAGATGTCAGTCGTTCTCATTAGGCCTACAGCTCGTTATTTGCTAATCTGGCACGCCCACGGAGAGCGTGCACTATTTGAACGCAAATTATCTGAAGCAATACATGCAAACGTGTCAACACCCACATCAGCTGGATAAAACACATCAGTTTAATATTGTGAGATCTCATGGTACAATATCTCGTCATACCCCTGATGTAAACAAACGAGAGATTGTTGTAAAGTGTTTCCTTTACTACTCACCGCAGTGTCTCAAGTTTATATTTTGCATTATTCCTAATATCAGAGAGCAGCTTCAGTCCTGAGTCTGTTAGTTTATTTTTGGCCAGATCCAGTTCTCTCAGATGTGAGGGGTTTGATCTCAAAGCTTCAGCCAGATCAGCACAACCATGATATGTGACACTGCAATCACGTAACCTGCAGAAAAACTCTCCTCAATTTGTTGTCCATCTGTATGTAGAAAGCCATTTACTAAAATCTCTGTCAGGTATGAGAATAGCTGATATTCATCCAATCCAATATGTTTATATTAACAGTAAAAAGAGAGAAAAATTAGAACCCTGATAAGTTTTCAAATAATTTTTGTTTTCTTACTCCACCCATTCTATGGCAATAGAATCACCATAGGCTTGTATTTTTTTGGTTACTTGCCTGACTGATTATTTATATATATATATATTTATGTGACCGAACACGGAAAGTAGGGACACAAGTCGGTTCTGGGGCATTTTGAGTTATTCACAGATTCTGAAAGTGTAGTCTCCAAGCTTTCCAACGATGTGTAACACATAGAAATCTGATAATATTTGGAGAAAATGTGGCCATTTGAAGGTAGGCATTTAAAAAAGCTCAAACGGTAGAAAGCTGCTTCTAAAGATGTGCAGTTCTCACCTCTGTCTGCTGCTGGGAGTGACAATATGGCTCATTTACATCTCATTTAGATAGGCCATACCCCCTGTAAAGCTCCCCCCTGTGCTAAACAGCTTTTTCTTTCCTGAGCTAGCTAATAACAATAGGTAGGTATAGGAAGGTCTAAACAGACTAAACATGAGATAATGTGTACGTGTTCTTAGAATGAAAACAAACGACAAACTTTAATGTTTATGGAAACTCACCCCCAGGACCGGCGAATGCACTTCTGCCGCTCTAGGCGAAAAACAATGTGCTGCCCCTCTATTTGCAACGTATACCAGCAACAACACACAAAGACCAATATGCCATATAACGCAAAACCAGCAACAACACACAAAGACCAATATGCCATATAACGCAAACCAGCAACAACACACAAAGACCAATATGCCATAACGCAAAACCAGCAACAACACACAAAGACCAATATGCCATATAACGCAAAACCAGTAACAACACACAAAGACCAATATGCCACAACGCAAAACCAGCAACAACACACAAAGACCTATATGCCATATAACGCAAAACCAACAACAACACACAAAGACCAATAAGCCATAGCCTACATATAACGCAAAACCAGCGACAACACACAAAGACCAATATGCCATAACGCAAAACCAGCAACAACACACAAAGACCAATATGCCATAACGCAAAACCAGCAACAACACACAAAGACCAATATGCCATATAACGCAAAACCAGTAACAACACACAAAGACCAATATGCCATAACGCAAAACCAGCAACAACACACAAAGACCTATATGCCATATAACGCAAAACCAGCAACAACACACAAAGACCAATAAGCCATAGGCCTACATAGTGCGCAACGCGCGTGTGCCCAAAATGTCAACAATATTAAAGTTTATGCAGGAGGCAAATGCCTGCTGGCATTTTTCTTTAAGCAGTCATGACAGGAATTTTCCAAATAATCCTATTTCACCTCCTCAAATTACTGTTGCAAATTTCTTTACACCACTTTCTTATGTGCGTATACACACACAAATGAAATGTCCGCAAGCACATTATATCATCAGCAGGTTCAGCATCTTAAATAACGACTAAAGAGCAAATGTGCCAGTTCATGTTCTGGAGATTGTTGCCAGTCCATTAAGTCTGTTCCCTGTTCACAAAACGTTCCCCATTCAAAGCAATCGGGACGTCACATATGAAACAGCCAGCCACTGCTGTCAGCGAGCTGAGCCACCGTATTCAAGCATCGAAGTGTTCCGAGCCCACAAAGTGCGGCGAAAACATTTTCGGTGTAACTGCCACAGTTCAGCTCGTCTGCGACAATCTTTGTGGCGTCAATCTTCATTGAATTTTGAGCAGGAGCAGAGAGCGCTGCATAATAAGTAGCCACGCTGTTGGGGGGCGGGGGCAAAAGCGCCGGCGGCTATTCAGTATGGAAATACACAAAGACAATGACACGCCCCTACTGCATGCTAGAATCTCCGAAAAACAAGCCGATTTTAACCTCAAAATGTACGCTTTTAAATATACCAATACTGTTATCTCAAACATGGAGAGGCTTCTTCATGATCTCAACTAACAGATTCTGCAAAAAAGCGGAAATCACCAATTTTGGAAAAAAACGCTTCTTTCTCATTTTCCTCGCAAGTTGTGCTGCCGACTTGTGTCCCTGGTTTCCGTGTTCGGTCACATACATTATATATATATATTATATATATATATATATATATAATATATATATATATATATATATATATATATATATATATATATATGGCCTACATATATGTATATATATATAAAAATGTTTGATTATCATGATATCATAATATAATGCTAGATTGACTGATGTTAAAGGTGATGATACACAGGGCAACTTTTTGAGCAATGTTGCTGGGCAATGTTGCCGTCAACGGGCAACCAGGTGAGACACAGGGCCCACGACCAATCTAAATGATCCAGATATAAATGTATTGCCCATTTTCAATGGAAAAGTGCACACGCAACAATCCCTTGGCAAGATTGCCCAGCAACATTGCTCAAAAAGTTGCCCTGTGTATCATCACCTTAAGAGTGTACGTTTTATATATATAAATATATTTGTCATTTTAACTGAATTTAGGACTAGTGGTGGTGTTTCTCAGATATTGTTGGTCCTTCAGTGTTTCTATAACGTTATTAGTGTTCACTCACTACCGGAGAAACAGTCATATCTTCTGCTTGTTCTTAAAAGCTGAATAATACGTTTACATGTAGCATGACAATTTTGCATGTCATGTAAGACTCTCTCACACACACGCAAAAAGAGAGAGAGAGAGCAAGAAACACAGTATTCACAGCAAAACGCTGGTGGGTCATGTGCGTCAAATACAGGTATGGTGCACATTGAGCTGCATTAAAATAGTACAGATAGCTTGACGGAGAGCAAAACTCAGAGTATTCAGCGAGTAAAAATATTTCTATGCTAAACTTATACGTAGCCTCTAACAAACACCGGCAAGTAAACTCTAAGAATTTATTAGCCAAAGGCTAGTGATAGACATTATTTAGTCGCCCAGAGTGAAGATTTTGTCGCATAAGCAAGTGATTTACTCGCATTGTAGAGGGTTGTTACTGCATCTTTCTTTTCACGTCTTTGTCATGTGTGAGTCTTACCACAATTTCTCTATTTTACAGTGAGGATTCTTCAGTCCTGCAGAGAGCTCCTTCAATCCTAAGTCCTTTAGTTTATTCCAGGAGAGGTTCAGTTCTTTTAGGTTTGAGGGGTTTGATATCAGAGCTGAAGCCAGAGCGGCACAGCATTCATGTGTAACATCGCAACTGCTCAAACTGCAGAGAACAATGACATGTCATATAAGGAGTAAATGTATTATCAGAAACTAATAGCAACCCTAAACCATGCAACAATGACAAAAGTATGCTTCAGTTCAAAGTCAAAAGGTTTGGACACATAACTATTTTTAAGCTTTTTGAAAGAAGTCTTATGCTCATCAAGGCTGCATTAACCGGTATTTACTCAAAAATACAGAAAAAAAAAGTAATATTTTAAATTATTATTATAATTTAAAATAACAGTTTTCTGTTTTAATATACTTTAAAATATAATTGTATTTAATTTATTTAAAATTAATAATTTTAATTTGCGTCCTTAGTGGCAAGTTCAAGTACAAACTCAGGAGAATGGGAAAACGCAAGGCCGGTAATTCTGCAAATGGAACAGCCGAGTTCTTGATAATGTCACTCAGCTCACTGTGACTACTCTGGTTATCTCTGTGTATTTAAACTACAATAAAACGAAATATGCCTCTTTTCGATTTTATTTAAAAAAATCTTAAAAATTAATCATTGGAACAAATTTCAAATAGGTGCTATCTATATAAATAAACCACAGGAAAACTTATGCGGGATTCCTTGTCCGCCATTGACAAATGCTTGTTGGTGCGAGATCCATTTGGGAAACCTTATCGTCTCAAGTCACCTCTCGATGCATCCTCGATAAAAGGGGCAAGCAAGAACACATCCGGGGATTTGAACTGTACTTGGCTAGAATTTAACATTGATATGGAACAATACATGGGCAGCAACTGACAAGAACGCATATTGAGAAACGGCTTGAAATCAACAAGTGACAGATAAACTGGGCTGATACATTTCCTGTGATAGTGATGTGTAAATGCCAACTGTGTTTCATTAAAAAAATGGATTAACTGTTCCATGTAGAGAAAAAAAAAACATTATATCTGATATTATATCAATTTGTGAGCTGGGTGGAAATAATCTTGGGTCACAGAACTAATGTGGACCATCATCCACTAACTGGTATTTATATTATAAAATCATGTTTACACAAACAGTATAATATTTAAACAAGGCAATGAGAAAACAAGAACCACATCAATATAAAGAATAAATCAAGATTACTCTAGAGTTATTAGTTATTAGTCACATTTTCTATGTACATTTTGTTTCATAATACAATGGGGGGGGGATGTCTTATGATGTGATGATAAGAGAGTGAAGATGAATCTGAAGACCAGTTTCTTGCAGACATGATCTTACCACAGTTTCTCCATTTTACAGTTAGGATTCTCTAGTCCTACGGAAAGCTGCTTCACTCCTGAGTCCCCTAGTTTATTCCATGACAGATCCATTTCTCTCAGGTGAGAGGGGTTTGATTTCAGAGCTGAAACCAGAGCAGCACAACCTTCATTTGTGATTTCACAATACCTCAACCTGCAGAGAACAAAGACATTATATTAACTCTTTCCGTTATTAACAGATTAATTAAGCAGAGGGTTCATTACATAACAGAGAATACTATTAAAAAACACAACATATTTTTTAGCTAAATTAATGGCTGTTGTGTTAACCGGTATATTACTTTACCTCTTAACAAGTGAAATGTCAAGTGCAATAAATCTTGTTCCAATGTTTTGGGGAAATAGTAATTGTATTATATTATATTCAATGATCACAATAGCCCCATGACCCTACAGAGGAAAAGCCATCAGAAAAATTGATGGATTATAATATTAAATCTATAATAGTACCAGCCAACTTCAAACACTAGATGAACCTGAAGCATTTCATTTTTTTTTTTTCAGATTGAATATGATTGTTATAATATGCTTTAAACATTGAGTTTATTTCTTAAGTCTAAAGCAAAATATGTTTTTGAGGACCCGTTCAAATGTAGTCTCATATGGCATCATCAGACACTTCAGATGAAGACCTAATCACAAGGATTTGTTGGAAAAACATCAAATCTTTGTAAGATATTTTATATTTTATTTCAGACACATAAAACCGGTCCCTGTTAGTTGTGACATAAGTTATGGTTATTTGGAGGGAGAGTGACATAAAGACATGTTTTTTGTTTAATCACTCACGATGACAGCATAGTTTTTCCTATACTGGTCTGTTTGACACTAATAACTGGCCAAAATTGCCCTTGGCCTCTGTCCATCATGGCCTCCTAATCATCCCCATATATACTGATTGGCTTCATCACTGTCTCCTCTCCACCAGTAAGCTGGTGTGTGGTGAGCGTTCTGGCACAATATGGCTGCCGTCGCATCATCCAAGTGGATGCTGCACATTGGTGGTGGTTGAGGAGATTCCCCCCTTCTATGTAAAGTGCTTTGAGTGTCCAGAAAAGCGCTATATAAATGTAATGAATTATTATTATTATTATTATTATTAACTGATCTTTGATAGAGTGGTATGCTTATTTTCAAGTCAAAATCTGGTTTTGTAATATTAGTTTATTTGTAATTCTTAGAGAGATTATTTTCCCACAGTTTCTCCAATTTACAGTGTAGATTCCTAAGTCCATCAGAAAGCAGCTTCACTCCTGGGTCCCCAAGTTTATTCCCAGACAGATTCAGTTCTCTCAGGTGTGAGGGGTTTGATCTCAGAGCTGAAGTCAGAGCAGCACAACCTTTATCTGTGATGTCACAACTGTTCAACCTGTAGAGAACAATGAAACATGAACAATGACACACTCTTCTTAGTTAAGAACACAGTTTTTTCTAACATTACAATTGTCTATAAAATAAATAACCAAACGGATATAATTGTTTGATAATCAATCAGTGCTGTGAGATCACAAGTTCATGTTTTTTTCAAAACATTGCCGAGATTGATTGAATTTACACCATTAAAGCTTTACTCCTAAATCATGCAGTTCATTCTCAGAAGTTTCAGATCAAGTTGACAATCA
Organism: Chrosomus eos; assembly: GCA_036326025.1. NCBI lineage: Eukaryota > Metazoa > Chordata > Actinopteri > Cypriniformes > Leuciscidae > Chrosomus > Chrosomus eos. The sequence goes on from CM070825.1 coordinate 12,829,585, forward strand.
GAGTTTAATTTCTATTTCAGATTACAGACAAACTCAGGACTCAGCAAAAAACGTCTCAGGTTACGCATGCAACCCGGTTCTCTAAAAAGGAAGATGAGACTCTGCATCTTGGTGTTGACCCTATGGGGAATGGCCTCAGTGTGACCGGTGTCTGAGCACATGTACACACATGCCACAATGCACTGGCAGACAGCAGTCTATGACGTCGCAAGCGGAGTGCCGTGCATATAAAAGGGTGCTTAAGTTACACTTCTTCAACTCTTTTGTCTGAAGAGGACGTGCAAGCATGACTTTAAGTATGGCAACGAGATGCAGCATCTTATTCCCCTTCTAAGCAAACCAAGTTGCATACGCAAACTGAGACGTTCCCTTTCGAAGTAGAAGTTAGACGCTGTGTCTTGAGATGGTGCTCGATGCAGAGCCAAATGGGAGGAGCTAGAGCTCCAGCTCCTCCCCTCGCTGGAGCTCCAGCTCCACCCTGTATATATAAATATATGACCTACCCCAGCCCCGTCCCTAAACCTACCCGTCACTGGGGTTAATACCATTTATGAGTCTTCTCCTACCATCCTAGGAAAACAAATATCACTCCCCAGATGTAGATCTACATTTTTGCATGGAGCTCCAGCGAGGGGAGGAGCTGGAGCTCCAGTGAGGGGAGGAGCTGGAGCTCCAGTGAGGGGAGGAGCTGTAGATCTACATTTTTGCATGGAGCTCCAGCGAGGGGAGGAGCTGGAGCTCTAGCTCCTCCATTTGGCTCTGCATTGAGTACCACTTGTGTGTCTTGGTGTTGACATTATGTGGAACAATATCCACTACACCATCCTGAGGAAATGACTACCCACAGGTTGTGAATATAACAAAGTAACAACTTAAGCGACTCAGAGGAACTAGTCGGAGTCAACCAGCATGTCAACACCTAAGCACAACCTATGTGATTTGTGCAGAAATGTACACAGTGGCTCTGTTCCCTAAACCCAGTGCCCCAAGCAGAACATATTCTGGCATAAGTGGCTCATAGGGAGCAGCCAAAGCATCCAAAGCTTTTCTGACAGTCAGTACCTGGAACTGAGAGTACTTAGAAAGGCAGGAAACAACCTTCAGGTATGCCACCATCCAAAAGGGAGAAATGTCCCTCCTGAAATAGAATTATAAAGGGAGGGAGACAAACAAGAGAAATGGGACACATTGTGATTTGCCCAGAAACTCTCATTTACCAGGTTCTATACCCCAAGGGGATAACAGGGGAGCTTAAACCCTACCTGAAACCTCAATAAGTAATTGGGGAGGGCAGAAATAAAACAAAGGGATGCTATGTGGTCTGTTCTCATAACTCTAATTTACCCAGCTCATACCCTAAGTAAAGGTACTCTCCAGAGACCTGTTGACCATGAGTCCAGAGACCATGGCTAGTGACCTCCATCGTGGCGCAAAAGTGGGCAACAGATAAGATGGACGCCACCTGGTGATCTACCTCTACTGTCCCTATTCTACACGAATCATACTAGAAGAGTCTTGTGAAACATGCATGGAAACCTAATTAAAACTCAATATGAATAAACAGAGAGGGTGGTAAACAGGAGCACGGGCCCAACGCAACCCCCATACATCATGATTCATGTCGATTATAACTACTGTTTGCATTAATATGTATACATAAAATATATACAAATATAGAAAGCACAGCAGAGTTTGTGAAAAAACAAACAAACGTTAACCTGTTCTAACTCCATACTTATCACTCGGCAAAGGTTGCTACAACTATCACAAGCCCAACATGGAAGTGTAATGACTCCGACACCGCCCAGCCGAAATGCTGGAGTGAAACTGATAAGAATTTTCTTTTTTATTCTACATCATTACCAACCAAAATACTTGTGGTTGACTATTAAAATGAGGAAGGCAACTGTGAAGAGGATGGCGCATCATTCAGAGCAGGCTTTTGAATCCAGCAGATTGCCTGAGCTGGTGAGAGGAGATTAGAGAAATTGACACCTCCCAAACTCCTCCGCCAGCTCAACCTGCGACCATCAAAAACAGAGTGAGAGCAGAGCTTCTTCACTAAAAAAATTGCACAATGAGCTCATTCAGCTCCCTCGAGAATTAAACACGCTTCTAGGCAGATAACACATAGTTCATGTATATCCTTTTGTGTCATAAAACTAGGACACAAAGGAACAAACTTCCTGAAAATCTTGTTCTCTATTGCCATGTGCTACAAAAAAACATCTCCTAAAGACAAAAAAGCTGATGACGTGTAATTTAGGCACCCTTTTATATGCACGGCTGCTACACGTGTGATGTCCTGGACTTTTGTCTGCTAATGGATTGGGGTGTGTGTGTACAAGTGCTCAGACATCAGTCATGCCGATGGTGTTGCCCATAGCACCAACACTAAGATTCAGCGTCGAAGTTACACTTCAAAAGGGAACTGGACATTCAGAATATATTATTGCAAATGTTAATCAAGTGTAATGTATTCAACTCATGGACAAGCAAAAATGTTGATGTCCTGACTTTAACAAACTCTACAGAACTCAATTTAAATAATTGTCTACAGTTACTTACTGAGCTGATCTGTATGCTTTAACCACAGGCAGCAGCTTTAGAAGAACTTCGTCAGCTTGAATTTGTGATCCAACAAAATCTTTGAGCTTAAACACATTCATCTCTTGCTCAGATGTCAACAACACAAAAATTAAAGCTGACCACTGCGAAGAGGAAAGTTTCACTTTATTTACTGTTCCAGCTGTCACATAATCTTGAATTTGCTCCATTAGTGAACAGTCACCTAGTTCATTCAGACAGTGAAACAGATTGAGGAATTTCTCAGGAGAGGGATTCTTCTTGATCTTCTGTTTGATGTACTGAACTGTTTTCTCTTTGTCATGCAAGCAGTTTCCTGTCTGAGTTAGAAGGTATTGTAACAGAGTCTGATTGCACTCCATTGAGAAGCCAAGAAGGAAACGAAGGAAAAGGTCCAAATGTCCATTTTTACTTTGTAATGTCCTGTCCACAGCTTTCTGATGGAGATTTGATAATGAAATCTGTTTTGATGAATTATATTTCACAAAAAATCTGGACAAAAATGTTCCTTTGTTAACCAGATCAAATACATTTATGTTATATTTTATGAAGGACAGATGCACATATAGAGCTGCAAGATGTTCTTGAATGCTCAGATGAACAAAACAGTACACTTTCCCCTGATACAAGCCAAACTCCTCTCTGAAAATCTGAGTGCACAATCCTGAGTACAATGATGCTTCTGTCACGTCAATGCCACACTCTATCAGGTCTTTGTCATAGAAGATCAGGTTTCCTTTCACAAGCTGCTGAAAAGCAAGCTTCCCTAGTTTGAGAATCATGTCTTCATCTTTCATTGTCTTCTCATAATCCTTCTCATGTTTGATGTTGGTCTGAATGATCAGGAAGTGTGTGTACATTTGAGTGAGAGTCTTGGGAATCTCTCCAGTCTCTGCTTCGCTCAACATCTTCTCCAAAACAGTGGCTGAGATCCAGCAAAACACTGGGATGTGACACATAATAAAGAGGCTCCTTGATGACTTCAGGTGTAAGATGATTCTGTCAGCCAGACTCTGATCACTTTTCTTCCTGAAGTATTCCTCCTTCTGTGGCTCATTGAAGCCTCGTACTTCTGTCACTCGATGGACACTCTCAGAGGGGATGAGATCTGCTGCTGCTGGTCTGGAGGTGATCCAGATGAGAGCAGAGGGAAGCAGATTCCCCGCAATGAGGTTCGTCAGCAGGACATCCACTGAGGCTGATTGAGACACATCACACAACCTCACATTGCTCTGAAAATCCAGAGACAGACGACACTCATCCAGACCATCAAAGATGAATGACACTTTATATTCACTGTTGGAAATATCCAGTTCTTTTGTTTCTGTAAAAAAAATGTGAAGCAGATCTAAAAGACTGAGTTTTTGTCATGTATCAAATTGAGCTCTCTGAAAGGAAGTGGAAATATAAGGTGGATGTCCTGATTTTCTTTGCCTTCAGCCCAGTCCAGGACAAACTTCTGTACAGAGACTGTTTTTCCAATGCCAGCGACTCCCTTTGTCAGCACAGTTCTGATGGGTTTGACTTGTTCAGGTAAAGACTGAAAAATGTCATTGCATTTGATTGTTGTGTGATCTATAGCTGTTCTTCTGGATTGTGTCTCAATCTGTCTCACCTCATGTTCATTACAGGCTTCACTTTCACCTTCTGTGATGTAGAGCTCGGTGTAGATCTCATTCAGGAATGTCGGGTTTCCTTGCTTTGCGGTTCCCTCATACAGACACTGAAACTTCATTTTTAGTTTTGTTTTAACTGCATTGCAGACTTGAGTTGCATTGCTATGAATTTAAAATAGTAGATTTTTAGTAAACATATTCAAACTGATCATTGTATACAGTCTAAATAATCTTGCTTGTAACAATTTGTTTACTGAGATTTGGAAAAAAAAATATTAGAGCTACAATTTGCGAGAATATCATAAATTATCTTTTGTTCTATGCGGTTTGTTTTTAGATGTGAATTATGGTCTCACTCTTTGTCTCTGATGCTGATGGTCTGTTTTTTGTTCCAGCTGATTTGTCCAGTTTCTCTGTCTGACTCCTGCTGGACTCTGGAAAATCATAAAACACATTTTAAAAGTCTTACACATGAAAATGTCTTCAAACAAGCCTGGTGGTGGAGGAGGGGAAGCATGTTTAAAAACACTGAAATAAATAAACAATAATATGTAATAATGACAGTCATAGGCAATAAATGTTGTGATCAGAAACTACATTGCAAAATATATTACACGTTTGTGACAACCCTTAAACACAATGTCTGGTAAAATGAAGCAAACAATACCAACTATTTCCCAAATTACAACACAGTTCACACTAAAAAACAGTTTAGGAGTCTGTATATACAAGTAAGGTAGTCCTTGTGAAATGACTGACTGTGAAAGCTGTATATACTGTAATTCGAGTAGTGGACACAGTAGTGCAACTGTGCAAACGTTTATGTCCCCTTATCTGATGAATTATACTGCAATCTAATTACCTGTGATCAGGAAGACGGCCTTTATCATTGAATTTTGGAGGAAAATCCATTGACCGGTCACTCTTCATAGACACACAACTGGGTTCTGATATCTCTTTGTTGGCTGACCTTAAAAAGAAAGATATTATCATATTTTCAGAGGTCATTCAGTCATTTTAATTATTAATATACACAGGTATGGTCATAAGTTAACATAACCCTTGTAGAGTCTGCAAAATGTTAATAAATAAAACTAAATAAGGATCATAAAAAATTAATTTTATTTTGTATACATATAGACCCACAAAACAATAACTGAATATACACAAATGAATCAGTTCAAATGAATCAGTTTGATAAAAAGTCACATTACACAGTGTTCCACTGAGGTGCTGAGCTTAAATTTCAAGGATAAAACATACCGCATGTGTCTGTTTTCTATCTAAGTATGTGATTGCAGGGGTTGTTTAAGGTTATGAGAGGCATGTGATCATGCCGTAAGGGCAGATAAATCAACAGCCTCCCAATCAAAATCCCCAGGTTTTATGACTAACCTGTGACACTTGATGGAGAACGTAATGTGTCAAAGATAATCAATGTCTCTAAACAACTGCATCCATTTAATTGATTTGGACACACTTTATATTAGGTGTCCTTGACTTATATGTACTTAAATAAAAAAATAAGTACAATGTGGATTCATTTTGTATTGTTAAACATTTGTGCTGCTATTGAGGTGGGATATGGGTAAGGTTAGGGACAGGTTTGGTGGTATGGGTAGGTTTAAGGGTGGGTTAAGGTGTAAGGGAAGACTTAACAGTGTAATTGTACACTCACCTAAAGGATTATTAGGAACACCATACTAATACTGTGTTTGACCACCTTTCGCCTTCAGAACTGCCTTAATTCTATGTGGCATTGATTCAACAAGGTGCTGAAAGCATTCTTTAGAAATGTTGGCCCATATTGATAGGATAGCATCTTGCAGTTGATGGAGATTTGTGGGATGCACATCCAGGGCACGAAGCTCCGTTCCACCACATCCCAAAGATGCTCTATTGGGTTGAGATCTGGTGACTGTGAGGGCCATTTTAGTACAGTGAACTTATTGTCATGTTCAAGAAAACCAATTTGAAATGATTCGAGCTTTGTGACATGGTGCATTATCCTGGTGGAAGTAGCCATCAGAGGATGGGTACATGGTGGTCATAAAGGGATGGACATGGTCAGAAACAATGCTCAGGTAGGCTGTGGCATTTAAACGATGCCCAATTGGCACTAAGGGGCCTAAAGTGTGCCAAGAAAACATCCCCCACACCTTACACACCACCATCAGCCTGCACAGTGGTAACAAGGCATGATGGATCCATGTTCTCATTCTTTTTACGCCAAATTTCTACCATCTGAATGTCTCAACAGAAATCGAGACTTATCAGACCAGGCAACATTTTTCCAGTCTTCAACTGTCCAATTTTGGTGAGGACTTGGTTGTAGGAAATTGTAGCCTCTTTTTCCTATTTGTAGTGGAGATGAGTGGTACCCAGTGGGGTCTTCTGCTGTTGTAGCCCATCCGCCTCAAGGTTGTGCGTGTTGTGGCTTCACAAATGCTTTGCTGCATACCTCGGTTGTAACGAGTGGTTATTTCAGTCAAAGTTTGCTCTTCTATCAGCTTGAATCAGTCGGCCCATTCTCCTCTGACCTCTAGCATCAACAAGGCATTTTCGCCCACAGGACTGCCGCATACTGGATGTTTTTCCCTTTTCACACCATTCTTTGTAAACCTAGAAAGGGTTGTGTGTGAAAATCCCAGTAACTGAGCAGATTGTGAAATACTCAGACCGGCCCGTCTGGCACCAACAACCATGCCACGCTCAAAATTGCTTAAAGGGTAACTAAACCCCTGGTCAGAGCCTGACTCCACCCACTGGCAATATTTGAAAATGCTGGAAAAGTGGGCGGAGCCTAGCAGATTAAGGGTGGATTTCCTGCAGGGGTTCAAGCTGCAAGACTGCCGAATGACTAAAGAAACGTTATCAGCAAGATGGTAGAAAACTGTACATTTCTTGTCTATTCCACCCACTGCCACTTATACCAACGACGGAAATAAGCGGTTACAATAGCTTAATATGTGGGAGAGCGTTGCTATATGTGTGACAATATTGTATTGCAATATGTAGCACTTCAAAGTCAATACCAAATCAAACCCATTTAGCACATTATTTGTAATTGAAAAAGGTTTAATGACAAAATGTGGTTATGGTTACACTTAAAATAGTTACAAAATAGATGTATGAGATGATGTTAACTTATATAATTAATTGTACCCAGCATGTATGTAAAATGTTACCTGAGAGAGAGAGAGAGAGAGAGAGGAGAGAGAGAGAGAGAGAGAGAGAGAGAGAGAGAGAGAGAGAGAGAGAGAGAGAGAGAGAGAGAGAGAGAGAGAGAGAGAGGGGAAGACAGAGAATCAGAGCCTTAGAGCATAAAAGAGACAGAGCAACGGTTCAATCTTGTTTTATCCTTTCCCTGACCATGTGACTAAAACCAAAATGTGAGACATTCAAACTGACCAATCAGATAATTACACTTCCTCCATTGTTCTAAAGGTGTGACAATTCATAGACCCCCAAAGTACAAACATCTTGGCCTACAGGCCTTGATCACTATCAGACCCAGCATGTAACTCCTCTATGCCTTTGGGAACTCCAAATGGTCCTTGTGGTAGAAATAGGGGGTGGAACACAGTAAAGCATATGTCTTTTTTCATTTCAAATATTTCAAATGTCTTGGATTATTTTCAATCCTACACAGAGATAGAGGGGATGCACTGAGGGCAGTTAAATACTCTATCCTGATCGTTTTCAATACTCGCAATTCCAACTCCTGACTCACTACAGTGGTTTTGACGAAACAAGATGGTTTTTACACTGCCAATGGCGTGGTAGCTTGTACCAAGAGCGTGGTTAGCTGGAACCTGCTTACATCAGCTCTCACCACTTACATCACGAACCACCTCAAAGATCCAATAGGAAAATTCAACTGCAGTAGCCGATGTTCAACCTGAAGAGGGCAGCACTCAGACGTTTTTACACCATATATTGTAGAATTAAAACACTTTATATCTAAATGTCAAAAAAGTTACTTGAATCAATGATCAGCACTAATAAAGACCCAGTCTTACAGATCATAGACTAAAAAAAGTTGGTTTAGTGTTTAGTTACTCTTTAAATCGCCTTTCTTTCCCATTCTGACATTCAGTTTGGAGTTCAGGAGATTGTCTTGACCAGGACCACACCCCTAAATGCATTGAAGTGCCATGTGATTGGTTGATTAGATAATTGCATTAATGAGAAATTGAACAGGTGTTCCTAATAATCCTTTAGGTGAGTGTATGTAATTACAGAAATTAATTACAGCTGTAATTATATGCAGGTATTTTGAATATAAGTACAACGTAAAAACATGTGTGTACACAATAAATGCTTTGGGTCAAATTATTAATTTAAATGTTAGTAAATAGTAGTTAAAGGCACAGTGGGACTTTTCACAATTTCCATGTTATATTTGTAGGTAATGTGATTACCTGTAACCAGGAGGAAAGGCTTCACCATTGAATTCTGGAGGGCTTCCCATTGACCGCTCACTTTTCATGGACACACAACTGGGCTCTGACTTTTCTTGGTGGACCGGCCTTAAAGATCACAAATATATAAAATAATATTTTTAGAAGTCACTTAAAGGGATAGTTCACCCAAAAATGAAAATTAAGTCATTAATTACTCACCCTCATGCTGTACCAACCCCGTAAGACCTTCGTTCATCTTCGCAACACAAATTAAGATATTTTTGATTAAATCTGAGAGCTGGATCACTCCCCCATAGGCTTCTAAGGGATTGAAACTTGATGGCCCAGAAAGTCATTGAAGAAAATGTTTAAATATTTCATGTGCCTACAGTGGCTAGATCTTAAGTTTATAGAGCTACGAGAATACTTTTTGAGCGCAAAAAACAAACTAAAATAGCGATTTTATTTAAGTATTCTCTTTGGGGCTGGAGATTTCACGTAGTGTTAATGCGCAACGCTTGAACGTCACATGCATCACACACATGACCAGCGTCAGCCAATAGTGAGCCTATGTGTGACGTATAACACAAAAGCGCTTCGCTGTTACACTACGTCAACAGCTTAGGAGAATGACACGGAAGAGAAGAGATGGTTGAATAAAGTCGTTATTTTAGGGTTTTTTGCGCGCAAAAAATATTCTCGTCGCTTGATAAATTTAAGATTGAGCCACTGTAGCCATTTGAACTATTTTAACGATGTACTTAATGACTTTTCGGGGCTGTCAGGTTTCAATCCCTTAGAAGCCTATGGAGGAGTGATCCAGCTCTCAGATTAAATCACAAATATCTTCATTTGTGTTCCGAAGATGAACGAAGATCTTACGGGGTTGGTACAGCATGAGGGTGAGTAATTACTGACTTAATTTTCATTTTTGGGTGAATTATACCCTTAATGTTATGGCATGTTTGTTGCATAGCAACATGCTGTTAAGTCTGGGACTAGATCTAACAGAAACATGCCACTTCATGAATTTGTATAAAAATGTTTCAAAGTTTAAAGTTTATAAAAGCAATAAGGCACTCAATCATTCTGTATTGTGAATACAGAGTTCAAGCTCTGATCTCTACATGGATGTTTTGTAATGTAGTATGGTCTCACTCACTATCGTAACCGAAAGCGACGGGCTGTTTGAACGCTGAGTGGAGAATGATTGACAGCCGCAGAGGAGGTAAGAGTTTACGTGACTTGAATTTAATGACTTAAATATACATTTCTACCTCACATTAGACTATAGAATGGCTTCTGAACACTTATAATATAGTGCATGAAAACTTTATGGTGCTTTATAATGTATTTGTGCCTTTTGTGGGGATTAAAGCTACAATATGTAAGATTTTTGTGATAAAATATCCAGAAATCATTAGAACAGTGTGATATATTTCCTGCAGTTGTGTACTTACAAGATCCCAAAAGCCCACAAAGATTTTTAATTTTCTAGAAATTCCAATTTTAAATAATGGCCCGTCCCGGAAAAAAATGTCGCCTGTCTGACTCAATATCCGCGCTATCCTGGTTTCCGCAATATCACGTGGACAAATACGGAAGTGGTGGTTATAGCTGTTGTGTACATCATGGATCACGATTACTCTTTGGCAAGTATTGAAACTCCAAAAAAACGTAAGCGTCGATATGGGGAGACACGCAGAATTTCTGACAACCGGAGGAATAAAGCTAGGATAAATATCGGCGTGGCGTTTTTGAGATGGAGAGAGCTTCGCGACAAACTAGGGCTTGACAGAGACTCTGCTCTCGCGTGTGTATTAATAGACAGGTAAGCAAATCTATGTATTTTTTGTACAAGTAATGTAACACGTGTCAATAATAGCAGTTCTAAACAATGTGAGATACATATATGACATGACCGTTTTTGAGGTGAATCAACATATGCATTATGATCTATCAAGTGATCGTTATGCTGATGAAATTTCACAGTTATATTGCTCTTTGTACTTCGGTAATGCATTTTATCACGTGCAGTGCAAATAAATACAACAGGCTGTGTGTTAAATTATTTAAAATAGATTAAGAAAGCCACCACTACTGGTCACATCTATGGTTAGATTGATTTGTTTAAATCCAGTGAAGTCGTGTTCCACCACTTTTTCTCAGGATCGATATTGTCCCCCACCCCTTTTTGAAACATTGAGGCATGGATGTACCTAATTCAAATAAATAAAACATCTCCAGTTAACTAGCAGAGCATTAATTTAGTTCGCTATTAAATAAGAGATCTAGCGCTAAAATGTGTCGTTTTTTTAAATCAAGCTGAGCGCTCGTTGCCGCTGCTATCAGTGTCATGGATACTAAGGGTGCTCCGATTGATCGGTCGCCGATCATGATCGGCCGATAATTGCTTTGGGATGTGTGATCGGCGGTCTCCATAAAGGCCGATCCAGAAAAGCCGTTCAGATGACGCAAAACTCGCGAGACAATTTTTTTACGCCCTGTTAAAAATGGCTTCACCGGTCTGGCAATTCTACAAGGTGTGTGAAAAAGACGATTCATTAGCAATCTGCAATGCGTGTAGCCTACCATGCCGCGGCCGCTTGTCAAACTGTGCAGCCTCTCTGCTCAACATGTAAATAAATCCATCGATCCGCAACGTAGCCTGCGTTTGAATTCTTCAGTGGTCTCGTGGGAGATCGTTTGCCAAGCGTGTCAGAGGTTACTGGTTCTAATCCGCACGCGTTCAAATTTTTTCTCTCATCAAAACTGAATATGTTCATCAGTGGTAACAGTCTATCAGCAAGGACACGTTTGTGTTTTATTTCGTGATTTCACCGGAATGAATAGAGTCCGCAACGGCGGTAGATTGAAGCGTGCGTCCGAGTGAAGACTGCGCAAGGCACAGAGAACGTCTCTGGTTACTTACGTAACCTATGTTCTCTGAATAGGGAACGAGACGCTGCGGAAAGCGCAGTGGGATATTCTCTGAATGTGCCGATTGTCTGAAGCCTTATAGAATCACGCCAATTCATTGGCTGATGGCGTCCGCGCGATATGGCTCCGCCCCGACGCTCTTACGTCGCATCATACGTATTCGCGCCGCGCGCGCCATCTGCTCCTCAGATTTCTCTGCCGAAAAGAAACTGTCAGCAGCGCGAGGATGGCGCTTCCCTATTCAGAGAACATAGGTTACGTAAGTAACCAGAGACGTTCTCTTTCATAGGTTCTCTCAACGCTGCGGAAAGCGCAGTGGGAACGGACTACCAAACTCGCCAAGCTAGAGCGCTTTTATGACTGGTAGATAAAAGAGACAACGACCAAAACGAGTTCAAACAGAAAGAACCTGGGAACCCGGGGTCATGTCAAGATCCAAGCTATAGAACCTTACAAAAGTATGCGGAGAGGACCAGCCTGCCGCAACACAAATATCCTCTAAAAGTGCTCCTCTGAAAAGAGCTTGAGAAGATGCTACACTTCTGGTGGAATGTGCTCTAATGTTAAGAGGTGAAGGCAAGCCACGCACCCCATAAGCCAACGAGATAGTCTCTGTGACCCAGTGAGAAATCCTCTGCTTCGATGCAGCAAGCCCACGGCGGCTAGCACCGAAGCAAACCAGAAGCTGGTTAGATTTCCTCCAACCGCCTGAGCGGTACTTAACTATAAGAGAACGAACTGGGCAGAGCAAGTTAAGCTCCCTATCTTCCTCAGATGAAAATGGAGGAGGGTGGAAAGCGTTAAGGTTAACTACCTGAGAGCGGAAAGTTGAGGAAAGAACCTTGGGGACATACCCTGGTCTCGGCCTCAAGGAAACTTTGACCAGGCCAGGGGCAAAGTCCAAGCAGGACTCGCTAACAGAAAGAGCTTGCAAGTCTCCCACCCGCTTTAATGAGGACAAAGCTAACAAAAGAGAAACCTTAAGAGTCAGAATCCTATCCGGAGCTGACTCCAAGGGCTCAAAGGGGGCTTTCGTCAAACCCTCTAGGACAACAGAAAGATCCCATGAGGGAACTCTAGGGGAGCGAGCCGGTTTCAGGCGCTTCACCCCACGCATAAAGGCAGAAACTAACCTTAATTTGCCTAGGGGAATCCCATCGATTCCCTATGCGCTGCAATAGCTGCGACATAAACTCTGAGAGTGGAAGCGGCTGCTCCAGCCGCAAACTTCTCCTGCAGGAATTCCAGTACTGAACCAGCAGGGCAGTTAACTGGGCTCCTATCATGTGCTAAACACCAAGTCTCAAAAACCTTCCATTTGGAAGAATATAATCTCCTTGTAGAAGGGGCTCTAGCACTCGCAATAGTCTCCTGAACGTCAGTTGGGAACCAGAGCTTAATGCTAACGGCCTCTGATCGGCCAAACATACAGCTTCCACATGTCTGGGCGAGGATGCCATATCCTGCCCTGTAACTGGGACAGCAGATCTTCCCTGACCGGGATCCTCCAGGGGGAAGACTCCAGTAGAGGAACTAGCTCCGAAAACCATGGCTGAGATGGCCAGAACGGAGCTACCAGGAGGAGGCGGACTCCGCTCTCTCTCACTCTGGCCAAGACCGCCGGGATCAGTTTGATGGGCGGGAAGGCATAGAGTTTCTGCGTTGGCCAAGGGTAAGCGAACGCATCTATCCCCAATGGGGCCGGGGGACTCAGGGAGAACCAAAGCGGGCATTGGGATGACTCTTGAGATGCAAAGAGGTCCACCTCCGCCTCTCCAAAAACCTTCCAGATTAGAGCCATCGTCTGGCGGTTCAACATCCACTCTCCCGATCGGAGTTTCTGTTTCGACAGAAAATCTGCTGCGAGGTTCAGAACCCCTGGGACATGAACCGCTCTTAGACATAGGAATCTGCTCTGAGACCACAGGAGAAGGTGACGTGCATGCCTGTCTAGGGTGCGCGACCGAGAACCTCCCTGCCGGTTCACATGAGACACCACTGCCATATTGTCCGTTCTGACAATGACATGGTGACCCTCCAGAAGAGGGAGGAAATGAAGCAGAGCCAGAAAAACGGCCCTTAACTCCAGGCAGTTTATGTGCCAGGAGAGAGCCTCTCCGGTCCAGACCCCACACGCTGGTCTGCCCTCGAAAACCGCTCCCCAGCCGGTGAGAGAGGCATCCGTCGTAATCATCTGGCGACGAGATACCGCACCCATGCTGACCCCTTTCCGAAGAAAAAGAGGGTCCCGCCAAACTGACAGGGCTCGAAAGCAACTGCGCGATACCTTCAGTAGGCGAAGGGTTGACCCGGAGGGTCGAACTCCTGAGAGTTTCACCCACCACATGAAGGGTCTAATGTGGAGTAGGCCCAGCGGTAGCACGGAGGAGGCCGCAGCCATAAGGCCCAGCATCCTGCGGCAGGTGCCCACAGACACATGATGGCCTAGTGAAAAACGAGCCAAGCATGTCGTCAAGCTGGAAATCCGTGCAGGGGCCAAACGGGCCTGCATGAGAACGGAATCCATGTTCACCCCCAAGAAAACGGTGCTTTGAGCCGGAGCAAGAACACTCTTCTCCGAGTTCAACCTCAAACCGAGAGACTGGATATGACTCAGAACGACGTCTCTGTGGTGGGCCACTAGCTTCCTGGACTGGGCTAAAATGAGCCAATCGTCCAGGTAATTTAGAACACGGATGCCCTGGAGCCGCAATGGGGCCAGAGCTGCATCCATGCACTTTGTGAATGTCCTCGGAGCTAGAGATAGGCCGAAGGGAAGGACCCTGTACTGGAACGCCCTTTCTCCAACGGCGAACCTGAGGAATTGCCTGTGTCGCTGTACAACCTGGATGTGAAAATAAGCATCCTTTAGGTCTATCGTCACGAACCAATCCCCTGGCCGAATCTGAGATATGATAGCTTTCAGCGTCAACATCTTGAATTTCCCTTTGTAAAGGGCGAAGTTCAGCCGGCGGAGGTCCAGTATGGGACGCAAACCGCCGCCCTTCTTCGGGACCAGGAAGTAACGGCTGTAAAAGCCCCGCTCGGTTTCCCCTGGAGTAATCTCCTCTATTGCTCCTTTGAGAAGGAGGGAAGAGATTTCCTGCTGCAGTACAGAAGCCTGAGCAGCGCTGTCTACTACAGTAGGAAACACCCCGTTGAAACAGGGGGGATTGCGGCAAAACTGAAGAGTGTAGCCGAACCGAATTGTGCGAAGAACCCAGGACGATACCCCTGGTAAGCGTTCCCACTCTGGAAGGAAATGTGACAGAGGAGGAGGGATGTTGTAATGCAGACGACATACCTGAGTAAGGGTGCCGTGTTGACGCTCCTGGGGTAAAGAGGTTGACTGTGCCGGAGGGCCATCGGCGTCCTGGCACGTGATGGGAGGCATCGAGATTGGGGTCATGGTGACCAGGTCCGCCTGCTTCGGAGGAAAACGGAAAGTGTCTCCGAGGATGCGGCCGGTAGTTATAGAGAGCGTGGGGGGTGAGGGGAGAAAGCCGAAAGCGTCTCCTTCCTCCCGCACCAGACTGAGTAGAGAAGGTGAAATATGGCCTGCACTTCGAGACACTCTGAGTGGCGAAGGTGACAGGGCAAGGAAAGGAGAGCTGGGAGGTGGGCAGAAACGCTTGCGCGGTGTGACCCAACCCTGAGGAAGCAGAGGAGCTCTCCTTTTTCTGACCGGAGGGTCAGGAACGGCTCTGCGCCGCCGGAGCAGTCGGTTTGTCGGACCGCTTCAACTGGAGGCGCTTGTGAGGCCATTGACGGGGAAACGGGCGACCGCGGGCTCCCCAAACCGTGGCAGGTGGGGGATGCCCTGGATCGCTTCTTCTGGAAGAGAACTCCGGTCTATGAGAGGGACGTTCTCTGGGTCGCACCGGGGGGGGAGCAGAAGGTTCCCTAGCCCTCCTGGGCATGAACTGTCTGAACGCGGCCGATTGGGATTTGGAGGAGCGGAATTTCTCAACCACTGTGTTGACCGCCTCACCAAACAACCCTGTTTGAGAAATGGGGGCGTCCAAGAGGAAAACCTTCTCTTTATCACGGATCTCCGTGAGATTAAGCCACAAGTGGTGCTCCACCGCAACAGAACCAGCCATAGAGCGACCTATAGCACGTGCGGTATGCTTGGTGGCTCTTAAGGCTAAATCCGTAGCCTTACGAAGCTCCTTGACCGCTTCAGGGGTCACACCGTCACCCTCGTCCATTTCCTTCAGGACGTCCGCCTGGTAGGCTTGAAGAATGGCCATAGTGTGCAGGGTCATGCCCGCCTGCCCAGCCGCCATGTAGGATTTCCCAATGAGAGAGGAAGTAGTCCTACATGCTTTAGAAGGGAGAAGGGGGCGCGACTTCCAGGACGGCGCAGACGACGGAGCAAGATGGTCGGCTAAAGTTTCCTCAATCGCCGGAATGGCGGAATAGCCCTGTTCCACAGAACCTACCAGGTTGGTGAAATCAGCAGCAGCCGCATTAGTGAGGCGCGAAGAGAAAGGCTGCTTCCAGGATCTGGAGATCTCATGATGCAGATCACTGAAAAATGGCAGCTTCCTCCGTTGAGGCCTAGAATTAGGGCCACTGAGAAGCCTTTCGTCGAGTTTCGACGACTGAGACTCACATGGCTCGTCGGGCCAATCAATAGTGAGCTTCTCCGTAGCGCGCGAAAGCACGTCAACGAGCTCCGCGTAGGCCGCAGTAGGCCGCGCTTCCTGGCCGCTCGGCGGAATAACCTCGTCGGCGAGAGTAGGCCCGAAATCCTCGGAGTCGGAAGCCTCGGTAAAAAGTATATCCTCCAGCCCGAAAGAATACGCGTCGCGTGCTCCCGGGCTGGGGCGCAAATAATCGTGTGAAAATTCGACTGGCATGTCTCGCGCGTGCCGAGGGGAGGGAGGGAGAGAAAGAGCGGGGCTCGTCTGCTCGAACTCCACATCCTCAAGCTCTACATCCGAACCCCAGGTCGCGGATCCTCGAGAGGCCTCGGGAGCGCGACAGGGGGAGACGAATGATTCCCTCTCAAAGACCGCAAGCCGCAATTTGAGGGTTTTGAGCAACAAATTTTCACAGAATTTGCATTTAGACGATCCTATAACTGCCTCACGCGCATGTGAAAAACCCAAATATTTAACGCACTTACTGTGTGGGTCGTCGTTAGCGATGTAACGAGCACATGGCGGAGTACAGCGTCTGTAATCCATGGCAGCTTCACCGTAAGGAGAAACATATGATATAACGCGAATACGTATGATGCGACGTAAGAGCGTCGGGGCGGAGCCATATCGCGCGGACGCCATCAGCCAATGAATTGGCGTGATTCTATAAGGCTTCAGACAATCGGCACATTCAGAGAATATCCCACTGCGCTTTCCGCAGCGTTGAGAGAACCTATGAAAGAGAACACTGTATCCATGACACTGATCGCCACGGCAACGAGCGCGCAGCTTGTGTTCAAAAACACATTTTAGCGCAAGATTTCTTATTTAAGAGCGAACTAAATGAATGCTCTGCTAGTTAACTGGAGATATTTTATTTATTTATATTAAGTACATGGTGAGACCAACTTCACTGGATCTAAACAAATCAATCTAACCATATAGATGTGTGTGACCAGTAGTGGTGGCTTTTTAAATCTGAAAGGTTCTTGCAAAAAAAAAATTAATAATAATTACCAAGAAATTGAGAGAAATTAATATAATAATCTCTATCCCCACTCACTCATTCTCTGCCTCTCTCTTCCTCTCTAAATGCCCACAAAATCTGACTAATCATCCCATAAAAAAGCAAAGTTACAGATATGAAAGTTGTTAGTTATTTGTAGTTTTTGTTGCTGTGCACTTTACTACCTGTGGCCTTAAGTGTATTAGAAAAACTGATGGCTGACTGACTCAAAACATTATTTTGGCTATAGCCTTTTTTGTTGTAGTTTTTAGTTTAAAGTAGTCTAAAGCTAAATTTAAAGACTCAGATGTTCTGTCTTTTATTTATTTTATTTTATATTCTACAGGAAAGTTGTATTTGTCAAGCCCTAAGCTGCTTCCAATAACCAAGCACAGGCTGCTAAGTTAATATGCTGGACATGTTGCTTGCAAATAAATACACAGGTGTCAATTCATGATACATTGTCTTCTCTTACATGTAATAATGTACATTGTTGTTAAATATAGTTTAATAATTAATGATATATGATAAATAGAAGTCTTCAAATAGACCCTGTGATCGGTGATCGGTATCGGTATCGGGTGATACAGCTTCCAGTATCGGAGATCGGTGATCGGCCCCAAAAATCCTGATCGGAGCACCCCTTATGGATACAGTGTTCTCTTGTGTCTCGCGCAGTCTTCACTCGGACGCGCGCTTCCATCTAGCGCCGTTGCAGAGACTCTCTATTCATTCTGGTGAAATCACAATGTAGCCTACCGGTAATAGTCACCTATTCTGCCTTCATGTTCAGATTTTAATGTGTGGGTAAACATGCTTTGTGTGTATTGGTTTTTCCTTCACATGTAAAAAAAAAGAAAAAAAGAGAAATGTTAAATCAGATGCCTATGGTGTAATGACGGATTGTTATAAGGTTTTTCCTTCATGTCTTTTTTTTCCCTCATTGTTTTGCCACCGGATAAGTTTTAAAAGGAGAGTGGG
Source organism: Chrosomus eos (assembly GCA_036326025.1). Classification (NCBI taxonomy): domain Eukaryota; kingdom Metazoa; phylum Chordata; class Actinopteri; order Cypriniformes; family Leuciscidae; genus Chrosomus; species Chrosomus eos. The sequence goes on from CM070825.1 coordinate 12,847,769, forward strand.
AAGTGACGTGGGGAAAAAAAGAGCACTCTGTAGTGTAACCGGGGAAGCGGTCATGTTTTAGCGGGCTCTGTGTATTGTTTGCCAGAGGAACTCAACAAAGGGACAAAAACTATTTTTGATGGATTAAATGTGGCAATTTTTCCTGGACTTACTACATCATCCCATCGGCTAAACAGACTGTGGCGAGGTTGCGTAAGTTAACTGTGGACTATTACCGACTGCTGCGTCTCGCCATGCTTCACCTAGTATTTTCTTTTTGTTTCGTTTCTTTTTTCTTCTTGTTACCGAGGAAGACACCTAGTTCAAACCGGACTCTTTAAGTTGTTTGATTGAACATTTAATTGCTGGGACATTTGGGTTTTGAGGGTTAATTGTGTGGGGGTTTGATGGGGCTGATTGATGGTTTATACGGTTTATGTAGGGGTTGTTTAACGAAAGTAAGCAGGCCGTTGGCTGTAATCACCCCCAGCAGGTATCAGATCAACCCGTTACCTTATTATTTGCGTGCTGTTTTAGCGTAAAGTGAATTGTTACAAAAAATAAAATGCACACAAACGTGTCCCTGCTTGATATAGACTGTAACACTGATGAACATATTCAGTTTTGATGAGAGAAAAAAATATATATTATATATATACGAGTGTGGATTCGAACCCGTAACCACGCTTGGGAAAAGATCTACCACCTTTTAAGAACTCAAACAAAATTTGCGGATCGATGCATTTATTTATGAGTTGAGCAGAGAGGCTGCACAGTTTGACAACCAGGCCGCCGGATGGTGTTGCTAAGAACTTGCAATGTATAACTATTATCAGACCGGCCCTCGCGGCCTCGAAACACTACCGGCCCACAGGGAAAAGTCCCAACTCTCCCGATTGCCACTCCGCCCCTGTCCGTGATCATGATTCGTTAACTCAATATGTATGTATGTAATTACAGAAATTAATTACAGCTGTAATTATATGCAGGTATTTTGAATATAAGTACAATGTAAAAACATGTGTGAATACAATAAGTGCATTGTATCAAATTATTATTTAGATGTTAGTAAATAGTAGTTAAAGGCACAGTGGGTCTTTTCACAATTTCCATGTTATATTTGTAGGTAATGTGATTACCTGTAACCAGGAGGAAAGGCTTCACCATTGAATTCTGGAGGGCTTCCCATTGACCGCTCACTTTTCATGGACACACAACTGGGCTCTGATTTTTCTTGGTGGATGGGCCTTAAAGATCACAAATATATAAAATAATTTTTTTTAGAAGTCACTTAATGTTATGACATGTTTGTTGCATAGCAGCATGCTGTTGAGTCTGGAACTAGATAAAATCAATAAGGCAGTCAATCATTCTGTATTGTGAATACAGAGATCAAGCTCTGATCTCTACATGCATGTTTTGAAATGCATGTATTTAGGTATACGGCTGCATGAAAAGATGCCATAACAACTCTAAATCTGTTCTCCTCATTAAGATCTTTTAATGGTGACTTAAATCGAGTAGCTATACCTGATTCCTGAATTCTCCATCTCTAAATGTTAGTTTGTCGTCCTCATGAAGGACTCCACCACTAACTCCGAGGAACACCTACACAAATAAAAAGCCACAAAATGATTACTGAATGTTAAATATGGAGAGACAAAGAACCTGAATGTGTTCTGTTTGGATACACTGAAGAAGAAGAAAAAAAATCTAATTTTACAGAAAATAGATTTTTTTGATGATCATTTTCTTTCATTTTAAATTGTACTCAAAACTCTCTAAAATTACAAATAATATCTGTAAATTAAAAATTCAGCTGTTATTTTAGGTATTGTGACATTAATAACAAATTCCAGTAGGCCAATTCACATTTTTTTATTCAGAAATTTACTGTATTTTTCATACAGTATTTCTGTTCTATTAAATTACATAAAAATGTATGTAAAATTACAAAAATATAATCTGTAATTAAATCCTGTACAATCACAGTCAGTCATTATCTTAATGAAGAGCTGCACGCTGCTTTGCCAGAGGAATAATCGGAATCAGAATTTTTTTAAGTTTTAAATGTTGAATGTTTTTATTGTTTCAGCATGTTTATCAATCTCCCATTTCTGTTAATATAGTCATTGCACGCTATAACCTTAAACCCAGATGATCGATGATGTGACTTGTTTAACATGATCAACCCAGTTATTTTTGTATGATCAACTCTGGAAGTAGGCCTATTCCTTCATTCAAAAAACTTAATTTGATCTAAGACTGGAGATTGCACAGGAAAGTAAAGAGAGAAAGTGAAAGCAATTGGTACATTGTTTAATTGATCATCTTTACTCTTAATCTGGTGTCGTGCCACAGACCTAATTTAAATATTATGCAGGAAACAGACATCCAATCGGTTATCCAGATACAGAGGTTGCTTAGGCCTTGTCCACACGGACACAGGTATTTTTCTAACCAGAGTTTTCCTCCTGCATTTAAAAAAAAAAATCCCGTCCACATTATGCTCGGTTTAAAAAAAAAAATCTCCTTCTACATGAAATGCAAAAACACGCTATCAAGCGCTGTCAAGAGCATGCCACACCAGCAGGCGGCGATATAACCCTAACCGTAAAGCCACGTTGGCCAATCAGAAGCCTTACAAAACACTATTACAGCGCACAATCTGACGTCAAACACAGCGGATAACGGCACACACTCTGACATCCCAAGGCAAAACCCCGGTTTCACTGTCTACATGACAACACTGTAACCGGTCTTTCTGAAATCCTCACCCTGGCAGGGGTTTTCAAAAATGTTCGGTTTCGTGACCTGGTACTGCGTTTCCACGGTTATAAAAATACCTGTGTCTGTGTGGACAAGGCCTCAATGTGAACAAATGTAAACGCGCCGTGTCCTGATTGGCTAATGATCCGATCTGCTTGATCGGATCACGGTGATGGCATTTTAATGCCAAGTGTAAACGCAGCCTTATGGTGACCTGATTCACTGATATGACTGAGTCAAATCTCTGAATATATTAGCTGAGGTTACATAATATATAGAGAGACTTTAGTTTTATACAAGTCTATGATTAATGTCATAATTTTTCACATGACCCTTGTTATATTGTGGCATAGGTATTATAACAATCTGCTATTCTTAATTTAAAAAAATATATATATATTATACAGAAAATGTTTTGAGCTGGTTTATTTATTTAGGAGTATAGAGACATAAAATCAACATATGAATCTCAACAATGGTGACAATCAAGAAAGATTTTTTGTGACTTAGATTGTATTGTGACAAGCTCAGAGTTGATCAGATTTTTTTTTCATAGTCACCATTCATACTCTGATTCTTTGATGTCTGAGTGAGTCTATGTGATTCTGTCAAAACATTTTCTGTATAATGACTTCATAAAATCTTTCAGAGCACTGCAGGATTTTCTGCAGCAGTATTGGCATGCAAAATTAACAACTAGCCTAATATTTAACAACCTAATCAGATATTAGACTTCAGGTGGTATCAATAAACCAGGCCACTACATGACTATCATCACTAAAAAGGGACCAAGATCATCTGGTTAAAGGTGCCATAATGTAAAAAATGGAGGTAAAAATATCCAAAAAAATGAGCTACACGCATCAAAAGAATGAGAAGAAATAAGTGCAATGATGTCATTAAAACAATTGACAAGTTATAGTGCTGCCGAGATATAAACCTAAATTAGCATGCTAAATTACTAGCGCCGGCCCGACAGGTGTCGTAATACCAGTTTCGGCCATGGGAGGCGGTATGCGGGCAACATACATAACCACCAGCCAAACTGCAACACACGAATAACTCGCACTGCTTGTATCTCTTTTAATCTCTAAAAATCTCCAAATGCTCCACGTGAAACTGCGGTCTTACTATCGTGTCAATTGATTTGATTAATATGCGCGAGGGAGAGAGAGCAGGACCGCTCTCGTGTTGTTTGAAGACGTGAGAGTGCGCGTGCGGCTCGCTCTCTCTGTCTCTCTCTCTCTGCTCGTAACGCGCCCTGTCAAGCGCAGCGGCAGCAGTCATTCTAGTCTACACCCCTTACCGATCAAAATAGGCTTTGGCGGGACAAAGCGGACTATTTGACGGTTTTAGAAGATTAACAACCTGAAACTAAAAAACAGACTAGAGTAGGCCAACTTTCTGGAGGTATACTGCCCCCATCTGCTATGGAATATGTGGAGTATGAATTGAATTTTTTGACATATGGCACCTTTAAAGCAACCAGAGAAAAACTAAATTTAAAAACTGAAGGGTCAAGAGCCCAAATAAAGCAAACACTGATCACCAAATGGTAACATCAAACTTTATTATTTTCAATAAAACATCAACTTCTAAACTTCTGTTAATTCTCAGTAAGAATGTTAGTATGAAATAAATAAAGTCTGGGTTGTAATAAGTGAAGATACTGAGATCTTGAGAGGATCTGTTAACGTTTAATGTTCCGTTTCTGTATTGTCTGTTTTGTGGGTCATAATTGTGTTGAAGAGTAGAGCCTGTGCTTCAGTCCAGGATAAGCAGAGAAACACGGCATGCTGCATGTTGCTTTATTTAACTGCCAGTAACTGTGTAGTTGTTGATGCAGTGACGTATAGTTACATTAAATCATGCATGTAGTGAGTGTGTTTGTTAGGAAATATATGTGAAATAACTTTGTTAAAAAGTTTAATGAAGCTTTCAGTAAAAGTCTTTTGCACTATTTAAATTAGGATATTTTACATTCATTTTATGGTTTTTGTATGGCAGCCATTGCTGACAGTCATTTGACTTTTTTATGGGTTTTTTTTTACAGTGAAGGTGGAAGAAAGCCCGCTGCAGTAGACAGTAGGGATGCGGCAGCAGGAGGCATGGACTCAATGGAAGCAGGCGGCAGACCGGAATATATCGTGGACAGAATTGTGCAAGTCTGAGCCACACCGAATCAAATTCCTGATTCAGTCTGTCTATGATGTCCTCCCCCAGTCCATCCAATCTCTTCCGCTGGGGCCTGACAGACACACCATTGTGCCCATGCTGCCTGAGAGGAGGTTCATTGGAGCACATCTTGAGCTGCTGCACAAAAGCACTGGGAGATGGGCGCTACAGTTGACGCCATGACCAAGTACTGAGGGTCATTGCAGAGTTCATCACCTCCAAGTACTGAGGGTCATTGCAGAGTTCATCAGGTGGGATCACCTGCAGTAGACACCAGCAACCAGCAAGACAGAACATCGCCTTTGTTAAAGCCGGGGAGAAGCCACACCAGCGCCTGAAGCATCAGGGGGGCTGCTTGCAACAGCACAGGACTGGCAGCTGAAAGTTGACCTCGGAAGACAGCTCAAATTCCCAGAAAACATTGCAGTGACCAGACATAGGCCAGACATTGTCCTGGTGTCAGAAATAACAAGGCAAGTGGTCCTGCTGGAGTTGACTGTCCACTGGGAAGACCGGATGGAGGAGGCTTTTGAGAGGAAGAGGGCCAAGTACGAGGAGCTGGCAGGCAAATGCCGAAGCAGGGGGTGGAGGACCCGCCGCAATCCTATCGAGGTCGGGTGCCGAGGATTCGCCTGCCAGTCACTCTTCAGAGCCCTCAAGATGCTTGGAGTAAAGGGACTGTACATCAGGAAAGCCGTCAAGAATATCACGGATGCCGCCGAAAAGGTGTCAAGATGACTGTGGATCAAGCGGGGCAATCCGTAGATCATACAAGCTACTCAGACACAAGCCAGGGTCTGATCAACCCTGTCTGGGTCACCTGGGCGAGGGTGTATGATGGTTTGAGACCCGAAACACCCAATGAACCCAGGATACTTCACTGATGATTTGTCTTAGCTGCACCAAGGGTCTACTTCAAGAACTATACCATCTGTTCAAGCCAGTGACTTCAGGGAACAGTCCGGATGACAACCATGAAAAGTATGGAGACTGCTGGAGAGACAGCTGGCAACTGGGAAGACAGTAACCAGGGCAGCGAGGGCCAGCAAGACTGCAGCTTCCGTGAGGATGCACCCATAAACAAGCTACGATAACCCCTAATGAACCATACTCCGAGGGTGCCCGAAAGGGGGGGGGGGGGGGATGAGCACCTCAACAGGACAGACACACAGGTAACGACCAATGCTCATGGAGTAACAACGAGTGCAGTTTGCGTATGTGGTAAAGTCTGCAAGAACCGGCATGGCCTGAAGATCCACCAGGCCAAAATTAAATTATTGACTGGGAAGCAGGTGGTGCAACGCACAGGTCCAGTCCCTGGAAAGACGCAGGAGGAGCCCGGCCTGGAGTCACCCCACAGCGCCCCACCCCATGTCAGACATTCCGAACACCGCCGGGTCAAGTGACCTGCTGCCAACAAGGAGCGAGAGTGGCTCCAGTTCGATGAGGACCTGGACCAAGTCCTTGAAGCTACCACGAGGGGGGGATGCAGACCAGAAGTTGCAGGCTCTGTCAGTAATGATCATCAGCATCGGAGCTCAAAGGTTAGGCATTAAGGAACAACAGCTGACCAGAGGTATGGCAAAGCCAAAACCGACGGGAAGTGAAGATCAGTCAGCTAAGACTGCTCGGATGGCAGTTTAAGGCAGCAAGGAAGGAGGAAAAGGCTGGTCTGGCACAACTCCGCCACAGACAGAGGAAAAGACTAAACCACCCTCCGGCGAGCTGAGTGGCATAGGAGGAGGGGCAAGGAGAGGGCCAGGAAATGTGTCGTCTTCATTTCTAACCCGTTTGGATTTACAAAGAAGATCCTCAGGCAGAAAAGAAGTGGCCATCTTGCGTGAATTGAAGAAAAGGTTAACAAGTACCTCAGCACCACATACAATGACAGTGCAAGAGACAAAGATCTCGGGCCATGTAAAACGTTGATAACTTCGCCGGGAGCCAACTTTGAAGGAAGTTGCAGAAATCGTCAAGGCTGCTAGAACCAGCTCAGCACCAGGCCCCAGTTGAGTGCCGTACGACCAACTGAGAAAGTTGGTAGCACCAGTGCGACCAGTGGAAAAGTTAGTCTGGAGCCCTGTTGATTAAGCGGGAGTTTTACTTTACTTCCTGCTCACGACTGCGCATGACTGGTCCCGAAATCGCAACTGCGCAGACTCAAGTCTAAAGTGACCAGACTTGAGTCTCTCCTTCTCTCTGTTGAGCGCGCGTGTAATTAATGCGTACTCTAGCACACACACGCAAGGTCTCTCGCTCTCTCTCCCTCTCTGTCTTGGGCGTATTCAAGGAAACCTATAATATATAAAAATATATATTATTAACGATGAAATACGGGACAAAACATGATTTTTTCATAATAAGTCGGGACACTAAAATTAGAGTTGAAATACGGGACTGTCCCGGGAAAAACGGGACGTCTGGTCACCCTACTCAAGTCCCAAGATGTCAGCGCCATTTTGGGACACTGGCGGCTTCAGTTCTCACCAATGGAAAATAGCGAAGGGGCGTCGTCCATCTTTTTTTACAGTCTATGGTTATACTTAGCAGCGGTCTGTTATCAAATAACTACATTCAACCATTCAACCAAGCCATGTAATAAGTCGGGATAAATGTTCTGGTTACGTTCGTGAGACAATCAGCTGATTAGTACTATTGACCGTAAAACAGTAACGTAAGCCTACAGCATAACAGCTCATATTAGCCAGATAAACTTTTACAACCCTTTTAGAAAAAATATGTAGTTAGATAGTTTCATGTGGCTCTTCTCCCTCGCTGTGTTATGGGTTTACTATGTAGGGAGAAATGTGCTGGTTACGTTCGTGAGACAATACTAAACTGATTAGTATTATTGACCGTAAAACATTAAAACAGTAAAGGATTACAGTACAATATGCGACTGTGTCATGTAGCTCTTCATTTATTGATGCTGCTGTTGTTTCTCCAGCATTGCTTGACTTGCTACTCTCTGCTGTCTCAGACGACGATATCTTTTATCCTACGTCGGCCACCGTAGCTTCTCATTCGTGTTTGCAAAGGGAGGGGTAAGCCGTGCGTGACAGGCTGTTTGCAATTCGCAAACCACAACACTCGATGCCGCTAAAAACTACAGGTAACACTTTATTTGAAGGGGTGTGCATAAGACTGACATGACACTGTCATAAACATGACATAACACCTGTCATGAACATGAAGGAGTCTTTATGAATGTTTATGACTGTTGTCATTAAGTGTCATTCGGTAAATTATGACACTTTTAATGCAAAGTTGACATTGTTTAAAATGTCTTTGTTATGACAACTTGACATTAACAAAGACAAAAAATGTCTTTGTTATGACAACTTGACATTACCCAAGACAAAAATGTCTTGATTATGACAACTTGACATTAACAAAGACGGAAATGTCTTTGTTATGACAACTTAATATTAACCAAGAAATCATAACCTATCAACCTGTCACAAATATGTCATAACAGGTCTAATTATCAAACTTCAAGCATTTTGCAGTGTAATAACCCTTAATGACATCTTTATAACTGGTACAATGTGTTCCACTTTACTTGAGGACAAGTAAAATATTCATGACACAGTTATAATGGTGTCATGACGGCCAAAGTTGTCACAGGTTGACAGGTTATGATTTCTCGGTTAATGTCAAGTTGTCATAACAAAGACATTTCCGTCTTTGTTAATTTCAAGTTGTCATAATCAAGACATTTTTGTCTTGGGTAATGTCAAGTTGTCATAACAAAGACATTTTAAACAATGTCAACTTTGCATTGAAAGTGTCATAATTTACCGAATGACACTTAATGACAACAGTCATAAACATTCATAAAGACTCCTTCATGTTTATGACAGGTGTTATGTCATGTTTATGACAGTGTCATGTCAGTCTTATGCACACCCCTTCAAATAAAGTGTTACCAAACTACACACTGCACCTTTAAAGCTAATGACAAAATTTCATTGGCTACTGCTAACGTGATTCGCTCAGACGCATCACGTGGTGTACTCTGCCAATGTTAATTCATTGAGTTACTGCAGTTGTAGGCCTTATACAGTATGTCTGCCATGTTATTAAATAATCCATTTTCATGAGCTTGAAATAATATATTAATATTACTAAGGGCCCGAGCATTTATTCTGTTGTTGAGCTTTTTTTTTTTACAATAGAAATGTCCCCTATTTAAATCTTTAAATGCTGTTTTCTCAAAATTAGTTTTTTTTGTCATTCTCCAGTACAAAAATCTCTATGTAGCACCTATGTACACCAAACTTTCCAGTTATAGCCTACTCTTGGCAGTATTCTGAAGATATTTTAAGAGGGATTTGTTAATAAATCATTCCTGGCTTGATTTATGTGACATTTTAATTTAAATAAATGTGGCCAAAAAAAAAATGAAGACAAAGGACAGTAGCCTATATTTTGATTTCCTAATAAAAGCATATTTCCTGAAATCCCTCTGATTTTTTTTTTTTTTTTCATCTTGTGTGAATTTTGCACCTGGCTTTATCATTTGATCGATCTATCGAAAATCGCACATATTTAATGAGATATAGTGCCTAATTTGCATAATTAAACATACAAATTAAAAAAACTTGTAATACATTTTTTTGATACGCAAGTAAGTAACTTGTAATCAACTGAGGAAGTTTCATATGGTGATAGGACTATTTTATTTATTTATTATGTTACCCAATTCACCTGTAGGCTATATAGTGTCTCGACTTAAACTGCAGCTGACAAAAACACAAGGACCGAGTCGCAGTATATAGGCTACTAGATCATAATCTACCATTTTTAACACCTCGCCGTAACACTTACCTTGGTCGTAGGATATTTCAGGTATTGTAGACAGATTATTGCAAAAGCTTTCATAAACTTTTAGGCAATACACATTGCGGCGTTCGTTGCTCTTTGTTTTGCGTGCCAGCATTTCTACCGCCTATAAGTACAATTACAAAAAGACACATTTCGAAAGTAACAGGAGAGCGAACACATAAAGAGAGATGCATTGCAACCGCAAACTCTCTAGAGGAAAGCGGTGTCGATGTAAACCGGAAGAGGTCTATTGTGTCGCACTAAGTAACCCATGGGTCCGCTTTAATCTAAAAACAGTCCCGTATAAAATCGCACCAGTCCCAAAATGTGTAATAATGTGTTAAATTGGCTCTCTCTCTCTCTCTCTCTCTCTCTCTCTCTCTCTCTCTCTCTCTCTCTCTCTCTCTCTCTCTCTCTCTCTCTCTCTCTCTCGGATATGTAAGGATGAAAGCCGATGTCAAATATTCAGAATCTTATATAGACTACCTGAAAAGATCATTCGTGCAGGACCGATTTCAGAACTGCTGTATCTTAGGTCTCATGCAGCTGTCCTAGAGCTCCTCAATCATAGCTGAAAGTCCTCAATCATGTTCCTTTTTTAAATCCTAAGGATTTGCTGCATAGCCAGATGTTAAAGTGTGCTTAGTTTGAAATTATGCGCTATTAAAAGCTTCTAACTTCATTTCATTAGCCCAATAACTTAAAAGTTATTGGGCTAATGAAAAGTTAGAAGCTTTAAAATGACATTAAAAACCCTAAAAGGGACCAATTGTTTAGACTAGGTGACTCAGGGAAAATAATAAAAATAGGCTATAAACGAAGGTTTTTAGATTAAAGCGGACACATGGTGCGAAAAGTTAGTAGAAAGTCACACTGTGTGCATCTCACAACAGTTCCTATCGGAGCGATTTATAGATTAGGCCTATCATGACAGAATATGCTAGTTGAAGATAGTTAACTCCACATCAGCAACATAAATGTATCAACTAACCGTTCAGAGACGTCCTGATGCATTCTGCGTGTTGTAACTTGTCACTTCTTGAGTCTCTCCATCTTTGTCTGATAGTCCACAGACAGTCCAGTCATTTTATGAAAGAAGCTCGTTTGCATTTAAAGGGCCAGACACAAAGCTGTGCGTTTTTGCTAAGCCTAAAAAAATGACAACTTTAACATGTTATATAAAAATATATGTGGAGTATTTTGAGCTAAAACTTCACACACACTCTGGGGACATCAGAGAATTATTTTTCATCTTGGGAAAAGGGCATTATACCACCCCTTTAATCAAACATGCTCAACTAAAAACAAAATCCAGAAAAGATTTTGCTTGGTAGCTACTTCTGGGTCCGTGGTATTGTTGCCAAACACATTAAATTGTTATGCGTTTGGTAAATGAATCAATGGTTTAAAGTTTCTTTATTCAGAGGGAGTGTAGTGATGGAAAATCCCTTTAACCCTTTAACTGTCTGCTCAACCATGTTGAGCACATTTTGAGTCACTATATTTTATTGAGAGAGTAGGCTACCTAACTTTAAGCTACACTGTGTAACTTTTTTAGTTTATTCTTAGCTAAAAACACTTAGTTCTTTCAAAAATATATGTGCTCATTAATGTATATTTACTTCGTTCAAGTAATAAAGTATTCTCGTGAGTGTATAATATGCCATTGAAAATACATACGGGTAAGGGGTTCTAATGTTGGTCGCCATGTTGCCCCTCCATTTTGAAAGTACATTAGCCAAAGAGGGACATAAAGCTTCGCCTTTCGCGTATCACTTGAAGGAACACTCATGGACGAGGTCGAACTGGAAGCCATGTTAATCTTGGACTACATTGGCCACCGTAGGAGTTAAAACGAAATCGGAATTGAGAGGAACAGAAACTAATATTCACTGGATGGTCATATACCTTTTCACCGCTAGATGGGGGTAAAAATCACACAGTGTAGCTTTAAAGGGGTCATATAATGGTACATGCACTTTTACAAGTTGATTGTACTGAAATGTGTGTTGGCAGTGCCTGTACACAGCCATCATATAATGATAAAAATCCATCCAGTGGTTTTGTTTTAATCTCCTTATATGTTTTCCCCTGCCTCAAATCGAGCCGTTCGATTTTGTGACGTCACAAGCTCGCACGCCCCTCCCACGACTGTTGATTGACAGCAGTGTTTCAACACAGACCCGCCCTCGCTCGTGAGTGAGATGTCAATCATAGTTCTTCATTGTTGATACACTGGAGCAGAATGGCGCCTAAGCGATTGTGGTGTTCTGTTCTTGGGTGTAATAAGGAACACAGCAGTCATTTTAATGTTCCTAAATCCGAACCGCTGAAGACGCAGTGGCTGAGTTTTGTTTATGAAGGGAATATTTCCGACGAGCAACGTCAAATCATTTGCGCAAATCATTTCTCACCAGACTGCTTTTTAAACGAGGGTCAATATAAATCAGGTTTTGCTAAGAAGCTGCTACCGAAAAAGGAATCGGTACCAACTATTCGTGTTCCTGCTGGACCTCCAGAAGAAGTGAGTGTAACGTTTCAGTCACCTTTATATTAATCTTTGCAAATCCCTTATTGCACGCTTCACGATGATTGTGGCTAATGTTTACACTCAGGGTGCGTTACGGCATGTAGGCTATTCTATGTAATGTTACACATTCTCAATATAATTCATAATCCCACGTTTATAATGAAAAACGCGTTATAGTTATTGTGTTATTAAAAACTGTGTACGCAGGTGTTACAGTTAACGTAACAGGAATATTAACATGAATATCAATGCAGTTACAATACTATAGATGTACTTAAAAGTTTTAAAACATTTTCATACTGCACTAAACATAAACATACAACAAATTCTTAGGTATCCTTCAACTACTGCTAGAATCATTACTGACATGACCTCAAGTCAGTTTCAGTCACGATAGTTGTACCTAACACTGAGATAACGTCACGCATCACTGACAAGCCTACATTTACAAAAAAAAAAGTTTTTCAACATAAATCTGTCAACGAACTAACCTATAACTTAAAGTAACGTTAAACACATAGCGTTTGTATCTCACAACTCTAACGTTACCCTGCCAGTACATACAAAAATAGACCAAAGTGACATTGTTAACCAACCATTCTCGTCCTGTTCGAGTCTTTCTTCGGGGCGTCATCTTGTTTCGGGTCCGACTCCGGTGTTGTGCCTAATTCCGACCCCCCGGCTGAAGAATACCCCCCTTCGCGTGCACGCGGACAGTACCGCCGTGTTTCCTGTAGATGGCAGTTAAAACACGCAATGTTCGGTCAAATGCTTCACTGATCCCTACTCCAAACGTTCAAATTAAAGAAAGACTACGGATTGTCCTGTAGGTGGCAGTATAAACTCAGAAACGTAATGAATTGCTTGTAAAGGAGACTGGCATGTCCGTTGCAAATCTCTTTTGATAAACGCGTGGATGGCGTCTTTGTTCCAGTTTTTCTTCTTTTTTTTCTTTTATTTTCTGCTTGGATGCAAACCTAGCTGGCCTATGTATTGGCTATTATTCTACTTACGCCGAAATATTTATAATATTCCAATAAAATTATGAACTAATAATAATAATAATAAAAATATTGCATGAATCAGAATCAGAATTAGCTGTATTGCCAAGTGTGCTTGAATCAAGCCTTGAGCACACACAAGGATTTTGTCTTGGTACTGAAGCTTCCAGTGCACATATACAGAAATACAACAAGAAACATAGTAATACAATAAAATATTAAAGTATAAAGACATGATAGGTTTAGTCATAATGAACATTTACAGATTATGAACATATTTACAGTAATTTCTTGTAGTAATTTCTTCTCTCTAAATACACAAATAGTTCCTAAAATGGGTCTGATACACCTACAGCAGCAATACTGTGTGTAAAATGCTACATTTCACTCAACTGGCATGGGCAGATTTAGTTATAAGGGGGGTATTATTTAGGCAGGCCCGTTTTTACCCACCTGCCTGGATTATACCCCCCTATTTCTTCTCTCTAAATACACAAATGATTTCTAAAATGGGTCTGATACACCTACACCAGCAATACTGTGTGTCAAATGCTACATTTCACTCTATTAGCATGGGCAGATTTAGTTATAAGGGGGTATTATTTGGGCAGGCCCGTTTTTACCCACCTGCCTGGATTATACCCCCCTATTTCTTCTCTCTAAATACACAAATATTTCATAAAATGGGTCTGATACACCTACAGCAGCAATACTGTGTGTAAAATGCAACATTTCACTCTATTAGCATGGGCAGATTTAGTTACAAGGGGGGTATTATTTGGGCAGGCCCGTTTTTACCCACCTGCCTGGATTATACCCCCCTATTTCTTCTCTCTAAATACACAAATGGTTCATAAAATGGGTCTGATACACCTACACCAGCAGCAATACTGTGTGTAAAATGCTACATTTCTCTCAATTAGCATGGCCAGATTTAGTTGTAAGGGGGGTATTATTTGGGCAGGCCCGTTTTTACCCACCTGCCTGGATTATACCCCCCTATTTCTTCTCTCTAAATACACAAATGGTTCATAAAATGGGTCTGATACACCTACACCAGCAATACTGTGTGTAAAATGCAACATTTCACTCTATTAGCATGGGCAGATTTAGTTATAAGGGGGGTATTATTTGGGCAGGTCCGTTTTTACCCACCTGCCTGGATTATACCCCCCTATTTCTTCTCTCTAAATACACAAATGGTTCATTAAATGGGTCTGATACACCTACACCAGCAGCAATAATGTGTGTAAAATGCTACATTTCTCTCTATTAGCATGGGCAGATTTAGTTATAAGGGGGGTATTATTTGAGCAGGTCCGTTTTTACCCACCTGCCTGGATTATACCCCCCTATTTCTTCTCTCTAAATACACAAATGGTTCCTAAAATGGGTCTGATAAACCTACAGCAGCAATACTGTGTGTAAAATGCTACATTTCTCTCTATTAACATGGGCAGATTTAGTTATAAGGGGGGTATTATTTAGGCAGGCCCGTTTTTACCCACTTGCCTGGATTATACCCCCCTATTTCTTCTCTCTAAATACACAAATGGTTCATAAAATGGGTCTGATAAACCTACACCATACTGTTCAATGCAACATTTTATTCTATGAAAGTTTAGTTTGATTTATACAGACAGCTCTGCTACTATAGTATAAACTTTTTCCATTAATCACAGAAAAGGAACACTTTTAAATATCCACAAATACAATAATGTTTATGTACAGTACTATCCATTGTTTGAATAATGAAAAATAAAAAAAATAAAAAAAAAACTGAAAGAACAAGGGTATACAAACGTGTTTGTCTGTTTAACTTTTACAGGCATAACACAGAAAGTGAACTTTTGATGTCCCTCGGACACATGATTGGTGGTACCATCGACCGCAGCAGTCACACGCTATCTGAAATTTAGAAAAAACTCAATAACTTTCTGCAAGTCACTATACAGACACAGTTACAACTGATGGAATTGTGATAAATGAAAGTTAATAATATTAAAAAACATCAACTAGTTAACAGCAACTTCTTACCCAGTCAGTATCACCACTCTCCTCCCCACAGACATGGCACAAATTGCTCAGGTCGTCTAAAATAACCAATTCAAGTAAGATGTAGTGAGAAGACTTTTTAATGTAGAAGTACATTAAGTCAATCCTTGTACACTATGAATTGCAAAATGTATCATATTTAAATCCAATTAGCAGGAGAAGTTCTACTAAACTAATCTAAGTAGACTGTAAAGACAACAAATAAGAATTTAACTATTCATTTTGATGCTTTTCTAAAATACTTTGCAAATAGTTTGTAAAAAAGTCTCTTATGCTTATCAAGCCTGCATCTATTTAATCAAAATAAATTACAAATACATTAATATTGTGAAATATTATTACAATTTAAAATAATGGTTTTCAATTTTAATATATACATTTTATTTTTGTGATGCAAAGCTGAATTTTTATCAGGCATTACAACAGTCTTCAGTGAAACGTGACAACACTTTAGTTAATCCACTGCACATCTCAGATCACTTAATTACTTTTAACCTCAAACTGACTCCTGACACAACACACACTCCTCCGCAGGTCACCTTTAGGCGTAACCTACGCTCACTCTCTCCCTCTTCCTATACTCTATAGTTTAGGGTGACCATATTTTAGTTTTCAGAAAACAGGACGGGGGGCGTGGTTGATGGGCGGGGTGTGATTTTTGGGAGGCGTGGTTAAGGGGTGGGAGCGTGGTTTGGGGGAGAATGCATCAAAAAATACTTGACAAATGCATTCACAACCTTGCAACTATGTTATTGTACTTTAATACATAAAGTAATACATCCTTTCCATTCAATGTTTGGCCCAGAACAATAGAATACCATTTAAAAAAAAGTTTAGCTTTTTACACCTTTTACATGACACTATTTATTTTCATGGCCATAGCATAGGTTAAAAATATACTACTAAAATAACATAAAAATCTACTACACTATTTCATTAAAAAAAAACTATTTGAATCCTCCTGATGTTCTCTTAGCCTATACGTTCTTTATGTGGGCTTCTAGGTCGCTATCTTAACACTGATACGACGTGCCAGCTTTGCAGTTCATGCATTCTGCTTTACACGGATCCTGACCGAAACGAAAACACAGGAATTTTCTCTGTAAATCGTCTGTGAATTAACATTTGGGCTTTTTCTTTTCTTTCTTTTTTTTTTTACGCTGTTAGCTACTTACATCTTACCTCGCACTTGACCGTAAACTGAAGCGTCTGAAGCGTCACGCTGCTAATATTCTGTGAACGTGTAAAGTTCGCCTACTTTGATTTGATTGGTCATTTTTAAATATTCTGACATTGACAAGCAGTGACAGACCAATGAGGCTGCGATGAACACACACACACACACACACACACACACACACACACACACACACACACACACACACACACACACACACACACACACACACACAGGCCTCTGTATTCTGATGATTCTGAGTCTGACGTGCTCTGTGCTTGACGCTGCGGATTGAGGGACGCGCTGATTATAACAAGAGGGGGTGAAGCCAAAGTCATATGTTTTGTGTGCAAAGGCAAGCGTGTATTTAAAGTACACGATTAATGGCCCAATGAAAAATAATGAAAACCAGGACATTTTCATCACTTTTTAAAAAACAGACAGGACGGCCAGGACAGGACGTGAAAACAGGACATGTCCTGGGAAAACAGGACGTTTGGTCACCCTACTATAGTTTCTTCCTCACTTCCTCCACCTGCTCAGTTTTCAGCACTGGACACTAACAGTGCTACTGACACTCTTTCCTCCACTGCGCCACCCCTCTGCCCCCTGGCTTTACGATGTTCTCTGTGAACATCGCTCTAGACTCAGGGCCGCAGAGAGGAAGTGGCGCTAATCAAAAAATTATACTAACCTTAGTTTATATCAATCTCTCCTCTCTTCCTTTTCTGTAAATGTCTCCACTGCTAAAACAACATTTTACTCTTAACAGCTGATGAGTCTGCAACATTCTTCATAAACAAAACAACAACCATTGGTGGCCAATTCTCCTCACAACAAACTGAAAAACACATCATAACTAAGGTGTACACTCTCTCTTCCCTTTCTCCATAGCCTGACTTTGTCATATTCAGATTGAAGTCAGAATGTGAGTCTGATACTGCTCCATTGGACTGTGATTATAGGGGTGTGTTTCAACTGAACCAGGAAAGAAAATGCCTCTGAATTCAGTGGATAAACCTAGAACCAATCAGAGCAACAGAGTAAATGACATATGTTCTTCAGTCATCTTTCTGACCGACAAATGCTTTAATCGCGGTTCTCTGTTCCTCTTTTAAAATTAATGCGCTTTTGATATCTTCTATAAAGATATGATCATCTGTCCATCATTCCGATGGCGGAATCTACACATGATGTTTCATAAACAAAGTTCAGGAGGAGCACGTTCAAATAATCAATCCAATCAACTTGTCATCAAACAACAATACCATATCTAACGTTACCCTATCAGCATGAGAGGAAGCATATTCACTCTGTCAACTCACCTAACACTTCTTGACAGTATTTCAGCATCCCTCGACCACCCCGACTCTTCACTCTTGGCTTGTTCTTTCACAGCCAGGAATATGGGGGGAGTAGCTTATTCTGGGTTCAGGCCGAATACCGAGCCCGGAGCCCTCTCCTCGGACAGCACATTATATACGCATTTATTCTATCTGACTTATTTGTAAGTGTGAACTCGTAAAATCTCAATTCTCCAGCAGCAGTCATCTTTGTTTTAAACGAATTCAACCCAAGCACTCTTTGGTGACGTGGATGATTATGTAACTGTTGATCATTTGTCCATAATTGGCTCGACCATCTCTGGCTCGAGCATAATTAATTCTCAACGGATCAAGTCCAGACCGAACTTTCCGAACAAAAAATGTTGTGGGCGGGGTTCGTTCTGGCATCCAGGCTACTTTCTCCACTCTCGGAGGCCCAAATTTCCTAAATTATCCTTTCCAATCATCCTACTACCAGTCAGCTTGATCCTATACCCCCCTGTAAAAATACAGACCAATATCACTTCTTCCATTCATTGCAAAGTCACTTGAAAAGTTGTCTGAGTTTGCTCTTGGTTGCTGAAACACTGAGAATGGCAAGAGAAGCTTCCAAATCATCTGTACTCATTATGCTGGATTGGTCTGCTGCTTTTGACACAGTTAACTACCAGATAATCCTGTCAACCCCTTGTGAAGATGGGCATCTTAGGAACTGCACTCCAATTGCTCAAATCTTGCCCACTCAGGAAGATCCTTCAGGGTGTCATGGAGGGTCGAGGTCTCTAAGTCACAACTTCTTGCTACCGGAGTTCCTCAGGGATCAGTGCTTGGAGTTAAGTCAAGTCATCTTCATTTATATAGCGCTTTTAACAATGTAAATTGTTTCAAAGCAGCTTTACAGAGATAAAAATATCATTTAAGGTAACAGATTGTTTTGGCTTTATAGCGGTTCTTGAATAATGTTATTTTTCAGCTTAAGTTAGTTTTGATTAATTCACTTTCGTCGAAATGATCATTTGTTATTAAACAAGGGGCCGCTAAGACGACACCATTCTCTCTAAACAGACTTTAAACACGAACCTGTGATAAATGCTGATGGCGCTCACATGCGCACCAAGAATCGACTCCATAGCTATGTGCGTTCGAATATATGTACGCAGGTTTGTAATTCCCTACAAACCATGCCTAAACAAACTACTTGTCTTGCTTATAAACTTTGATACAGAATATTATTTTATTTTATCACTTCAGGGTAGGTACGCGAACCGAATTCCCACAACGCTTTATCTGTAGAGTGGTAAAGGGATCCTCCATAGGGAGAGGCTAGTTGGCACTTCAGCACTGCGTTGTCATCGGGTCCAGGCGAAGGTCCTTTGTCAGATCTGGATCATGTCTTCACTAGGATCTGTAATTCAGAAACATGCATTTTCCTATCACTGCCATCATCTAGCTACTGAAGTGCCTCAGGGCTCAGTGCTGGGTCCACTTCTCTTCTCTATCTACATGTCATCACTAGGATCTGTCATTCAGAAAGATGGTTTTTCCTATCACTACTTTGCTGATGACACACATCTCTACCTCTCATTCCATCCTAATGATCCGACAGTAGCTGCTTACATCTCAGCCTGACAGACAGACATTTCTTGCTGGATGAAGGACCATCACCTACAACTAAACCTTGCTAAGACAGAGCTGCTTGTGGTCTCATCATCCCAACTCTTCAGTACAACTTCTCCATTCAGCTAGGTTCATCAACCCTAACTCCTCCCAGGACAGCCAGGAATCTTGGAGTTGTGATTAATGATCAGTTAAGCTTCACAGACCATATTACTACAATGGCCCAGCCCTGCAGATTTGCTTTATGCAACATCAGGAAGATCAGACCATTCCTATCAGAGCAGGCCACACAACTCCTTACTCCAAGCTCTTGTTCTCTCCAGACTGGACTATTGTAATTTTCTCTTAGTAGGCCTTCCGACATGTTATATCAAGCCTTTGCAACTGATCAAGCATGCAAATGATGCTAAATGATTAAATGTAAATGTAAATTAACATTTTCTCTGTATATTTCATCCAACAAATGCTGGCTTGGTGAGCATAGGAGACTTCTTTTAATACGTTCTTTTAAAATAGTATTGTAAAATTATAGTTTTGGAGAAGAGTCACAGCTATTGCTTTCCTCAATTCTTCCACTCCTTCTGGTGTGTTAAGAAAAACAATTGGCTCCTCGCTAAGTACATATTCAGCAAACTAAAAAGGCAAAATAACACACAAAAAAAAGAAATTTTGTAAAGTAAAATAAAACATGAATTTGACATTAGCAGACCATGTACACTCTAATTAGCAACTTAATTGTGTTTCCTGGGATCATACTTTAGGCCATTGACAGTTTAGGACAATGCCATTAATTATCTATTAAATTTCACTTACTTTCAAAGCAAAGACACCGCAGGATGTGCCATCTTGTTGTTTTGGGTGAGGCAGCGTATCGCAGGACCACCTTGAAAAATTGCATCCCTTTTGTCGAATAAAAGCCCTTAACAAATGAAAATTGTCAATTTTGTGATACTGGAACAACTCATTTTACTATAGAAATACTGTAGAGTTATGCACATCATAAGCACTTTTTTTTTTGATGAACAACTTGAAAAACCTTGTCATATTCTGGCATCGTTTCTGTTTTGCTGAACTTTCTCCCAGGGGATCAAGGAACAAAAGCCCTCCTTTGAGATGGCAGCATAACCTTTAAAGATTTTAAACAGTGTTGGCCAGAATTCCCCAAATATGTCAGTACCCCCTAACTGTCAACGGCTCCAAATTCATTAAATATTCATATAATATTTCCCCTACACAAGTAAAGTGATTTTTTTTCATTTGTTTACCACAAGTGTCCAGTGGTGGTGGTCATTCACAATGCCAATGAGGTACTTGTACAATGTGGGATCAACCTAAAATTCAAAAAAGAGGACTGAAATATGTTCTAAAATTGATGTTTCATTTTTGGTACATAAATAAACCTGAGCAAACCAACCTTTAATTTTGATTTGTTTCCATTCAAAATGTTGGTCATTTCAAATGAGTCAATTTGGAACGCTTGCTCTTTTGATTGTGTATTGAAACGCCTCACAAGAAGATGCATTATATATGTATAATCCAGGCAGGTGGGTAAAAACGGACCTGCCCAAATAATACCCCCCTTATAACTAAATCTGCCCATGCTAATAGAGTGAAATGTAGCATTTTACACACAGTATTGCTGGTGTAGGTTTATCAGACCCATTTTAGGAACCATTTGTGTATTTAGAGAGAAGAAATAGGGGGGTTATAATCCAGGCAAGTGGGTAAAAACGGACCTGCCCAAATAATACCCCCCTTAACTAAATCTGCCCATGCTAATTGAGAGAAATGTAGCATTTTACACACAGTATTGCTGCTGGTGTAGGTTTATCAGACCCATTTTATGAACCATTTGTGTATTTAGAGAGAAGAAATAGGGGGGTATAATCCAGGCAGGTGGGTAAAAACGGACCTGCCCAAATAATACCCCCCTTATAACTAAATCTGCCCATGCTAATAGAGTGAAATGTAGCATTTTGACACACAGTATTGCTGGTGTAGGTGTATCAGACCCATTTTAGAAATCATTTGTGTATTTAGAGAGAAGAAATAGGGGGGTATAATCCAGGCAGGTGGGTAAAAACGGACCTGCCCAAATAATACCCCCCTTATAACTAAATCTGCCCATGCTAATAGAGTGAAATGTAGCATTTTACACACAGTATTGCTGGTCTAGGTTTATCAGACCCATTTTAGAAATCATTTGTGTATTTAGAGAGAAGAAATAGGGGGGTATAATCCAGGCAGGTGGGTAAAAACGGACCTGCCCAAATAATACCCCCCTTATAACTAAATCTGCCCATGCTAATTTTTTTTTGATGAACAACTTGAAAAACCTTGTCATATTCTGGCATCGTTTCTGTTTTGCTGAACTTTCTCCCAGGGGATCAAGGAGCAAAAGCCCTCCTTTGAGATGGCAGCATAACCTTTAAAGATTTTAAACAGTGTTGGCCAGAATTCCCCAAATATGTCAGTACACCCTAACTGTCATAACGGCTCCAAATTCATTAAATATTCATATAATATTTCCCCTACACAAGTAAAGTGATTTTTTTTTTCATTTGTTTACCACAAGTGTCCAGTGGTGGTGGTCATTCACAATGCCAATGAGGTACTTGTACAATGTGGGATCAACCTAAAATTCAAAAAAGAGGACTGAAATATGTTCTAAATTTGATGTTTCATATTTGGTACATAAATAAACCTGAGCAAACCAACCTTTAATTTTGATTTGTTTCCATTCCAAATGTTGGTCATTTCAAATGAGTCAATTTGGAACGCTTGCTCTTTTGATTGTGTATTGAAACGCCTCACAAGAAGATGCATTATATATGTATAATCCAGGCAGGTGGGTAAAAACGGACCTGCCCAAATAATACCCCCCTTATAACTAAATCTGCCCATGCTAATAGAGTGAAATGTAGCATTTTACACACAGTATTGCTGGTGTAGGTTTATCAGACCCATTTTAGGAACCATTTGTGTATTTAGAGAGAAGAAATAGGGGGGTATAATCCAGGCAAGTGGGTAAAAAACGGACCTGCCCAAATAATACCCCCCTTAACTAAATCTGCCCATGCTAATTGAGAGAAATGTAGCATTTTACACACAGTATTGCTGCTGGTGTAGGTTTATCAGACCCATTTTATGAACCATTTGTGTATTTAGAGAGAAGAAATAGGGGGGTATAATCCAGGCAGGTGGGTAAAAACGGACCTGCCCAAATAATACCCCCTTATAACTAAATCTGCCCATGCTAATAGAGTGAAATGTAGCATTTTACACACAGTATTGCTGGTGTAGGTTTATCAGACCCATTTTATGAACCATTTGTGTATTTAGAGAGAAGAAATAGGGGGGTATAATCCAGGCAGGTGGGTAAAAACGGACCTGCCCAAATAATACCCCCCTTATAACTAAATCTGCCCATGCTAATAGAGTGAAATGTAGCATTTGACACACAGTATTGCTGGTGTAGGTGTATCAGACCCATTTTAGAAATCATTTGTGTATTTAGAGAGAAGAAATAGGGGGGTATAATCCAGGCAGGTGGGTAAAAACGGACCTGCCCAAATAATACCCCCTTATAACTAAATCTGCCCATGCTAATTGAGAGAAATGTAGCATTTTACACACATTATTGCTGGTGTAGGTTTATCAGACCCATTTTAGAAACCATTTGTGTATTTAGAGAGAAGAAATAGGGGGGTATAATCCAGGCAGGTGGGTAAAAACGGACCTGCCCAAATAATACCCCCCTTATAACTAAATCTGCCCATGCTAATTTAGAGAAATGTAGCATTTGACACACAGTATTGCTGGTCTAGGTTTATCAGACCCATTTTTTATGAACCATTTGTGTATTTAGAGAGAAGAAATAGGGGGGTATAATCCAGGCAGGTGGGTAAAAACGGACCTGCCCAAATAATACCCCCCTTATAACTAAATCTGCCCATGTTAATAGAGTGAAATGTAGCATTTTACACACAGTATTGCTGGTGTAGGTTTATCAGACCCATTTTATGAACCATTTGTGTATTTAGAGAGAAGAAATAGGAGGGTATAATCCAGGCAGGTGGGTAAAAACGGGCCTGCCCAAATAATACCCCCCTTATAACTAAATCTGCCCATGCTAATTGAGAGAAATGTAGCATTTTACACACAGTATTGCTGCTGGTGTAGGTTTATCAGACCCATTTTAGAAACCATTTGTGTATTTAGAGAGAAGAAATAGGGGGGTATAATCCAGGCAGGTGGGTAAAAACGGGCCTGCCCAAATAATACCCCCCTTATAACTAAATCTGCCCATGCTAATAGAGTGAAATTTAGCATTTGACACACATTGCTGGTGTAGGTGTATCAGACCCATTTTAGAAACCATTTGTGTATTTAGAGAGAAGAAATATGGGGGTATAATCCAGGCAGGTGGGTAAAAACAGGCCTGCCTAAATAATACCCCCCTTATAACTAAATCTGCCCATGCTAATTGAGTGAAATGTAGCATTTTACACACAGTATTGCTGCTGTAGGTGTATCAGACCCATTTTAGGAAATTTTGTGTATTTAGAGAGAAGAAATTACTACAAGAAATTACTGTAAATATGTTCATAATCTGTAAATGTTCATTATGACTAAACCTATCATGTCTTTATACTTTAATATTTTATTGTATTACTATGTTTCTTGTTGTATTTCTGTATATGTGCACTGGAAGCTTCAGTACCAAGACAAAATCCTTGTGTGTGCTCAAGGCTTGATTCAAGCACACTTGGCAATACAGCTAATTCTGATTCTGATTCATGCAATATTTTTTTTATTATTATTATTATAGTTCATAATTTTATTGGAATATTATAAATATTTCGGTGTAAGTAGAATAATAGCCAATACATAGGCCAGCTAGGTTTGCATCCAAGCAGAAAATAAAAGAAAAAACTGGAACAAAGACGCCATCGACGCGTTTATCAAAAGAGATTCAATTCAAGAGACAAGCAATTCATTACGTTTCTGAGTTTATAGATGTCAAGATGGCGCCGCGGATGGCTGCCTCGGTGCGGAGCTCTCCAGTTATTGTGTTGTTTTTGTTTGTTTGTCCTGTGTTTAGTCATTATTTTCCTATCAGCTTCACCAAAGACGAACTACTGGACATTAGGAAACACACACCAGATAACTTTTCTACAGTTTTTGATAATTCAGACGTTTTGCTGGACATTCTCGTCGGAGGGGCAGCGCTGTTGTTCAAACGCGCGCTCAAACGCAAACGAGGAAAGCGAGCGGGCGCGCTGGTGAAACTCCGCGAGCGCGGCCTGCGCACTGCACTCCCTAGTATTCATCTTGCGAATCTCCGATCCCTTCCTAACAAAATGGACGAACTTCTCCTCCTCACCCGGATTAACAAGGATTTTTTAAACTCTGCTGCTCTGTGCTTCACTGAAACCTGGCTGAGTGAAGCCATACCGGACAACGCAATACATCTGCCGGGCTTCCAGCTGTTCCGAGCGGATCGCATCGCGGAGCTAACGGGGAAGACGAGAGGTGGTGGATTGTGTTTCTACATAAACGAAAGTTGGTGTTCAGATGTAACAACACTGAAGAAGATGTGCTCTCCTAATTTAGAGGCGATCTTCATAAACTGTAAACCTTTCTACTCGCCACGGGAGTTTTCCTCTTTCATTCTCGTGAATGTTTACATCCCTCCAGACGCGTGCGTGAGCGCGGCACTACAACAGCTGGCTGAACAAATAGCCGAAACGGAACAAAGGTACCCAGACTCTCTTTTAATAATTCTAGGGGATTTTAACAAAGCAAATCTTTCCCGTGAACTTCCAAAATACAGACAGCACGTTACATGTCCCACAAGAGACAGTAATATACTGGACCACTGTTACACCACAATAAAGAATGCGTATCACTCCGTCCCACGGGCAGCTTTGGGGCTATCTGATCACTGTTTGGTTCATCTTATACCGACCTACAGGCAGAAACTGAAATCAGCTAAACCTGTAATAAGGACTGTAAAAAGATGGACTAATGAAGCAGAGCAGAGTCTACAGGCCTGCTTCGATTGCACTGATTGGACTGTTTTTGAAGCTGCTACCAACGATCTGGATGAGCTCACAGATACTGTTACATCATATATCAGTTTCTGTGAGGATACATGCATTCCTACCAGGACATTCTTATCATTCACCAATGATAAACCATGGTTTACTGGGAAACTCAAACAGCTTCGTCATGCCAAAGAGGATGCTCACAAAAGTGGGGATAAAATCTTGTATAACCATGCCAAGAACAGACTGACAAAGGAGATCAGAGTTGCTAAAAGAGCCTACTCTGAAAAGCTGAAAAACCAGTTTTCATCCAACGACCCATCATCAGTCTGGAATGGCCTGAAGAACATCACCAATTACAAGTCACCATCCTCCCGATCTGTGGACAATCCACACCTGGCTGATGATTTAAACTCATTTTACTGCAGGTTTGAAAAGCCCTCATTCACACCTCTCACCGGCTCTGACCTGCAGTTCACACATCCACCATCACCTCCTACACCCCCTCCTCTCCCCCCTCCTGCCATCCAACTTGAGCTTAAGGTCTGTGTGGAGGACGTGAGCCGAGTCTTCAAAAAACAGAAGACTAGGAAAGCCTCAGGCCCAGACGGCATCTCGTCTGCTTGTCTAAAAGCCTGCGCTGACCAACTGGCCCCGGTCTTCACGCAGATCTTCAACAGATCATTGGAGCAATGTGAAGTTCCCTGCTGCTTCAAACGCTCCACTATCATTCCGGTCCCCAAAAAAACCAAAATCACTGGACTTAATGACTACAGACCTGTCGCTCTCACGTCCGTGGTCATGAAGTCGTTTGAAAGACTGGTGTTGGCCCACCTGAAGGACATCACTGGACCCCTGCTGGATCCTTTTCAGTTTGCTTACAGAGCAAACAGGTCTGTGGATGATGCAGTCAACATGGGACTGCATTATATCCTGCAACATCTCGACAGACCTGGGACTTATGCAAGGATCCTCTTTGTGGACTTCAGTTCGGCCTTCAATACCATCATGCCTGATCTACTCACAGACAAACTGACCCAGCTCTCCATTCCATCCTCGATCTGTCAGTGGATCTCCAGCTTCCTGACGGACCGGCAGCAGCTCGTGAGACTGGGGAAACACACATCCAGGACTCTCACCACCAGCACTGGCGCCCCCCAAGGGTGCGTTCTCTCCCCACTGCTCTTCTCCCTGTACACTAACGACTGCACTTCTAAAGACCCCACTGTCAAGCTCCTGAAATTTGCAGACGACACCACTGTCATCGGTCTCATCCGAAACGGTGACGAGTCTGCTTACAGACTGGAGGTTGAACAGCTGGCTGTCTGGTGCAGTTATAACAACCTTGAGCTGAACACGCTCAAAACAGTGGAGATGACCGTGGACTTCAGGAGGAACAGCCCAGCACTCCCCCCACTCACCATCATGAACAGCACTGTGGAAGCAGTGGAGTCATTCAGGTTCCTGGGCACTATCATCTCTCAGGACCTGAAGTGGGACAATCACATTGACTCCATTGTGAAAAAGGCCCAGCAGAGACTGTATTTCCTTCGCCAGCTGAGGAAGTTCAACCTGCCACAGGAGCTGCTGATTCAGTTCTACTCAGCCGTCATCGAGTCTGTCCTATGCACTTCCATCACTGTCTGGTTTGGTTCAGCTACCAAATCAGACATCATGAGACTACAGCGGACAGTCCGGACTGCAGAGAGGATCATTGGTGCCCCCCTGCCAACCCTCCAGGACCTGTACTCTTCCAGAGTGAGGAAGAGAGCAGGTAAAATCATCACAGACTCCACTCACCCTGGACACCACCTGTTTGAACTGTTACCGTCAAGACGGAGACTCAGATCACTGGCCACAAGAACATCTCGGCACAGGAACAGTTTCTTCCCACAGGCCATTTCCCTCCTGAACAGTTAACATATCTCCCAAGGCATATGCCTTTAAGTGCAATACCCCCACTGTTTAGTGCAATATCTCCTAAACTCAGGTTATTTATATTTATATTTATTCATACTATTCAAAATACTGTATATATGTTCATAATCCGAAAATGTTTATTCTGACTAAACCCAACCGTGGCCTTATATTTTATATTTTATAGTATTTTCATATATATATATATATATATAATATATATATATATATATATATATATATATATATATATATATATATTTTTTTTTTTTTTTATAATTTTATTTTTAGATTTTGTATTACTGTTTCTTGTTGTATTTGTATCTGTATATGTGCACTGGAAGCTTCAGTACCAAAGAAAATTCCTTGTGTGTGCAAGCACACTTGGCAATAAAGCTCTTTCTGATTCTGATTCTGATACTGCCACCTACAGGACAATCCGTAGTCTTTCTTTAATTTGAACGTTTGGAGTAGGGATCAGTGAAGCATTTGACCGAACATTGCGTGTTTTAACTGGCATCTACAGGAAACACGGGCGGTACTGTCCGCGTGCACGCGAAGGGGGGTATTCTTCAGCCGGGGGGTCGGAATTAGGCACAACACCGGTACAAACTGATATGGTTGCACAAAATGTGTCCTCAGAGAGAATCCCGCTGCCATAATAAACCCTGAACTGTTGTCAAGTCAACACTCCACGTGCGTTGTGTCAAAGCGCCCACAGAACAGAGGGGCGGAGTCAGCGAAGCTCATTATCATTTAAAGGCACATACACTTAAACGGCGTGCTGAAAACAGAGCTGTTTTTGAGCAGGTAAAATGAGTGTTTTCTTACAATACTAATGAGAATTTTTAATAAAAGTATATTACAAAGTTTTCATTTAGACCCTAAAGATTCATATTAACTTGTACAAAAATGGCATTATATGACCCCTTTAACTCAAACTGATTGAGCCATCTGTACCATCTGGTTGAGGTATGTTATGCCAAAATAATCCACTAGATGTCACAGTGTCAATCAACAGCACTTGTCCCAACACTTCTTCTAACATGGATGTCAGAAACAAATAAATCACCCCGGCCATGTTAACTGTTTTTGGTGAAATTTTGCAAGCTAAGCATTTTTTTTTTACATATTACACTGTAAGAGCCCTAACTTTACACAATTATGTTACTTGGTGCCATGAAAAAGCTTAAGTATGTTTTTAATAATTTTTCAAAAACATTGGCACATAACGGTTGTCAACCCCTTTTTGAGAATGGACATTACAATGCACTATTAAAACTTGGTTCTAATTCAGGAATGTTTGGAATAAAAACCTAAGTTTTATTTTTAAAGAAAACACTCAGCAGATTATTGCTGAAGTAAAAAGCACTTCAAAAAAGTATGAGAAAGTTATGGTTTTAAATTTACATTAAATCAAATATACTGTACTTAATATTTTTTCTTTTATATAATATATATAACAAAATATTTTTTACTATAAAATCAAAGCCATATATCTAACCAAATTGTGTTCCAAATTTGAAGTTGATATCACAAAAATTGAAGTTCCCATGAGATTTTGTTTAGGCATAATACCAAAAATGACAAATTCCATTTAATTTAATTGTATGCATTCTGCTGTAACAAATTAATACATTTCTGTCCAAATATCATTTCTGTCACAAAATATGGAACCTTGAGACTAAGACATTTCTGACAATGTCAAGAAATGACCTTGTCAATATTAGAAAAGGTTTTGATCATAAATTATGATGGGCAATGAAAAAGTATGGCAAAGTATGTGTATGAATTCTGGTACAATTTTTTACCATTAAGTGACATCTCAACCATTTGGTTGAGGCCGATATTTTTAAAATTATGGGATGTGTTGAAAAATTAAAGCTGCAAGCAGCGATGGGCGGGCCCTCGCACATGTAGCGCGTCGGGGAGTGATGCAGCCGCATATTCTGTTGCATATTTTGGAGCTCTGCCATGCGGCTGTGAATTTGCTACGCTTTTCAGACACTGACTGCATGAAGGTGTTATACGTCACTTCCTGTTGCCAGCAGGTGGCGCTATGACTGTGGGTGAATGTGGGCATGTACATGAGTTCAGGGCGGGACTCTTATCCTACATGTAAAGTTTGGTGGAGCTGTGAGCATGTACACTGAAGTTACAACCACTTCCTGTGTCATGGCGATTAGTTGATCTTTGATGCCATGCCACGGACACACCGATTGACGAAAACTCGCAGATAGCACAACTTTTCATCGTCAATGCCTTTAGAAGGCACAGCAGAAATTTCAAGTCGATCGGACTAAATCCGTAGGAGGAGTTCGTTAAAGTACGGAGTGTGTAAATCAGCCAAAATTTGATGTAAAATTCAAAATGGCCGACTTCCTGTTGGGTTTAGGGCATAGCTCCAAGAGGCTTTTTTGTGCGTCTGGACATGGTTGATGTGCCACAGAAATTTCGTACATGTAGGTCAAACTTGCAGTGGGGATGCTTCGTTAAAGGTCACTTCCTGTTGCCAGCAGGTGGCGCTATGACTGGGGGTGAATGTCAGCATGTACATGTGTTCAGGGCGGGACTCTTGTCAAGCGTGCAAAATTTGGTGCAGATCTGAGCATGTACAGCAAAGTTACTCCAACTTCCTGTTTCATGGCGAATCATCGATGCCACGGACACACCGATTGACGAAAACTCGCAGATAGCACAACTTTTCATCGTCAATGCCTTTAGAAGGCACAGCAGAAATTTCAAGTCGATCGGACTAAATCCCTAGGAGGAGTTCGTTAAAGTACGGAGTGTGTAAATCGTCCCAAAATGGCCGCCAAATTCAAAATGGCGGGCTTCCTGTCGAGTTTAGGTTATGGGTTCTTGAGGCTGTTTTGTGCGTCTTGATATGATACACGTCCCCACCAAATTTCGTGCATGTAGGTCAAACATGGACGAGGGGCTAATTTTTTTCAATTTTCTAGGTGGCGCTAGCGAGCCATTTTGCCACGCCCATCCGCGAAACCCACAAAATACAAAAATTTTCACCAGTCCTGACATGTGTGCACAATTTGGGGACTTTTCAAGCATGTTGCGGCCTCGAAAATGGGGCTTACTTCGCAGAAAAAAAAAAAAAAAAAAAAAAAAAATTAAAGCTGCAAGCAGCGATGGGCGGGCCCTCGCACATGTAGCGCGTCGGGGAGTGATGCGGCCGCATATTCTGTTGCATATTCTGGAGCTCTGCCAGTGCGGCTGTGAATTTGCTACGCTTTTCAGACACTGCATGAAGTTGTTATACGTCACTTCCAGTTGCCAGCAGGTGCCAGCAGCATGTATAAGCAGTAGGTCTAGTGAAAGAATGGCTCATGAACATGTCAGTCCAGGGTCAAACAGCTGTCTGATGATAAAGCGCTTTGCTGCAGCAAGAAATAAATCTTGCAGGAATAGCCCTTAGTAGTTTTCCAGAAGTTTCTCTGTTCTTACACAATGCACTTTATGAAATACCATTATGTGCAAGGTAAAACAAACAAACACAGTATAAATGTTAATTTGATGGCACATGGATATGTAACCTATGCAATGGCACTTGAAAATTAGATCGTTGAAAAAACATTGTCTCATCAACGTGCCAGCAGTGATGATGCTTAGCCATTTTTATGTATTCATTTTACAAAAGTTTGCATGGTTCATTGTTAATTTTCTAATTAAATACAACAAGTGGAAAGTTTCAGTTCATATGAGTGATTTGAAAATATATAATTATATAGAGCTCATCAATCAGATATCTGTTGTCACAAATCAGTCCACTGTAGACGAGTTGAAGAACCCAAATGCAGTTTTATTCAATCCAAAGACTTGGCAAAGAAACATAAAACTCACTAGCAGAAGATATACACTTACAATACACAACAAGGTTACTAGGCAAACAAAAAGTCTTAAATATACATGGACTAATCACATAACAAGGAACACCTGGAAATAATCAAACAATAAGCTAATGACTAAACTGAACAGAGAAACACATGAATGGAATAAACCAATCAAAACATAACACACATAGCGAAGTAGGGATGCACCGATACCAGTTTTTCCAGAACGAGTCCGATACAGATACTTTTACGTTTAGTACTTGCCGAGACCGAGTACCGATACCTGTATTTTCATTGCATTTTAAATAAAAAAATAAAAAATTGGGAAGAGAAACCAAAAGAATATGAATCAAATTAGTTATTAGCAAATAGATCTTTCCAACAGTTATTTTCATGCCTAATTATACCTGATACAATGTATTGTAGGAGCTTCTGTTACTTTCACTGTTCATATTATTTCTCTATCATATTTTATCTTTAATTAAATAGCACAGTGAATATTTAGAGCTGCTCCAGCAGGGCTCAACCAGTCAAGAGCAGTGATCGATTTTCTCTCTCTTTTGTAGTTGGTTTAATATTGATGACAAATACAGCAGTACTGTGGGTTTATTAGGCTTCTGTCACTTTAAGAGCTGCACGCATCCAACATACACGCGTATTCTTTTCAACTGTTTACGTTAACTTGACATGACCAACAAGGAGACTTGCCTATATGGTCATTTTGACATAATTTGACATCTATTGTCTGTGTTTTTTTTTTTTTTTTTGTCACAAGCAAATGTTGGTATCGGAGCATTTTAATGAGTACACGATCACAGTATCGGGCCCGATACCTTAGAGCAGGGTTACTCAAACTCCAACCCTGTTCAAAACACCTGAGCAAACTAATCAAGGTCTTCAGGGTCACATTACAAGCACATTACATGATCACATGTGGAACAGGGGAATCACATGACATAACCAGGAAACATGTCTGAGAGAAACTACAAAATAAGACCTGAACAAAAACAAAACCCAAACTAAAAACAGTCATATTTTTTAGTTAACGTATCGGCAAAAGCCACTATCCGTCGTTGTCTACCTGGTTGCACAAAGAGTTAGGGTCTATGAAGTGGCTGTAGGGCTCCCTTCTGTCGAGAACTTCAAGGCAGATCCAGCAGAAATCCTGCCTACAAGAAGGAGCAGGTCATGTGGTTACAGCCCAATATTTTCTATTAAAAAAAAAATAGGAAACAAAAGTCAGGGATGAAGGTGCACAAACATGCAGTTTTTGGAAAGTATCAGATTACAATAACTGATGGATCTACATTTCAAGCAGTACGGTTTACTGTATTTTTGGATTCACTTTTAATGATTAACAAATGGATGGAATTTAGGATCAAATCTGATCATACACGTGTCTTATTCATACACTTGTTTCCTCATTCAACAAAAAGACTGATTACGATTATTTTTCTAAGATTTTTCTAAGGATCACACCTTTAGGACCACAAAAGTGAAATGTCTGTTTGCAGTCATGAGCTAGTGTTGCTGACCTGTATGTTAATGCGACAGGAAGGGCAGCTTTTAGAGTTATCCTTCACCCAGTCTTCGCTTAACGAGTCTTCCGCTGCCCTTAGAATTAGCCACTTTTCATAACTCATTTCACGTAGTTCCTTCTCCTTTTCACGGGCAGCAAGGTACTCATCCCTCAACCTGCGAATCTCAACTGTTAAAGAAATGCAGACCTAGATTATACTGAGCAAAGGAGAATAAGAATGTCTTACAAATCATATATATATATATATATATATATATATATATATATATATATATATATATATATATATATATATATATATATATATACTGTATATATATACTGTATATATACTGTATTTATACTGTATATATAGACATGCTGTAAAAGAACATACCAATACTGCATATATATTTCTAAAATAATTAAATAGTTGTATAACAGTTAGTCCCAGTCTCTCAATATCATCTTTTTTTAGCATTTACTTTAAATAAAATACTTTAAGTATATAGAACTGTTAAATATAAGCAAGATCACATTCATAATAATGATGTAGGAATGAATATCACAGATGCATTGAACAGATATTGTTTAATGTTATAATATTTTACAGTCTAATGACAGTCAGTTAAAAAAATTCTGTAAGGATGCTTGTGTTTTATGTATTGTGAAAAGAAAGTAATCCCTGCAAACCCCTTCAGTTGAACATTGTTCAGGTGGTGTTTTACACAACTAATGGCACCCAGGGCAGCAAGAAACTGGGGGTAGTGTTTGATGACCAACTGAGCTTTACCACCCACATTTCAACAAAACAGGCTTGTGCTTCACAATATCCGCTTCACACACTCTTTAGACATAAAAAAAACTGTCAGGATTTACTAAAGGCACGCAAAGAAATATTAGCAATAATTAGGCGTGGACAAAGTTCCCTTTCATTCAGTCACTGCGAGTTACATTATTGAATGACGAAATGGGGGTTTCGCATAGAAACCTATCATCTTCGAATTTTAGAAAACGAGCCAATGGCATGAAAATGCCTTGGGTCTGCGGAATTTGCATGCCGCGATTCCACCCCACTGTGTGGGTATAAAAGGAGGAGCGCTGGCAATCTCACATTATGTTTTAGCTTCGGAGCCAAGAGCATGTATCTGAGATCTTCGATACTACGAGACGAGTGGCTCTCCAGTGTGTTGGTGTAACGGCGCTTTCCAGCGAGATCACATTGCCTGCTGCTGGTCTGTGCAGTGATCTGACATCAGAGTGTGTGCTTCTCCCTGGGCGTTTCATCACTCTGCTGAGCTTTTTCCTCTCACAAAAAGAGCTTGCGCGTGGCACGTCTTTTTAAAGATGTCTCGTCCGTGCACTTGTTCTTCTGTCGTGTTGTGCGCGCTGTGTCTCCGCATGAGAGATCGCTCTCCCTCTTCTGGACTGTGAATAGCAAAATTGCATCACAGACAAATGGTTTAATATTGTTATATAGAGAAATGGCTAGCGAGATAAACATGTTCAAGATTACGTCTTTATAGCAATAATAAATAGTATGTGTATTTTCTTAATTTCTCCAGTACCGACAGCAGAACCGATAACGTCCGAGCTTTTCGATACTGCGGTCTTTCAAAATTCAGCCCCGGGGCCTGTTTAATACCGGGTTTCAGTACCCATCCCTAGCCGCGAGCATCGAGCTGGAATAGAATCCACCACCCTGTCCCGAGCACTCGCTGCTGGATGGTTGGTTTTTGGGGGCGGTTATTGGGGGCCCCCAATACCTTTCTTCCCGGAGGTGCATGAGGAGGTCGTGAGATTGTGGAAATCTCCTTTGACTTCTTGCTAATACTCAGCGGCCTCTTCCACCTTCTTTGCCCTCTATGATGCCGCGGCCAAACGGTATACTGGGGTTCCCCCCATGAAGTGTTCTGTGGTAACACAACTGTGTCCCCACAGCGCCTCCACCTGGCAGGCTGCTGCCTCACTGCATGCTATGGCCATCACTGCAGCTTCCCAATCTGTCCAGCTGGCTCGCGAGAACCATCAGGCTCGGCTTTGCGATTCAGTTCGCACAGTCTACTCCCCGCTTCCGGGGAATCCGCTATACCATGGTGGGTGGCAATGCCCCTGTCATGCGTGCGGAGGTCGCCACCCTACTGGCGAAGGGTACGATTGAGACCGAAAATGAAGTCCCCTCCAGCCGAAATGAAGTCCGACTTCTTCAGCCCCTACTTTATTGTACCCAAGAAGAACCCTTCACAGGCTTCCGTTCAAGATGTTGACAGCCTAACGCATTTTCGAATGTGTTCG
The DNA here is from genome assembly GCA_036326025.1 of Chrosomus eos. Taxonomy (NCBI): domain Eukaryota; kingdom Metazoa; phylum Chordata; class Actinopteri; order Cypriniformes; family Leuciscidae; genus Chrosomus; species Chrosomus eos. Next base: position 12,882,853 of record CM070825.1, read on the forward strand.
TCAGTTGAATTGGTTTGCAGTGATCGACCTGAAGCACGCGTACTCTCATATCTCCATTCTTCCTCGACACAGACCGTTTTTTGGTTTGCTTTTGAGGCACAGGCATACCAGTATACGGTTCTCCCATTCGGGTTACCCTTGTCCCCTCGTGCTTCATGAAAGTCGTCGAAGCAGCCCTTGTGCCACTCTGGCAACACAGGGTTTGCATCCTGAACTATCTCGACGACTGGCTGCTCCTTGCTCACACTCGAGACAAGGTTTGCAAACACATGGATCTGGTGTTCCGGCACCTTGCCCGTTTGGGCCTTCGGGTCAACTGGGAAAAGAGCAATCTCTCCCCCGTGCAGAGGATCTCTTTTCTCTGTATGGTCGACTCGGTCACCATGTGTGCGCAGATTTCAAGCGAGTGTGCGCAGTCACTGTTGACTTGCCTGAGTCAATTCCAGAGCAAGAGGCCGCTGGGGCATATGACATCTGCAGCGGCATCCACGCTCGGACTGCTTTCATATGTGAACACTTTAGCACTGGCTTTGCGATCGAGTCCCGAGATGGGCATGGCAACCAGGCACGCTCCGAGTCAGACCTTCACCCCTTGGTCGAACCTCTCCTTTCTACAGGCCCGAGTACCCTTAGAACGAGTTCCCAGGCATGTTGTTGTCTCAACAGATGCCTCCTTCACGGGCTGGGGTGCCATGTTCAAGCGACATGCTGCCATGGATTAGCTTGTCCTTTAGCATGTCAATTGCCTCAAGTTGCTGGCAGTACGCTTGGCTCTGCACCGCCTCCGGGCATTGCTCAAGGACCAACACGTACTAGTCCATTCAGACAACACGGCCTTACTAGCGTACACCAACTGACAAGGTGGTCTACGTTCCTGCCGTATGTCGCAACTTGTCTGCCATCTCTTTCTATGGGGTCAGAAGCATCTGAGGTCGCTTCAAACCATTCACTTCCCGGGAGACCTGAACCGTGCAGCCAACGAGCTCTCATTCAGCCACTTCAGGGGGAATGGAGACTCCATCCACAGTTGGTTCAACTGATTTGGAAACAGTTCAGCCTCCGGTGGTGGCTATGATCACTTCTTCTAGGGTCCTGTCCAGGGCTGGACTGGCCATCGGGCATTTCGGGCATTTGCCCGGTGGGCCAACGTGCTATTTGGGCCGATACATCTCAAACTTTAAAAAAAAAAAAAAAGTTTTTTTTTTATCTGACCGGCCCATAAAACTCGTACATCGGCGGCCCATTCGTTTAGTTTTGATTAATTGGCGGCGGTGGGATCTTTGTACGGTGCATTGGACAAAAAAGTCAGTAGGTTTTGTTTTTCTCAGACCGGCCCATGAAACGCGTAGATCAGCGGCCCATTGGTTATTTTCTTGATTGACACTGGGCTGGTCCAATCACATCTTGAAACACCTCACCCTTTGGGCTCTGAGCGAGCGCGAGCCGGCAGTATCTGTTTAAATCGTCAGAGCGATGGAGAAGAAACGCAAGAAAAGTGCAGGGAAATAGCGTGAAAAAAGAATCAGGCCCTTCAAGTGGCTGATGAGGAGTGAGGAGGATCAGGAGAGAAATGAGTGAGTGTAGAGGACTGTGGTGAGCAGAACTAGGCTATTTTAACACCTAAAGGCTATGAGTGTAGAACCCATTACATTATTTCCACATCTGCATAGTTGATGATTACGCATTTTACTAGAATTGTAATGAGACGCGTTTGGAAACCATGTTTTCCGCCAAAATAAAAGTTTGATGCAGTTTCTGTCAAAATAAAAGATCACGTGTTTCTCTATAAGTATAGAAATTAGTACGAAACTAATTATGAAAGTTTCTTTTATTTTTCAGTGCATTTGTTTAACAATACATGTATATTACTGTCATGGGATTAATATTATAACTATTATTATGTAGTAGTGTAATGTAGACAGACACTATCCACCTTATTCTGCTCTAAACAATGCGCGCCGCCATGACGACGACTCCGGTTGCCTACTTCCGGTTTGCACTGTATTAGCAGTGAGAGAATGAGTTCAGGCTCTATCTATGTGCTGCTCTTGGTTGATTTTACAATTCAAAGAAGATAAAAAAAAAAAAAAAACTTTAGAAACTGGGTGCTTTGAGCATAAGATTAAAAGGAGAGAATGCTATGTCGGTTCGGATCAGCTACATTCAGTGCAGAGAGTAGACGTTTTTGGTTAGCTGCGCTAAAACTGAAGCATCCAACGAAAAAGGTGTAATACGTTACCAATATGGATGGGCATTTTCAAGCAAAAATAATATTCGAAGATCGCTGGGTATTATTCAATTATTATTCGAAAATAGCACCCCTCCATCACATCACGCACACATAGCCTACATATTTTTAAATAAATATAATAAATATATTTAAAAAAAAAAAACTAAACATACTTTTTATATTTAAGTTTCACAATATAATGTTTTTTATTTATTTGTTTATTTATTTCATCTATGTTGATTATATGAAAAGGGAACCGCATGAGATGAGTCAGATCATAATGCCCAATATATCGGAAAACATTTGGAATGGCTCAGACATGATTTTGACCACTTATTAAGTTTTGTTTTGTAGAAAGCCTTTCTGTAAAGTGAAATTCGTTTAGTAAAAATTGTATCTTCATTTGTATCAATGTTTTATCCACAAATTGCCTAGAATAATAAATATGACATGACAAATATATCGTGTCTTATTAATAAATGAAACTCAGCGTATAAGTTAGGCTACTTGCCTCACATACATGAGAAGTATATAGAAAGCTTGAAATGTGTACTTTTAAACAAAATAATAAAAAATGAGCAGAAATGGGCTGCTCTCTTATGTAGGTCAATTCGTATGAAGTGTGCATTTCTCTCTAGGCGCGTTCACTACTGCGAAGATGGCGAGTCAGCATCATCAAATTTATCTTTGCAGTCGATACTTACAGAAAACACTAGTTATTAATAAACAATTCAAATGTTTAATGCATAATCATTACTTTTGCCGTTTTTTTTTATTGTGGCAAGCGCGTTGTGATGCAGAATAGGCAATATTACGAAAACGCTCATTATGGTTTAGTATTCTCTCCCATATAGTATACATAACTTCCAACCCAACTTCAGTCGTGCACGGGCAGGGACAGCCCTACTTATTTATTTCACATATTTTCTAATCAGCACATCACTGCGGCGTTCTGAGCAAGCGGCGCAATCTTCATAAAGCTTAGAACCGGAAAAGGACAACCGGATTCCGGTTCAAACCCGCTATGAATCATGGGTAAATTCGCTAACCAGGAAAAAGGTGGATATCATAACTAAAAGAGGTTTGAGTTTTTCTTTGTTCAATTTGCACACTGAATATGGGTTGGAGCTCTTAATTTTTTACTCTTAAAGTGCACCAGATGGCTGAATTTAACATTAAAAAGCACAACATTTTCTTTCAGGGGGGGCATGCCCCCGAACCCCCCTAGATGGATCAGGGTACACCCACCACAGATTTACCAAAAATCCTGTATGAAACACTTGTATTGCTATGCCAATGCAACTTATACGGTATCTTGTTTTAGGATTTATCACTGTGTAGTGTAGCCTACTTCAATTGTATTTTACAAGTAGTAGTTATTTCATCTGTTAAATCTCACTCATTCCTACTCACTCATTATGGCATTAGTGGTTTTAAGGGATATGAGATGATAAACATATTCAAGGACGTGCAAAGATTTGTGAAAAAAAAGAAAAAGATTTGTGTTTATGATCTAGTGGGCCGGTCTGGGCCAAAATGCCCGGGCCGATTTTTCGTCCCAGTCCAGCCCTGGTCCTGTCTACTCGACACGCCTATGCGTTGACGTGGAACCTCTTCGTCACCTGGTGTTCTTCTCGCAGAGAAGACCCCAGAAAATGCCCGATCAGTGTTGTACTTTCCTTCCTACAAGATGGGTTGGAAGGAAGGCTGTCTCCCTCAACCCTCAAAGTGTATGTTTACAACTAACTAAATCCTCCTCTCTCTTCTCTTGTACCCTCTTGGGACCTTGCAGTGGTGTTAGCTGCCATGCAGAGAGCTCCCTTTGAGCCATTGCGATCAGTGGATCTTAAAATCCTGTCTATGAAGACAGCGCTCCTGGAAGCTTGTGCCTTGAATTCAGGCCGGCTAACTCTCACGTGATACTGAAACCCCGGCCTGGATATGTGCCCAAGTTTCCCACCACTCCTGTCAGGGATCAGGTGGTGAACCTGCAAGCGCTGCCTTCGGAGGAGGCCGAACTAGCCTTGGCACTGCTCTGCCCAGTACACTACTAAAGGCTACTACTACTACACGCCGCGCCCTCCGTTCTTACGTAGACAGAACGCAGTGTTTCAGGACCTCAGACCAGCTATTTGTCTGTTTTGGTGGAAAGCTAAAGGGAAAGGCTCTCTCCAAGCAAAGGTTGTCTCACTGGATAGTGGACGCCATTGCTTTGGCTTACCAGCAGCAAGGTCGACCATGTCCCCTTGGTGTGAAAGCACACTCCACCCAGAGTGTGGCTTCCTCTTGGGCTCTAGCGAATGGCGCCTCGCTGACAGACATCTGCAGAGCTGCAGGCTGGGCGACACCCAACACATTCGCGAGATTCTATAATCTCCGAGTGGAGCCAGTGTCCTCTCTTGTACTCACCCCCAGTGGCCGGTAATAGGACCCACTTGGTGTCATCGCTTGCTCGCTGTTCCACTACTCGGACTACGTGCAATATTTCACTTAGATGAGTTCTTCCCAAGACCCTGAGTTCCTCCTACACTGATGATGTCGTCAACAGAGTGCATGCCCGGTTGGCCAGCCCTTGTGATTGGCTAGGTGTTCCATGTGCATGGTTCCCCCGTTGGGTGACCCCCACATGTGTATTTCCACGGTAAGTCTCCATCGAGCTTGTGTCTGCCCCTCTCTCTCAAGGTTGAAACTTTCCACCCTGCGGGCTGGATACCTCTGAGTTTTCCATATGCATCCCGTACTTGGGTCATATGTGTATTCTGTAAGTCCTCCCTTCGGGCAGGCATTGTGTTGCATATTTCCATTGAGATATGCTTCCCAGTGTACCTTGGTATTCCTGTGGAGTAAGTAGGAGTCCTTCGTCCGTGCTAGTTTCACGACAGGAAGCTCAGACTTACACAGGGCACTTGCAGACAGACGATGTGGCGTGATTAGATTGAGACTCCATTTCATCATTCACTGACGTAACTCGCAGTGACTGAACGAAAGGGAACATCTTGGTTATGTATGTAACCCTCATTCCCTGAGGATGGAAAGGAGTTTAGTCTCGTCTCCTCAGCAGTAAAACATAATGCGAGATTGCCAGCGCTCCTCCTTTTATACCCACGCGGTGGGGCGGTGTCGCGGCATGCAAATTCCACAGACCCAAGGCATTTTGTTATGCCACTGGCTGGTTTTCTAAAACTCGAGGGTGATAGGCTTCTAAGCGAAACCACCATTTCGTCATTCACTGATGTAACGTCTCCATTCCCTCCTTAGGGAATGAGGGTTACATAGGTAACCAAGACATTATTTTTTGTAGCTGAATTTCAGACCCGAAATTTATGGGAGGAGAGTATTTGAATAAATCACGCAAAGTGATATACTTTGATTTGTGGTAGTCAATTGATTGGTATTTTCTATTTTCACCATCATTTAAAGCCAACAAAAGCAAAAGTACTACCAATTTTGGATTACGGTGATATTATCTACAGAATGGCATCAAAAACAGCTCTAAAAAAACTTGACACAATCTATCATTCACCCATCCGTTTTGCCACAAATGCATCCTTTCACACTCATCACTGTGACCTGTATAAACTGGTGGGTTGGCCCTCCCTTTATACCCGGCGGCTCCATCATTGGTTTCTCTTCATATACAAGACAATTCTGTGCAAGGCACCTCTCTATTTGTCATCCCTACTTCATGCCGCTCATAACACCCATCACAAAAGAAAGTAATTTGATTAAATTTAGTACCCCCTCTACTTCTACTACATTTGGACATAATGCCTTCCGCTTTGCATCAGTACATGACTGGAACATACTACAAAATACTCTGGAACTTACATGTATGATCCCAATCTCCACCTTTAAGCAAAACCTCGAAAATCACATAGTTGACTCTTGTTCCTGCTGACAATCATGAACCATATTTATACACACATATTTAAGCACTCTATTTCTTTTCTTTTTTACCTTTGTTGTCTATCTTTTTTAATTTAGTTGCTTGTTCTATGTGTTATGTGTTTGACTATGTACAGCTGTACAATATGTTCTTATTCTTGTAGCCTCTTGGCCAGGTCATGTTTGTAAATGAGAAGTGGTTCTCAAACAGTTTACCTGGATAAATAAAGGTTAAATAATAATAAAAAATGTCTTAACCCATTTTACACTTGACAATGACTGCGATACAATGCTTTTGGTAGATTGCTTTGGTCTACATGGAAATAAGCTGCTGCTTCTTTGTTCTTTGATTTGTGCGTTGTCTGTAAATCACCTGTAAAACTTTCCACTCCCATCCTGCTTTTATGGGATTGGGGTCTCACAACAATTTGCCTTGTCTAGTAAACCTTTGCAGAGCCTCTCCACAACCTTAAAGGGATACTCCACTTTTTTTGGAAATCGGCTCATTTTACAACTGCCCCAGAGTTAAACAGTTGAGTTTGACCGTTTTTGAATCCATTCAGCCGATTTTCTGATCTTTAGAAGAATATCAGTAAGCAGACAGTTTCTGGTCTCATTGACTTCCATAGTATATATTTTTTCCTACTATGGAAGCCAATGAGACCAGAAACTGTCTGGTTACTGATAATCTTCTAAATATCAGAAAATCGACTGAATGGATTCGAAAACGGTAAAACTCAACTGTTTAACTCTGGGGGAGTTGTAAAATGAGCCTATTTCTAAAAAAAGTGGAGTATCCCTTTAACCCTTAACCAAGGCACTTATAGACCGCGTTGGAGGTAACACATTAATGCAATTTAGGTAATCTGATTACTTTTTTTAAAGTAACTAGTAAAGTAACACATTACTTTTAAAATTACGTAAAATTATCTCAGTTTTTTTTTTTTAAATAAGTTAAGCAGGTTCCTTTGTTTGCCCAAGTATTAAAGGTTCTCTAAGCGATCCTGGGTGACGTCACTTCTTGTTGACGTTCGAACTATTGTCAAACAAAACGGAGGCTAGCTAGACCCTCCCTCCTCCTCATCCGCGCACTAACCCCTCAAACCCACCCCCAAACCATTCTTGTCGGTTATTGGCTGGAACAGTTTGTTATGTTTCGTGGAGCTGGTCGCTAGAGTTCGTTTTTGTAGCCGTGTGTGGAGCCTTGGGTGTCTGCAGAGACCGCGTTTTTTTACAGTGTGTTCAGGGGACAGGCAGCTAGCGGATCGTGAGTAGATGTTTGCTGTATGTGACAAAAAATGTTTTGGCCATAAAAACGCGTGACATCGCTTAGAGCACCTTTAACTGACTGCTCTCCTGTTACCATGTTGAGAGAAATCGTAAGTAAGTGCAGGGGCGTTGTGTGGGCTGTGTGAACATGATGTTATTATAGTTCTAGATATACTCAATTGCAAAAATAATATCGAAAGATGAATAATTGTAATGTAAACTCAGAAAACAACAATAATTAAAAGTTAAATAACACAAATGAATTTATTATGCAATGTCTTTGCTGCTGACCTTCGATGATCCAATTCAACCATACTAATAAGCAAAAATTACATCACATTTGTGTTTAAAAAAAAAAAAAAAAAAAATTAAATAACATTGTTGAAATGTATTCTCCTGCATCCGTTTCTAGAATGAAAGCACAGCTGGTATGTTTGTTTGAGCTGCATCTCTACTGTACAGGTGTGATTTTGCATTCCCTTCAGAACTTTTTGTGTGAATGGGCAATTTTTATTATTATTAAAAACAAAAAAGCAAGGTCTGCCCAGGTGAGAAAAGTAATGCAAAATATGTAACACATTACTTTCCATAAAAGTAACTAAGAAAAGCAATTAGTTACTTTTTTTGGTAATCGATTACTTTTACAAGTAACTTTCCCCAACACAAAACAAATGTCTTCTTTCTTTTCTGAATTTCACATCTGTTTTAGCTGGTTGCCTAATCTAACTTTCTAATAATCCTGCCGTTGTATACTATGAATATTGTTGGATCTGTGACAAATTCCTTCATCTATTGTTGCTTTGGATAAAAGCATCTACTAAATGCACAAATGTGAGTCGCTATTCAAATAAAAGGTATTGACCTAACTCTACTTGTGTTTATGAACATTGACACTCCACTGTGATCTTACCTTCTTTGCAGAGAGAGGGGCCATGGTATGTTCGCTTGCAGAGGGTGCAGAACACGAATTGGCAAGAGGGGCAGATGCCCATGTTGGCGTCAGGCTCGATTATCACAGCCATACAGCAACTCATGCGTGGGCAATAAACAACATCTGCCATTAGGTTTAGACTCCACTGCAGAAGGAGGCGGTCATAGCGGGCAAATTCATCTTCACCCACCAGAAGTTTTACCTACAGTATAATAGCAGTATAGTGGCATTAATTCCCAGTTAAAGTGCTTAAGTCAATACTCAGGTACAAACACGCAAAAAAGTACCTGTGCAGGAGAAGCCATGGACATACACTCGGGCTCAGGACAGGTAAGGCACTGGACTTTGCCATCTCTTATCTGGATCTGAAAGTATTGCTTCACACATGTCTTGCAGTAAACATGCTGACACTCTTTGAAGAGCAAAGAGTTGGAACCCAGATTCTCAGAGAAGCAGATTCCACAGCAAAAAACCTTGCTATCAAACACCTTCTGTTTCTGAGCTTCATTAAAATCCAGCAGCTGGGTTAGTATATCTGTGTGAGGGTCAACTTCTTGGACTGCTCGTTGGTCCAACTCTTGCACTTTGCTCTTTTCTACAGCAGTGTCTACTGCTTGGTTCTGACCAGATTCATAGTGAGGCTGCCAATCAATGGTTTGGATCTCGAGGGGAGATTGGATGTTCAGAAATTCCAGAGTTTCTTCCTTTAGAAACTGGATCCAGGTAAAAAGAACCACATTGCCCCTGTTCTCTTCCCAAAGTTCATCCAATCTCTTGCAAAGTGCAGTGATCTTTCAGACATTAAATAACTTATTAATTGAGCAGGGATTATCTGAATGGTTATGCCATTATCATTATGCCAATATCATGTCCAAAAATAAAGACCAAATATAAATATAAAATACATTATTTAATGATTTAATGTTATTTAATTACACAAGCTCAGATGAATATTAAAAATACAAACTTGAACTCTTGAAAGCCATTTGGAGCTTAATGTAAAGACTGGAGCCAATGATGAAGGGTAGTCTGTTGGTAGTTCAAAACTCAGAACCAAGGGGGGTAGAAAGGATAATCCACACTCTACACATGCCTCACCTATGAAAAATATGGACGACCACATCACAAAACGTGATTTCACCAAGTACCACATGTTCCTGGATCAACATCTTTGTTAATCCTGGAACAACTTTCAGATCAAGTAATCAGATTTGAGGGACAAGTTTAGGCTTAGAACCAGGGTAAGGTGCTTCAACATCAGTGTTATTCACCTATCATTTACCTCTGATTTTAGGGACAAGTTATGGGTATGGTTAGGTTTAGGGGTAGGGATAGGGTAAGGATTACATTTTGTGACAGGAATGTTATTCCAGGATAAACAAAATATATTGATCCAGGAACATGTCTTACTTGACAAAATCACTGTGACCATATATATATATATCAAATAAATATACTTAATATTTTTTTTTTTTACTTTTTATCTCACACCGTGGACTTTTTTCTCGCAATTGCGTTTTTAAAAGGTCAAAGTGAGATAAAAACTTGCAGGTGCAAAAAAAAAAATCATACCAGTTTTTGGTACAGTTTGAATGCAAAGATGAAAAAATAATTGTTGAGTATGGAAACTGCTGTTTAAACATGTTTTCATGTTTATTATCATGGTTTAGTAGTCTATAATAGTTCAAAATACAATATTTTTCAAAATCACAGTACGTTTTTACTTGTTTATTTGTAAGCAAATCTTGCATAAAATCTTACCCTTGACTGTCTGAAGTCTGAAGTTAGGAGGAAGCTCAAGGCACAGACTGATCTTGCCCCTCTGTCTTGATTCTGTCCTGGGAAACTCCTCTTCATCATATATGCTCTCTAGCGCCAGCAGTTCATCTGTTTGTGCTTCCTGGTCGGCTGACATTTCAACATTCCTGAGATTAATATAAAAACAAGTATTGTGAACTTCTCCAATGGATTTTTAGACTGCTAACTGCCGAACTGATGCATGATAGCGCAAGAATAAGGACTGCATGTAGAATATTAAGTAGTTTTAAAGTCCACATAAAACAGTATTCACATTTAACTTCTCTAAAGTGATGTATTCACATGCAAAACAGTATATTCAATGAGAAAACATAAAGCTGGACTTCTCCATGATTAGAAATGCATGAAAAGTGGTCTCTGACCGCCCCTAATAGACTCTGGCCTAATAGACACCTCACAAGAAAAAACTTTAATATGGTTACTATTCTTAAATAAGACATCCTTGATGACTTATGCAGCCTTCAAATGTGACCTATGGTGGACGCAGCCCCTGTCACAGTGTTGGGTTTGTTTTCCCCCTGATGTCCACTAGATGTCCTCCTTTTTCACGGTGTCCTTCACATTGACTACAATTCCCAGGATTCTGTCTGTCACTTATCACTGTTCATTACACTCAGCTGTTCCCCGTAATCATTGTCCCAGCTGTTCATTGTTAGTCTTGTTAGATCTGTGTGTATATATTCCATGTCTGTGTCAGTATGTGTTACGGAGTCGTTGTTATGTCTGACACTTCTTGGTCTGTTCCTGATTGTTCCTTGTGTTTTGTTATTTTTGTATTTGGATTGTTTACACGGTATTCGACCGTTGCCTGGACTGGATTTACGCTTTACGGATTACCCATTAAAACATCTTTACTGCACTTGGATCTGCTGTCTATTTCCCGTGTGTGTCGTGACAGAACGACTCCGTCCTTATGAACAGATCCAGCAGTTCGGGTTTCTGTAACCCTTCTCCCGTATATGGGGAAGGAAGGGGGCCGCAGAATGTAGGGTTGCAGGTTGGGGAGGAAGCGCCCCGACTAAATATTCACCAATGTTTTGCCTTATGGGCCCAGCTAACTGAGGAAGCAGCAGCAGCTAAAACTTCAGTGAAGTCTTCCAGCAGAAATGGTGAGTCGTTTCTGGGGACACGGCTGGTGAGGTTTTCCGGAACTCGGGGAGGTTGCAGGGGAGGAGGTGGTCGACAAGTTCCACGACACAGTCCTCCTCCTAACAATTTTTCTGGTCCGGAGCCGCCGGACTGGCCCAGCACGAGATCCTCACCGCTGATTCCGCCCTGTACAAGATCTTCGCAGCTGGTTCCGCCCAGCACAAGATCTTCGTCGCTGGTTTCATCCGGTCTGGAGTCCTCACCGCTGGTCCCGTCTGGTACTGAGGCTGCACCTCGCCATCAAGGAAGGAGGAGGAGGAGAAGGGCCTCTTATCTCCCCAACGCCTCGGTGGTTGTCTCTGCACAGCATGCGGTCATTTCAGAGGCCGTTCCTGTGCAGCGTGCGATCGTTTTGGAGGCCGTCCTTGTGCAGCATGCGGTCATTTCAGAGGCCGTCCCTGTACAACATGCGGCCGTTTCGGAGGTCATCCCTGTGCAGTGCGCGGGCGTTTTGGAGGCCGTCCCTGTGCAACACGCAGTCATTTCGGAGGCCGTCCCTGTACAGCATGCGGTTGTGTCAGAGGCCGTCCTAGTGCAATCCGCTGTTATCCCAGAGACCATCCCAGAACTACCCGTCATCTGTCCTGCCATGGTCAAGGAGCCGGAGCCAGTGTCGCCTGACCCAGAGCCCGTTGACCCAGAGCCCGTTGACCCAGAGCCCGTTGACCCAGAGCCCGTTGACCCAGAGCCCGTTGACCCAGAGCCCGTTGACCCAGAGCCCGTTGACCCAGAGCCCGTTGACCCAGAGCCCGTTGACCCAGAGCCCGTTGACCCAGAGCCCGTTGACCCAAAGCCCGTTGACCCAGCGCCAGAGCCCATTGATGTCAAGTCAGTTCCCGATCCTGAGCCTGTCCTCCCCAAGAAAATTTTGGGTGGGCGCTATACGCCTTCGTCGTGGCCGGCCAAAGACCCACGGAGGCCTGAAAAAAGTTCACCACCACGGCCACCTGAAGGGTCTTCACCACCACGGCCGCCCGAAGGGTCCTCACCGCCGTGGCCACCCGAAGGGTCTTCACCGCCGTGGCCACCCGAAGGGTCCTCACCGCCATGGCCACCCGAAGGGTCTTCACCACCACGGCCACCCGAAGGGTCCTCACCGCCGTGGCCACCTGAAGAGCCTGCACCGCCATGGCCACCCGAGGGTCCCACAGCACCGCCCTGGACGGCCGAGGGTCCCACAGCTCCGCCCTGGACGCCCGAGGGTCCCACAGCTCCGCCCTGGACGCCCGAGGGGTCTTCACCGCCCTGGCCGCCCGAGGGGTCTTCACCGCCCTGGGCCGCCCGAGGGGTCTTCACCGCCCTGGCCGCCCGAGGGGTCTTCACCGCCCTGGCCGCCCGAGGGGTCTTCACCGCCCTGGCCGCCCGAGGGACTTTGCGCCTCGCCCTGGCCGCCCGATGGACTTTGCGTCTCTCCCTGGCCGCCCGATGGACTTTGCGCCTCGCCCTGGCCGCCCGATGGACTTTGCGTATCGCCCTGGCCGCCAGATGGTCTTTCTGTTTCCCTCTGGATGCTCAATAGACTTTTTGTTTTGCCCTGGTCCCCAGTTAAACCCTCACCCCTTGTTTCTGTCTCCCTGCATGGACCTGGCCCACCTTCCCTCCCCCTGATCCTCCACCGTTCCACCTCCCTCCTGAACCTCTTGTGTTGTGTTTTCTGTGTTTTTTTTTTTTTTTTTTTTTTTTTTTTTTTTTTGTCGTGGAGCGTCTGGTAGCCGCTCCGTAGAGGGGGGGTTATGTCACAGTGTTGGGTTTGTGTTCCCCTGATGTCCACTAGATGTCCTCCTTTTTCACGGTGTCCTTCACATTGACTACAATTCCCAGGATTCTGTCTGTCACTTATCACTGTTCATTACACTCAGCTGTTCCCCGTAATCATTGTCCCAGCTGTTCATTGTTAGTCTTGTTAGATCTGTGTGTATATATTCCATGTCTGTGTCAGTATGTGTTACGGAGTCGTTGTTATGTCTGACACTTCTTGGTCTGTTCCTGATTGTTCCTTGTGTTTTGTTATTTTTGTATTTGGATTGTTTACACGGTATTCGACCGTTGCCTGGACTGGATTTACGCTTTACGGATTACCCATTAAAACATCTTTACTGCACTTGGATCTGCTGTCTATTTCCCGTGTGTGTCGTGACAGCCCCCGAAATGAGACGCAGCTGAAGTTATACTATCTGTATGACTTATCACTAGTTGGTGATAGTGAAGCTTAAAAAGCGAGGAAAGGAAAGTAGAAGAAGAGCAATACTATCGTGACAACATCAGCAGCTGTGTCCGAAAGCTGATAAATGCTGCCTTCGGAGGCTGCATTTCAAGGTATGAAGGCATCAAGGCACGTCAGAATCCAATGTTAGCTTCACTTCCTGTCTCCTGAGATACCTTCATCTGATCAAGTTTTAAAGACCATAGATGTATCCTTCACTGCCTGTGATATCCCACAATCCAGTGCTTTCCATTCTGTGACAGTTGAGCTAAGAAAATAAAGATGGTGTCTGAAAGTTGTGGTTGGTGTACAATTTGTGTGAAAATGTACATATTTAACCAACGTTTTTCACAATTAAATATTCACCTAGTTTTTCACCAATGGTCACTCTATTTTGATGTAGATCATTAAACCATTACGCTGCCTTCGAAATCAGTTTTGTGAGGTTCCTTCATGTGCAAACGCTGCCTACAAAGTCATTGCCTTATAGGGCAGCGAGGCAACAAGTCAGCTACCTAAGTTTCCGCAGCCAGCAGGTGTGTTCGACATCGGCTGCGGATGGATGCAGGTGAGGAGCTCATGGCATTTGTCACAGTCATGTGGCGTCAGCGCTGTCTCAAGTCAGACAAAATTTCTAACCGGCATGCACTGCTTCAAGTCAGCTGCCGATCGGTCTGCCGATGAAGTCGAACAAGCCTAGCGATTCCAGAGGGAAGGACTTATGACATCCTGAATGGCAGTTTCACTGTAGGGGGCGTAACATGAGGTAGGGGGCATGGTTGGTACTAGTACTGTGGGTCACAGTCGGACATACTTGGAGAGATGGTGCATATCGGTTGCAAAGGGGGCGCTAGTGAGCACCTAGGGACACCCTACAGTTTTGTGGACTTAATGGACACGTGTAGGCGGTGGACATTGCAAGACCAAAAGATCTCAAGTGCAGACGAAAGTGTGCCATTTGGGACAGGGTCATTGTTCTGAGAATCAAAGTGGTTTTGTTCCGTCTTCTAAATTTTTACACAAGGCGTAGAAGAGCCAGCCAATCAGCATTAGCACCAACCTCAGGCTGAATTAGGCAAGGACACCTCTGCCAAAAGTGTTCAGTCATTTAAATGTAAAATTAGATTAGTAGCCTTCTAGCAGATAATCAAAGTCATGCATAGCTAACAATATGACCCAGAATCTGGGTCAACTAAATTGATGGTCAGGAGCTGCAGCCGCTACTGGTTAACACTTTGTATGTTAAAGGTGCCCTAGAATGTGAAATTAAATTTATGTTGGCATAGTTAAATAACAAGAGTTCAGTGCATGGACATGACATACAGTGAGTCTCAAACACCATTGTTTTCTCCTTCTTATTTAAATCTCGTTTTTAAAAAACACCCCTGAAAAACAGGCGAATCTCCACATAATAACGACTATGACGCAATAGTCGGGATCATTAATATGTACGCCTCCAAAGATTTGCATATGCCAGCCCTCAATGCCAGTCGGAACTGCGCAGCCGAAGCATGGCAGTAGCTCAGTGTTTGGATGTACACATGAACACAAAAGTATTTTTTAGTTCCTTCATCCGAGCCTCTGAAGAAACAATGGGTTAATTTTATTTTCTCTGGAAATATCCAAACATTTCACCGACGACTGTTTCCTCAACTTGGGCCAATACAGAGCTGGCCTCGGATCGAGCTACCAAGCAACACTTTCTGATGTGTAATTGTTCAAGTTCAGACAGGTAATCTTTCTCTCAAAATCGTTCAATACTGTTTATGCATCAGTAAGTCAAACCAGTGACTAAAACATCAACTTCACATCGTTTCTTTTAGCTAGTAGGATGAAAAAAACGTATTTAAATTGTGAATAAATAATATACAGAAAGCGTTCAAAGAACAATCTTTCCACACAGCTCGAGTTTATCTGGACAACTCGTTTTGAAATCAATGACGCAAGTTACTGCACAACGAAGCTCTTATTGTATGTACATCATCGTGTTTGCATTGGTGAAAGCATTAGTGAGAGTGCAGAAACTACTTTGCAATGATAAGATCTTCATTCTCGCGATCCACAGACTGTCATCTGCTCAATGCTCATCACGGCAAAATTTTATGTGATGTGAATAGATCTAAATACTTTAAAAACATCTCACGATTCGTTAATCTCAGGGTCGGCGCCACCCCCAGGGGGCCTGGCCCGGCCACCTAGGTCACTGTGCCCCTCACCTCTAGTCAGCGCACCACCCTACCTCGGAACCTCGGAACGCGATTTCAGCCGTTGAGAGAGACTCGGCAACAGGCACGCTACCACTGTGCCCTCTTATTCCTGACATATTATAATTAACTTAACTATATATATATATTAAATATTTTGTAAATTAATTTAGTTTTACCATGATTAAATCTGCTTTGCAACTTTGCATTTGCACTCGCGATAGGCGCTTTAATAAATTACGTCACTAGCAGCTTGTATGTAATTGGTTGATTATGACTGTACGTCATGACGTTAAGTATTTTTTTCAGTCAACGAACTTCTTGTTTTCATAATCTGTATTGTCTAAAACACTTAACTTGCTTGCTTGATCATTCAAGCAATAATGGATTTAAGGAAATGGTTTACCTCCACCTCGACAACAGTGAAAACTGTCATGGCTAGCACTAGCACCACCACCAGTGATGTCGACATGCCAGTGGCAGAGGGCCAGCCCCGCGACAGCAGACGAGCTACTTCTTCCAGTCATGATGACACTTGCCCAGATGATTTGGGAGAAGATGGGCTTTTGCAAGTAAGATTAAGATCGTATCCCACACGCTTTTTTGGCACCAGAAAGAGATCATTTTTACACGTATGGTTTCAGAAAAGAGATTGGCTCGAGTATTCCGTTAAAGCAGATGCGGCCTTCTGCTACCCTTGCAGAAAATTTAGCGCCAGATGTGCTACGCAGATCTCGATCGGGCAGCCGCAGAGCGGGACTAGACTTGACCCAGCATTTACAACCAAAGGCTTCCATGACTGGAAGCACGCCGTGGAAACAAATAAAGGATTTAACAGACATGAAATGTCCAAAGAACATTTGACTTGTAATAGTATGTGGAAAGAAAAAGTAAGCCGAATTGATAAAGGTAAAGATATCTCGACGCTACTGTATGCAGAACAAATACAGAGAAATCGATACTACATGTCTTCTCTTATTGATGTTGTGGAGTTTCTGGTGTCCAATCAATTACCCCTGAGGGGTAAAATTGAGGCCTTTGATCAAATGGATGAAGGTGGGAGTGGACTGTTCATGTCATTACTGGAATTCAGCATCAGGAACCCCCAGTTGGCTGAAATTGTGAAAACAATTCGAAAAAATGCCACTTACTCAAGCCATGAAATTCAAAATGAACTCGTTGCTATAATGAGCAGCATTGTGACTGATGCAATAGTGAAAGAAATCGGCGATTCATGGTTTACTGTGAAAGTAGACGGAACCAGGGACCCTACTGGAATGGAAAACATTTCCATTGTAATTCGCTACTTCAATGAAAAAACACTGGAAATTACGGAACGACTGCTTGTGATGACCATCGCAAATTCGGGTGATGCACAAACCATCACAAACATGATACTTTCAGAACTGTCCAAGGCAGGCTTGAATGCGTCTAAGATTCTGAGTCAAGTGTACGATGGAACCGCGGTGATGTCGCGGAAATATGGTGGAGTGCAGCGACTTCTGCAGGAAAAAGTTGGCCGCGAGATACCTTACGTACACTGCCTAAATCACCAGCTGCACTTAGTTGTCGTGCATGCGTTATCTGCTGAGCAAGCCATTCAAGATTTTTTTAGCATATGCAACGCGCTTTATAACTTTTGCCGTAAACCCACAGTTGCCCTACAATACAGCGGTGACAGACTTAAACGTTTACTTGACCAGAGGTGGACAGGCCATCTGGCTACTGTTGCAGTCATTGTCAGTTCATTTGAGGACATTACATCGGTTCTTGAGCATGTCAGCTCTGCAAGGACTTATGGAGCTGAAGTTCGTATGGAGGCTGTAGGGCTGTTAAGGGAAGTGACAGATGAAAGCTTCATTTTCATCTGCCATTTGATTCACAAGGTAGGCCTAAGACATTTTTTTTTTGTGTGTGTGTAAATATATTTTAATTTATTTTATTTAATAACAAAATTCAACAAGTCAACTCAAATTTATATTTAAAAAATGTAAAATAAAATTATATGCTATTTTGAATTTTCAATCATTTAATATTGATAAAACAATTCTCATTTCAATTTGATAGAATTTTAAATGCACAAATGGGATAAATAATTTTTTAAAGCCTTTTTCAAGATTTACGCGTTTCAATTAATAGTAAAATTCGATCAAATTGAATCGAATGAATAGGCTAATCCTTATGAATCAAACTTTTTAAACGAGTAGCCAGAGCTTAATAAAATATTTTGTATAAATCTTAAACTTAGCCTACATTTAAACTTATTTTCATTTTTATGAATACGAATCCCAGAAACTATGGCCCCTTCCCTTTTTGCTTAATATAAAAATGCTTTATTAATCTCTATTTTTTTTTCTTTTAATTTTAATTTACTATTAATTGACATCTTGTATCTTTAAAAAAGGCTTTTAATAGGCTGTTAGACTAAAGATAGGCTAGTCGTAATATTCTGACATGGGTTTAAATAGTCTGATTTTATTTAGGCATATATTTTTTTTAATGTCAAAATGACAAACACCATTAATTTTGAGATATCATTCAATGTCCGGAAATGACGGAAACATTTAATTTCAGTTAACGCAACCTCTAATTAAATCGTCGCCCTACCCTAGGTTCTTTTGTTGCTCAATCCTGCCAACATCATTCTGCAAGGAGAGGATACAGACCTTTTAACTGGGATGAAACTTGTATCTTCAGCTGCCGAATGTGTGCGCAATCTCCGCAGCGAAGATAATTTCTGCATTCTCTGGGACACAGTTACAGCGAGCACGAAAGATACACCTGTCCCAGCAAAATGGAGTCGACAGGTAAACAAGAACCTTAGTGAGTATGTAGTTGAAGAAACAACTGGAGCCAACATCAATGATAAAGTGGAGCTACGCAGGCTGTACTTCAGTGCTTTGGATCATATTCTTGGTGAAATTGAAGTGCGTTTCAGTGAACGTAATTCAAAATTTGCCGCAGCACTTGCCGCTCTTGACCCAGAAAATGAGACCTTTTTGGATGTAAAGTCCATAAAGCCCATCATGGATTTAACTAATTCTACCATTGTGGAAACGGAGTACATTGTTGCAAAGCAATATATATCCAGAATCAAAACGGAGGAAAGCCAGCAGATGATGACTACTAGGAGACTTCTCTCTGAACATCACAAAGTACTTGAAGCTATGCCTAGTGTGTTGTCCGCACTTAAACTCGCTGTCACATTCGGGGCCTCTACCGCTATGTGTGAGAACTCATTTTCTGTGCTCAAGAACGTTTTCACGGAAAACAGACGAGCAATGAACCACACCCGTAAGGCTCAGCTCGTGCAACTTGCATTTGAGCGGGACCTTACAAAGAAAATACGCAACAAATGGAAAGACCTCGTTCTGAGAAAGTTTCACACTTCCACTCGTCGACTGCAGCTTTTCTAAAGTAGGTTTTTGCTTTTTTGTCTTTGTTACTAATAGTATGAATGATTATATAGCCAGTGCTGGTCCTTATTATTTATGAGAATGCTATAGGCAGCATTGCTCTGTATATCGTCCCGTCGTTTTTTATTTTATTTTTTTTTTTTTTATTAAAAGTGGATATATGGTAGGCCCCCCCAGTGACACATCGAGGACCCCTCGTTCCGTACGTCTTGGCGCCGACCCTGGTTAATCTCGATAGCTGTAATAGTAAAAACGTATAATATCTGTAGTAAAAGTATTCGAGACAGTTTCACATGTCATATTTCATATGCAAGCATGTCAGCCAATCACAGCAGTGGCCGGTTACACTGAAGTCTCACAGCAGACACGCCCCTTCAAACAGAGTGTTCAAATCAGAGGCTAAAATCAGGCTAGGAAAAATGCCTTTTATTTCTAAATTATGACTATTTTTGATCTAAAAAACATACTAACATTATAAGGGCAACCCAGGAAACATTATAAAATAAATTTTAAAAAAATCATTCTAGGGCACCTTTAAACAACTTATCGCATGAAAGTTTGTGCCGACGTTTTAACGCAGTGAGTACAATTTTCTGACGGTCCCTTATTATCATGCGCTTCCGCGTCTGTATTCACCTGTACAATGCCGCTATAAAATTATATATATTTTCTAATATTATATATAATATAATATTATAATATTATAACTCAAACATAACTAGACCAATTAAATTAAAGGGTTAACATATAAATACGTCAACAGGCCTAAAGCTGGACTGATTCAGTTCACTCTTTTTATTTTAAATGATCGACCAAGAAACTTAAAAGCTTCTAAAATGGTTAATATTCTTACTTCCTTCTTCTGCTTCTTCGTCTTCTTTAACCAGCTCTTCGTGTGTTCTGCCACTACTGGGTGTGATTCCAGGCTGTGGATGTCGTATAATGCCAAGCGGACAGTCTTTCTGCTTGGTCTTAAAGCCTTCGTTTTACGCAAACGTCTACAATTATTTCTCTCTTAGCTACTGTCTGTGAATGCATAATCGTCAGTTAAAGAAGATTAAACTACGATTAGCTACCAATCATTTGTCTTCTTTTTTATTTCTCACTACACGTGTTAAAATATCTACTTTAAAAAAAATGAATGCGCATTCCTTTAGGCCTACTTAAAATAGCCAAGTGATTTCATATTTCATTAAAAGCTGCATTTTAAAATATCTGTGTCATTTCTAGTTCAATGGCTGACATCCAATGCTGCTGCAATAACTAAATTCTGCGATCCTCAGATGTTGATGCTGTCAGTGAAAAATGCACAAAACGTATACATGAAATAATGACGAGACATTTTGTGTTGGGTTTCTCTCGATGCTCAGACTGACCACCACAAATTCAACCAGTTTTATTATAACAAAGCAAACAAATGCAATAGAGAAAAGTATGGCTTCACAACATCTTCCTAATGAAACATTTAAAAACTTAAAACAGCGCATCATAATATTAACCAGCAAAAAAAAAATGACCTTCATTTCATTTTTACACAGAATTGTGTACATAGCTTACTCAGGTTGCAAAAAGGTTTTTTTTTTTGTTTGTTTTTTTGCATTAGGCAAAATTATTCTTCATCGCTGATTGGTTATATCTAAGCACCAGGAGATAGAAATATTGTGGATAGGTAGGTTGCCTCTGATCAGTCAAAAGCTGATGAATAAATACAGGGGGAAATGTGAATGTTATTTTCTGGTTGATTAACGTACGTGAATTAACAAAGTCCAATGGATGAAGTGAGTTAAAAGCTGGTAAAAATCCTGCACTTCCAAATTTAATCTAGAGCAAAATAATAACTGTATTTTAAACAATAGCCTATCTCAGCAGTACACCAGCATCTTTAGCATACATTAATGTGAAATTTACTGTGCATTTCAGATAGAATAAAGGTTTAGAAATACAGTACCCTGTTTAGAGCCGGAAGATTATAGTACACCATGGAGGATTTCCTGCATAATTTATAGCTGAAAATTAATTATTGACCCAGTACCTAAAAAACAATACGACTTTATTTCTTTAACGGGCCAATATGATGAGCTGTGTAAGAGGATTAAGATGTTGATAGAGATCCCAATATTCCATATGCACCTTTATGTTTGTTAAGATAAAATGCAGATCTAAAAACACTACAAATGTGCACATTTTGCACATGCACTGAATTTAATTTTCAATTGAACAATACTATTACAACATTGTTTTCCTGTTATCTCTGTAAAGCTGCTTTGAAACAATTTGTATTGTAAAAAGCGCTATATAAATAAAGGTGACTTGACTTGACTTGACTTGACATGATTTGGGGAAAGTGGGGATAATAAATGGATGGATAATTCTAATCTTGGATCCTGTTTAGGGTGAATATGTGACTATATTATGTTTTCGGTGTGGTTGCATGCAAACATCATTGGACT
Source organism: Chrosomus eos (assembly GCA_036326025.1). Lineage (NCBI taxonomy): Eukaryota > Metazoa > Chordata > Actinopteri > Cypriniformes > Leuciscidae > Chrosomus > Chrosomus eos. Next base: position 12,904,408 of record CM070825.1, read on the forward strand.
AAAGCAATAATTTGTCTTTTTAAAATGTAATGCAAATTCTTTAGTCCAAGTGAAATCGTATTGGGTTTTTCTTTGTGAAGGTGGACTTTGCCATTGGTCAAATGCATCATTATGCAAAACCATGCATGAGCAAAGTCTCTTTGTGAGCAGAGTCAACCGACTCTTCTGCTACACATTTAAAAACGTACTTTTTCTTTACAAAACGAGTACATACTGTACTTTAATGCTATAAATACTGTAGGCGAATTTGGATGTAGCACATCCATGCACTTACATTTACTTTGTGGAATTTGTGGTTATCTGTTCAAATCAATGCAGATAGTTTGCAATAGTTTTAAATTCCTCTGTGCACCGGCACTTGAGGGTTTTACTTGTCTACAGTCTTTGTTCTACAAGTCTTTGGTCATTTTACAGTCTTTGGTTCTACAGTAGAGAACCTTCTAGAGGTGAAATAAAACCAGTCACATAATCTACATGGATTTGTGACGCATGCCTTATTCTTTGTATGTGAAGAAAAGCACTATGTCAGCTTTTAACTTAAAGGTTATTGCACGGATTGGTGTCGCCTCTGAAGTGGCTGTAGGGGTCCTTTCTGTCAAGAACCGCGAAGCAGATCCAGCAGAAATACTGTTGACAGGAAATACAGGTCATCTTGTTGCAGCCCAGGTCTTTCTAAAAAAAAAAAGATGAGTAAGAAACTACATCCCAATTTCCAGAAAAATTTTGTAAAATGCCGTAAAATCAGTAATCTGTGGTTTGTTAATTCTCCTGAAGCTTTAATTTAACTGACTAAAGTTATTTTTTTACATTTCCAATGTTGTCACTGAACAACTTAATTGTAATTGTAAATATAAACAAATTTAGATTTTGATGGTTGCAACACATTTAAAAAGTTGGGACAGAGGCAAAAAGTGAAAAGCTTATAGAATATCCAAGTTAAAAAGTCCACAATTACCAGGGGAAATAGTAAAATGGTGTTGTGATTGAGTGTAAAAGGAGCATTTCATTTCTCAATGCAACATTGCAAAGTTGCAAGGTACCATTGATGTAGAGGCGTACATACAGTACAGAGGCATACTGCCATCAAGATGACATCTTTCTTGAGTTGTCCATGTTTATTAGAGAAAGGCAATGCCAAGCCTCATTCTGAATCTGCACATGCTACAACTGAGTGGCTTTGTAGACACTCAGTCCAGATCTGTCACTTAGGGTCTGTTTACACCTGGCCACTTCATGCGTTTTCTGTGAAAAGACCAGGTGTAAATGCCCTCCCAAACGCATTCGAGACGGATTTGAATCCGATCGCTCAAACCACATCAGGAGGTGGTCTGGGCCGCATTCCAGACGAAACTGGACAAGTCTAAATGCATCTGGTTGTTGAAACCACATATGTAAATTTTACTCCTCCCAAAAATGATAAAAAATAAATGTGTGAGAGCATATATAGGCTATATGTCATGTTATAGTTAGATATGACGACGCTACTGCAACACTACCGCAGATGAGCAGCTGAGCGTCTGTTCATCAAGTCACGGCATACATGCAAACTATCGCAAATCAAAGTGAAAGTAAGTCGCAGACGCTTAACACACAATCATCTTCATTAAAAGTAAAGAAACGACATGATCTTACCAGGGCTGTTGCCGCTCTCTCTTATTGCTGTCAATTGATTTTGAAATTAGCCGATGAACAATAAAATGCAGCTCATAACTGTTGCTTTCGGTGACGTGCACTCCATTAAATCTGCATATAGCGTGGGAATTAAGGATCGGATTTATATCCGTTTCGCAAAAACACATTTATGTGACCAGGTGTAAATGGAATCTTTTTGATAAATCGGATATCTATCCGATCTGAGAAAACGCATGAAGTGGCCAGGTGTAAACAGCCCCTTATTGAAAATGTGTGGCCCATCATTAAAAGGAGAATCAGACAATGACGAGCAACGACTGTTGAGCAGATGTCTTGTATTAGGAGAGATTAGGGAAAATTAGGGAAAATATTCCTTGAAAGTATTCGTACTTCCGCTCAATTTCATTTCGCTTCTACTCGTAGCTTCTGTCTACGAAGCAAAGTGAAGTAGCAGAGTTTGGTATTACCAGGCTACTAAAGCACACATTTAAACAACAAAATTGAAATGTCTGTTTGCAGTCATGAGCTAGTGTTGCTGACCTGTATGTTAATGCGACAGGAAGGGCAGCTTTTAGAGTTATCCCTTATCCAGTCTTCGCTTAAAGCATCATCCTTTACGCTTTGAATCAGCTGCTGTTCTTGTAGGTCCTTTTCCATTTGTACTTTGTAGAGGAACATAAGATTGTTTTGTAATAACATTACCAAATATATAACTCTGTGTATTGTGAAAAGCAATTAATCCCTGCAAACCTATCAGTTGACCACAAATAAATCACAGTTCAAATGGGGTCAAAACTTACCTAGGACAGTAGGGAACCTGGGGGTTGTGTTCAATTACCAACTGAGCTTTACCACTCACATTTCAACAGCTTAGGTTTACATACACAAATCGCTCTTCTTTTTTTTCGCATCTCACCTCTTTTTTAAGCTAATCTAGTTTTCTAATAAAAACCTGCCATTGTATACTATGAATAGTGTTTGCTTTAATTGCTTCCTTTGTTGTAAGTATCTGCTGAATGGATGATCGCTATACAAATTAAATTGACTTGCCCTAATTGTACTGGTGTGTATTAAAAGACAATCCTCTGTGATCTTACATTCTTTGCAGAGAGAGAGGCTATGGTATGCCCTCTTGCAGAGGGTGCAGAACACGAATCGGCAAGAGGGGCAGATGCCCATGTTGGCGTCAGGCTCGATCATCACAGCCATACAGCAACTCATGCGTGGGCAATAAACAACATCTGCCATTAGGTTTAGACTCGACTGCAGAAGGAGGCGGTCATAGCGGGCAAATTCATCTTCACCCACCAGAAGTTTTACCTACAGTATTATAGCAGTACAGTGGTGTTAGTTCCTCTTAAACTACTGTTCAAACAGATAAAGTGCTTAATAGTCAAAACCTATTCATAGCTCATACTCAGGCACAAACACACAAGAAAAAGTACCTGTGCAGGAGAAGCCATGGACATGCACTCGGGCTCAGGACAGGTAAGGCACTGGACTTTGCCATCTCTTATCTGGATCTGAAAGTATTGCTTCACACATGTCTTGCAGTAAACATGCTGACACTCTTTGAAGAGCAAAGAGTTGGAACCCAGATTCTCAGAGAAGCAGATTCCACAGCAAAAAACCTTGCTATCAAACACCTTCTGTTTCTGAGCTTCATTAAAATCCAGCAGCTGGGTTAGTATATCTGTGTGAGGGTCAACTTCTTGGACTGCTCGTTGGTCCAACTCTTGCACTTTGCTTTTTTCTACAGCAGTGTCTACTGCTTGGTTCTGACCAGATTCATAGTGAGGCTGCCAATCAATGGTTTGGATCTCGAGGGGAGATTGGATGTTCAGAAATTCCAGAGTTTCTTCCTTTAGAAACTGGATCCAGGTAAAAAGAATCACATTGCCCCTGTTCTCTTCCCAAAGTTCATCCAGTCTCTTGCAAAGTGCAGTGATCTTTCAGACATTAAATAACTTATTAATTGAGCAGGGATTCTCTTAATGGTTATGCCATTATCATTATGCCAATATAATGTCCAAAAATAAAGACCAAATATGAATATAAAATATTTAATTATTTAATGTTATTTAAATAAACAACCTCAGATCAATGCTAAAAATACAAACCTGAACTCTTGAAAGCCATATGGAGCTTAAGGTAAAGACTGGAGCCAATGATGAAGGGTAGTCTGTTGGTAGTTCAAAACTCAGAACCAAGGGGGGTAGAAAGGATAATCCACAATCTACGCATGCCGCCCCTATGAAAAATAAGCACAAAACAGCAGCTTATAAAGACTAAGGGGAACACATGCAATAGAGCTCCAAAGTTATTTGAATTAAAATCAAAATTGCGATATGTTCTTTTATTTGCAATTATTAATCAACACAATCTGTGATTTAATCAAATAAATATACTTTGTGTGTGTGTACTTTAAAGTGTGGGTGTTGAGAATTCCTATGGATCACATGACATAGCCAGTCATGGGAGGAGCTAAGTCTCCTCAGGTGCACTTAATGAGTGATAAGGTACTATTGTTTGGTGTGTTGGTGTGTGCCATATGCAATGGAAACAGACTGTCCTTTCTTTCTCTCCTAATGAGAGCCTTTAAAGAGTTGATGTGTTCCTGACTATGTAAGTTTGTGCCCTTTTGATTTGTTTCTTGATGTTAATTCCTGAGATTCTGTTTGTCTAATTCTGAAATGTTCTATGTGATTAATGATTTATTAGTTGAAGTTCTATGGTGTTAATTATATTTAAGATTCTGTTTGTTTATTTGTTTATAGAAACCATACAACTCTATATCTGATTCCTATTCTACTCTATGGCCTGATTCATCTGCTGCAATAAATGATTATGGACTGAGTACTGGACCTCTGTGTTTTAATGGACACACCATCCTGGTAGCACATTTCCTGAACCAGAACATTCCAAAAAATTGCATGGTCCTTCGAGCCGGAGAGGCTACTAGGATGGATCAAGATGATTCTAAGAGACCTAAACGGGTATCAAACCCCCCCAGATGGCATCAAGATTATTTGACTCAGTCAAAGATACCACCTTGTACACAAGAACAAACTATTTCTGATCATGTGCTTCTGAAAGTATCACTAGAAATGAGAGAACCTGTGTTTTGTAGCCAGACACAGGTTTTACCAAGCCTTTCCAAAGTGGACCCTGTCCAATTTAACACGTGGTCAGAGTTGATTGCTGATACCATCGAGAATTTTTCTCCTGATCAAGTGCCAGAGAACAAGCTCACTCAGAATCAAGCAGAGCTGTTACTCCTTCGTCAGGCACAAGAGGAGGATTTTCCTGAGGAGAGCAAGTTACTCCAACTAGAACAAGGTGTTTCAGCACACAGTAGACTTGTTGAATTGGCACCTGAGTGGGACCCTGTGACCGGTCTCATAAGAGTGGGAGGTCGCCTTCGGCAGAGCGAGGACTTGGAGTTGGAAGCTATCCATCCCATCGTTTTGGACCCTAAGAATCCTATAACTAAGCTTCTGATTACAGATCTTGATTCAACTCTGTGTCACCCAGGACCACAAAGAGTCTTTGCCCAACTTCGTAGAAAGTATTGGGTTCTACGTGGACGACAAGCCGTAAAATCACTTCAACGATTATGTCGTGAATGTAAAAGATGGAAAGGGTCTCCTTCAGTCCCGAGGATGGCTGATCTTCCCCCCTCTCGACTCCGCCTCTACAAGCCCCCATTTTGGTCAACTGGAATGGACTGCTTTGGACCCTATAATATCAGTGTAGGCCGCAGACATGAGAAACAATGGGGTCTTCTTTTCAAATGTCAGACAACAAGATGTGTTCATCTTGAGCTGTTATCTGGTTTGGATACAGACAGTTTCCTATTGGCCCTCCGGTGTTTCATAGCTCACAGAGGTCGACCCTATGAACTTATATCAGACCAAGGAACTAATTTCCGGGGAGGAGAGCGAGAGCTCAGAGAAGCATTCGATCAACTCAGCCCTGCCCTTCAAGAACTGCTTTCTCAGCACCAGATTCAATTCAACTTTAACCCTCCATATTCTCTGCATTTTGGAGGATGCTGGGAGAGAGAGGTCCGATCCATTAAGGCAGCTTTACGGGTGACATTGGGTACCCAAGGGCTTTCTGCAGAAGTCTTCTATACAGTGCTGGTCGAAGTGGAAGAGATGTTGAACTCTAAACCTCTTGGGTATGTGACATCTAATATATCGGAGCCTGATCCCATAACTCCTAATATACTGTTGATGGGGCAGCAAGATGCTTCCTTGCCTCAAGTAATGTATGCTGATTCTGAAATACTTTCACGTAGAAAGTGGAGGCATAGTCAAGTTCTATCTGATAGATTCTGGTCAAGTTTTATCAGAGATTATCTTCCTTCCCGTCAAAGTCGTCAGAAGTGGATGCAGGAGGGAAATTCGATTTCATGTGATGCTGTAGTTATGATCGTCGACCCGCAGCTTCCACGGGGATTCTGGCCGGTAGGAACTGTCACAAAGGTCTTGCCAAGTCCTGATGGCAGGATAAGGGTTGTGGAGGTTCTCATTGAAGGGAAATGCTATATACGCCCAGTCAGCCGTCTGGTGGTCCTTAGTAAGTTTTCAGATGACTTGAATTAATGATTGACAGAATTCTCTAGGGTCAAATGTTTACACATTTGGGGCCGGCTGTTGAGAATTCCTATGGATCACATGACATAGCCAGTCATGGGAGGAGCTAAGTCTCCTCAGGTGCACTTAATGAGTGATAAGGTACTATTGTTTGGTGTGTTGGTGTGTGCCATATGCAATGGAAACAGACTGTCCTTTCTTTCTCTCCTAATGAGAGCCTTTGAAGAGTTGATGTGTTCCTGACTATGTAAGTTTGTGCCCTTTTGATTTGTTTCTTGATGTTAATTCCTGAGATTCTGTTTGTCTAATTCTGAAATGTTCTATGTGATTAATGATTTATTAGTTGAAGTTCTATGGTGTTAATTATATTTAAGATTCTGTTTGTTTATTTGTTTATAGAAACCATACAACTCTATATCTGATTCCTATTCTACTCTATGGCCTGATTCATCTGTTGCAATAAATGATTATGGACTGAGTACTGGACCTCTGTGTTTTAATGGACACACCATCCTGGTAGCACATTTCCTGAACCAGAACATTCCAAAAAATTACAGTGGGACACCACTTTGTTCTGCCTGTATCCTATGGAAGCTTGTTTCCGCCACAGAATAAAAAATACTTAGACTGGAAAAATGTTGCCTGGTCTGATGAGTCTCGATTTCTATTGAGACATTCAGATGGTAGAGTCAGAATTTGGCGGAAACTGAATGAGAACATGGATCCATCATGCCTTGTTACCACTGTGCAGGCTGGTGGTGGTGGTGTAAGGGTGTGGGGGATGTTTTCTTGGCACACTTTAGGCCCCTTAGTGCCAATTAGGCATCGTTTAAATCCCACGGCCTATACCTGAGCATTGTTTCTGACCATGTCCATCCCTTTATGGCCACCATGTACCCATCCTCTGATGGCTACTTCCAGCAGGATAATGCACCATGTCTCAAAGCTCGAATCATTTCAAATTTGTTTCTTGAACATGTCAATGAGTTCACTGTACTAAAATGGCCCCCACAGTCACCAGATCTCAACCCAATAGAGCATCTTTGGGATGTGGTGGAACAGGAGGTTCATGCCCTTGATGTGCATCCCACAAATCTCCATCAACTGCAAGATGCTATCCTATCAATATGGGCCAACATTTCTAAAGAATGCTTTCAAACACCTTGTTGAATCAATGCCACATAGAATTAAGGCAATTCTGAAGGCGAAAGGGGGTCAAACCCTGTATTAGTATGGTGTTCCTAATAATCCTTTAGGTTGAGTGTATAAACTTGCAATTGTGAGGAAAGAAAAGTCATAATTGTTCAACAGTTAAAAAAAAAGACATGGGACTCATGGGAATTAAGTCTGGTTCATTTCTAAACAAAAAAGAATTGAGATCAGGATCCACTTTTAAATGCTGGTACAGTTTGAATGCAAGGGGGGGGATCCTCACTCAGTTCACTTTTGGAGTAACTGAAAGAAGTCTGAGTTTGGTCGTTTAAAGAACAACAAGAGTGAACATTTTGAAAGCCTAACTCTTTATCAACAGCTGAATATGGGTAAACTATGACTTAGTTTGGAGAAAAAAAATGCATAATTGTTGAGTATGAGAGCAATTGTTTAAATGTGTTTTTAATCATGTTTTTAATTTTTCTCTTGGGTCTGGTATCAAGTTTATCATGAAGGATCTTAGTACAATAGTTCAAAGTACAATATTTTTCAAAACAACTGGTAGTCATTTTGTTTTTTTTACCAACTCTTGTATGAAATCTTACCCTTGACTGTAAGTCTGAAGTTAGGAGGAAGCTCAATGCACAGATTGATCTTGCCCCTCTGTCTTGATTCTGTCCTGTGAAACTCCTCTTCATCATATATGCTCTCTAGCGCCAGCAGTTCATCTTTTTGTGCTTCCTGGTCGGCTGACATTTCAACATTCCTGAGGTCAATATAAAAACAAGTATTGTAAAATTGTAGCAAAGTTCATGTTCAGTGCATTGCAAACGTGGTTACTAGACTCTAGATAGACCTAGACTCTGGCCACTGTTGCCAATATGCCATGGCCATGTTGATTGTTTATACTTAACAAAGACTAATATTTTAAGGTCTACAGATATGATCAAACATAAACTTAAATATTTTACATAAAAACGCAACAGCAACAAACATTAATTTTTTAAGAATTGCCTTTAAGTTCTCAAACTCCACCTCCACTTTGTATGCGCACTAAATCGCTACACTAATCATATTGCAGTGTTTGTGTGAGGATCGCTTTGAACTTCAAATAGACAAAACTCAATTATCTTAATTTATCAAAGTACAAATAGGTATTTGAAAGACAATTAGATGTTGCACTATCTGTCTGTATTCCAAAAGAGCAAGTATAAAAAAGCTTTGCCTGCATCTTAGTTTTCTAATCTATGTACTTGTCGCTGTCAACTCGGGTTTAATGTCATTCCCAGTTATAACAGTCCTCCAACAAGGTAAAAGGAACTCACCATTAGTTCCATTTCAAGTTCAGTTCACTCGACATTGTTTCGTTTGCTAAAAAAAAAATAACTGACATTTTTTCCGGACAAACTGAATCACTCCAGTGTAGAGCACCTGCCAATAGCATTTGAGCGTACTGGAAGGCGCCGCCTCCAACACTATTATAATGCTATTTCCTCAAAATCTTTCTCCTTCAAGAAGAACTACCGAATATGAAGAAGACGCCTACTCACCATTGGACAGACACGAATCCAGAGGATGGTGCTTGTTCCCTGCTGCTTTCCAACAAGTCATTGGATGACAAGAGAAGGATGACGACAAAGCTTCTAGAAGATGTAGATTCTAACGACCGCTGTGTCTTCTGCCTGGATCGCCCCAACATAGAGACAGCACAGAGTGGCTGTGACTGCCCTCACTGTGAAGACACGAGGCCCTTGACTCCAATTGACCGGCTTCTCCACGATGGAGGTGCCCACAATGTGGTATCTTTTGGCACGTATGAGGACAATGAGGACGCAATGTCCACAGCGGGGTCAGAGAGAGAGAGAGGAGTGGGGCTGCAACCCCTTTGAAGAAATGTGGACGCTGCGGATGGATGTGAGGAAGCCTCGCACAAACGTGGACAAGGAGCTGCTGAGGGTCCTCACTAAGCTGGATGAGCTGGGGTTGGAGTAGTCTTCCTCTGCTGAGCCTGTAAGGCTGAATGGGGTCTCCCGTTGGGCCGCAACCAGAAAAACGGTCCTCAAAAGCCATCACGTTCTTTTGTGAGGTTCACAAGGAGCTCTCAAAGACCTGGTGTGCTCTTCATTCTACTCATGCCCCTGCGTCTGGTCCCGCCATGCCCACCTACATGGATCACCCTGAGCTGGAAATCCGCAGAGGTTCAAGTCCTGTCTTGAAACAACCAATATCGCAGGAAAGGCAATCACTGCAGCTGGCCACGCAGCCTCAGCCCTCCATACAATGGCTCTTCTTGCAAGTCTACCATGCAAACATGCTGAAAGAAATGGACCTGAACGTCCTCAAGGAGCTCAGCAGCACTACTGACGCTGAGAGCAACAAAAATGACAGCCCATTCTATTGACCACAGGATTGGGAGCTTAGTGGTGCTGGACTGCCCTCTTTGGCTGACGTCACAGACTTAAACAACTCCAACAAGGCATCACTCCTGGACACACCAGTGAGCCCAACAGTCTGTTTGGTGACGCAGTGGAAGTGTTCACTGTGCATTTCACAGAGGCACAGAGACAGTCAAAGTCCATTCGCCACTTCATGCTTAAATGTGCCTGGGCTGCCCAGCACCCCAACCCATGTGAGAGCAGATTCTACAGTCATGATTGTGGCCTGTGCCACATCCTTGATTTGAGACTTTTGAATCTCTCCCTGACAAAATGCCCACATTCAAAATGATCACGCAGAAGCAAATACTTTCATAGATTCAATAAGGAGATTGGTTTATCTCGGTGGATTTTGAAAGATCCTTATTTTCATATTCAGATAGCCCCGCAGCACCAGCACTTTTTCGGATTTGAATTTGAAGGCATGGCATACCAATTCACAATTCTGGCCCCACTGACATTCAGGAAATGTGTGGATGCTGCGCACTGAAAGCAAAGGGCATGAGTGTCCTGAATTATTTGGATGACTGGCTTGTCATTGTGCAGTCAGAAAAATGCAGTTGAAAGATTCTTAGGAAATCTACACAGAACACAACAACACAAGCAGACAGAGCAGCGTATGGCCCAAACAAACTCGAAACTGCACGCTCACACAAGCTAAGAGCGCACAGAAGAATGAACAGACTGAAGTGACAAAACCCTAACACTACCCCCCCCCCCCCCCCCCATATATATTTATCTAAGTTTTAACTTATTTGTTATTCAAATTTACAATGAATCAAGCACTTAATTTTGTAATACATTTGAAACAGTCACATTTCTGATTATGTATGATCTACCTTCTGCCAGTCATACACTACTACGATCAAAGTTTTAACATTTAAAAAAAGGATTTATTTTAAAAAAAAATGCGAGAAAAGGTTAAGTGCATACAAAATGCTTACCAATTTAGGTGATGGAAATGCCAATTATCGATAATTTTTAATACTTCAAATGTCGGAAACACTTTTCAATAAATGTGCTGTCACATGACAGAATCAGCCCATACACAGAATCCGCGTTTGTGCCGTTGTTCACATTAAAGCTTTGTTTCTCTGTAATATATCTATTACGGTATACATTCATATTATTACATTTACAATTATTTTATTACTATTGGTAAGGACAAGACGAGACTTCTCAAATATCATTCATTCTTATTTTTGTAGTTTTGTCGCTTTTTTCTTGATTAAACAACTTCATTTGATGTTCCTTTTGTTTTATAACAAGTTAAAATATATTTGTTTTGTTCTAAAGATGAAAAAGTCAAATTGCATTCTGTACACTTAAAAATTTTCAACTTAAAGAAGGTCAACTGGAGTAATAGCCGAACCTTGTTCTGTGTTCGCATCATTTTGAAGATGATTGCTTCACAAACCTAAATGCTATAAAGTATGGATTTGCGAGTCGGCTGAAACTGGAGGAAGGTTCAGTACCGAGTTTATTTGGATCAGCTTCCTTCTTCTTCCTTCAACCTGTAAGTATTATTAATATTAATTGTTGCTTTTATGGGTTTTGTAGCGTCGGGGGCGCGATGAGGGAAGGCGCAGTAAGTGTGTGTGTGTGTGCGTGTGTGTGTGTGTGTGTGTTACGCTCAGCGCAGCTTCTAGGTCTCCAATGTCAATTTTTTTTTAAATATGTGAAATGTTTGTCACTGTTATTGGAGTTATCATAAAGAATAGAGCAATGCCTTGTAGTACTGCATTGCTTTATCAATATGTTTATGCATTGGGCTAACGCAAACAATAACTGACTGGGTCATATGATCTGACCAATCACCGCAGATTAGCGTCACGCAAAGGAGGGTTTTGAAAATGAGTTGAAAAACGAATCATTTGGGAGTTGGTGAGCAAATCAGGTAAAAATAAATGCATATTATAAGACAACAAAAGTGTTTTTTGTCATTTCATGCTTGTAAAACTGTTGTTGGGGACTCCCAGAACAATATTAGGAACATTTTAAATGCCATACCCTTTAAAGGGTTTGTGCAGATTTAAAGTTTTAGTCAATTTAAAAAGTGAAGTTTATTAAGCAATAATTTGGATATTTGAGTTATCTTAAGTTAAATCCGGGAAAGTTATTCTGACACTAGTTTTTAAGTTGTGATAATATATATTGTTTATATAGGCAGTTGTTGCTCCCATTTTAAAAATAATTATTACCAAGCATTCTTTTCAGATTACAATCTAAAAAAAAGTTAATCAGAAAAATAAAACAACTGCACCCATTTTTGATGATCAAGTCAAGTAATAGTCTTTATAACGAAGTACAAAAAAAAAAAAAGAAACATGAAACTTAATTTTATGTATACAATTTAATAATGTTTTGTTTTAAAATGGAAGAGGAAAGTGTAGTATCTTGGAAATCTCTGCAGCTCGTCAAAAAAAGGGCCATCTGTCAAATGAAGGAATGGCTGTTGGGGTTTCCAATGCTGACAAAAAGAAAGGTAAAACACACATAAGTCTGTATCTGAATAAATATAATTAATGCTATAAAATCGCGATTTTATGCAGAAGCTGGCTATACTTGACAAATGAAAATCACAAACATGACACTTGTTAATAATATAATTTTATAATTAAATATGTATTATTAGTTATTTTGTATTATATAACAATTTTATCTCAAACAAATTAGAAAAAAAGTGGGCTGAACTCAAAAAGCTCTAAATGAATTTTAGAATTGTTAGGACTGCATTAGTTAAGCTATAGACCATTTTTAAAAAGTGAAATATAGGTACACAAATAAAATGTTTTGACAAAGCGGGATTTTTTTTTAGCCATTTTGTTATCTTTTTTGTTTTATTATTTTTTACAAAAATTCACTTTGTCGACAACAAAACAACGCAAAAAGTTGATGAAACCTTGGCTAATATTGTTAACAACTCATTGAAATAGCTTGTACCTTGCCGATGTTTTAAAGCAGTGGGTAATTTTCAGACGGTCCCTTACGCTATCATGCGCTTCCGCATCCAAACATTCGCCTGTATTATAAGCGCTTGCTGTTTTAAGTTATTTGTTTATGCCTGTTTACATTTGTTGAATATAATTTAATCTAACTGTGGTATTTATAGGGAAAACAATGGTTAGTTCGAGAGCAGATCCTCATTTTTACATCTGGTCAAATTGCCTAAGCCTACTAAATATGTTTCCCAATAGTCTATAATAATACCTACCTTGGTAAAGTGCTACATTATTGTCAAACAAATTGCGAAAGGTAGGCTAATAACTACGTCAAATCACGTCAACGGCTACTTTAACGCTAGACGGTCAGTTCACTTGTTATATTCTGAAAGACCGGTGAAGAAAATAAAGCTGCTAAATTAGTAGCCTCTATTTATTACCTTTTACTTCAGCTGCTTCTTCTTATAGCTCAAGGCGGTTGTCAAATCAGCTCGTGTGTTCCGTCACTACTACTGGGTGTGTGAAGCAATGACGTAGAGGTAATCAATCAATTCGGTTTATTTAGACAAGAGAGCTTTACACAACATTTGTTTAGCAGATTCACACATTTGAAAAAAACACACAATTATTTTATTATTTCTCTTCTCTAAACGAGTGGCCAACTTTGTTTTTTGAATTTCTGTTATTTGCAAGTTAATGTGTTTTTTGTGTTGATACTGATTTAATAAGATAAGGACTTGGAAACTGTGATATGGACAGAAATACACTCACACATAGCCTATGCATCTAAATGTAATTTTATTACATTGTATAGTATCAGGTTTCCACTGTGTCATTGTGTAAAGATGTCAAGATGTTGAAAGATGTCAAACAATAATAGCCACAGGCCTACGTGTCACGATGTAGGCCGCACAGTTGTGCCTAACTTTAACGTTGTGTTTTGAAAAAAAACTTTTGCTGATAATTTACTCACCCCCATGTGTCATCCAAGAAGTCCACGTCTTTTTTTCTTCAGTCGAAAAGAAATTAAGGTTTTTGATGAAAACATTCCAGGATTTTTCTCCATATAATGGACTTCAATGGGACCCAAACGGTTCAAGGCCCAATAACAGTTTCAGTGCAGCTTCAAAGGGCTTTAAACGATACCAGACGATGAATAAGTTCATCAGAGTATCAATTTAATAAGGACATCCTTTTTGCATCAGAAGAGAAGTTTCAATCCCTGAACAGTGAACTGTTTCAGTCTTTTTACCAAAGCACGTTTATAAAAGCTACTTAAATGTCCTAATTGTCTAATCCTGGCTTAATCCAAGTCCTGTCTGTGAAACCAGGCCATGATGTTTATGTGTTTATGTTTATGTTAATAACAGAATCATCTTGACAGGGTTCTCTGTATAGTTTACAACATTTGAGAAAGTTTTTTTTTCTTTAAAAAAAAATTAACAGAGTAATAATGGGGCTAAATAGAACATGTGCTTTTCAATATGATTGCAGAAAAATATGTAGTCCTATGTTTTAATTAAACATTGATGAATCAAAAACTTTTGTGTGAAAATAAATGATTAAAGTGGTGCGTTTCACCTGAAAATCATATAAATGTGCGAGGTGGCGAGGAGGATCTTGTTCTCTGGAGGAAAATAATCACCAGGATGAGGCAAAAGGCCCAAATTATTGATACAAACACTTTAGCTACACTAATATATTTTGCATTAATAAATATAAGTTTGTATTAATAAATAAAGGATTTTTAAAATAAATATATATTAAAATGCATCCCATACAGCTTTGAAGGAGATCCCATAAAAATGTAATATGGCATTACAGTAGTAACAATAGATACATTTTATTGTAGGAAATGATTAATATAATATTTAATGCAACACATTTTGTGCCATCTAGTGGTTTAGAGGAGAATAAAATCAATCCTCCTTTTACAGCGGTGCAACTTTAGCCCTGTTGTACCTCATGTGTATATCAAAATGAATAGATAGTTAGTCGTGACAAAATTCCAATAAAACAACAAGAACAAAATCTTTCCTTTGTTTCTCTATCAATCGTAGACGGCTGCATTTGATGGGCTCTTTCCCACTGACTCATCAATTTATACATTTTGATGACTTGCCATGTAAAAAAAAATTCTAAAGATTCACAATGAATTGCTGAGCAACAAACTGCACATTTTGAACGTCTCCTTTGGCCCTGTCCCATGTGGCCACTTCATGTGCACTTGACAAGACTATAGTGTGTCCCATTTGTCATTGTAGGTTTCAGAACGGCAGAACTGCAGACTTCTAAACGACAGTCAGACCGCATTACGTCACAAAAGTGTGAAATCAGAGGAAGACCACGAGGGCTTTTCTTTACATTTGGGACAGGGCCTTTGTCTGACACACACTTCAGGTCTTGAGTCTCTACTAATGATCAGATGACCAGAGTCAAGTGTGTGTGATTAGAGAAACATACAAAATGTTGGAGAAACTCCAGAAACAACACACTTTTACATATTCATCTCCTCTATTATGAATAAGAGCAGATATTAGTTAACAGCCTTTCCAGAATTTGCTAAATAATCATTTTATTATCATGTATGAGCAATATTGCAAAATCATCACATATCTGTGAAATAAAATCATTCTCTTAATCTTTTATAAAAGATTTTAAGTATAGAATTAAATTTTAAGTCAATGTAAAAATAATAATTTTAATTTAAAGAGTAATATGTCAATTGTTATTTTCTCTTAAACTTCTAAGACAGAATCTTACATATTTTTGTAATTTATCAATTATGATTAATTACATGTTGCCTGCAAATCCACGTCTTTCATTCTGCGAACATGGAATATAAAATATACAATTTAACAGAAGTTGAAGGCACTGTATGGTAACATCATGTCTAAATAATAATTTAATTTTTTTCTTGCCAGTAGATCTCAGTGAAATTCTCAAATGATTTACATCAGTATAATTATTAATTTCCACATTCTCCTGAAAAAAAAACAGTGTCAGATGCTAATGTTGCTGCTTCAATCTAGGGATGGCTGACGCGAAACAGTCGTTCCGAAGCTTTGCGAGATCCCGAAGCGCAGATGTGAAACACTGATCCGAAGCGTGATTCAAAACACCCATGTCACGTGACTACGGCTAAATGAAGCTGTTGAGTGTTTCGACAGGTGGCGAGCTCCGCCGATTCAGCGTTTGATTGACAGGGTCGGGAACAGACCACAAATCGCACATCTGTATAAAAGTGAAGTCAACTCTTCTTGACCTCGTGGGTTTTTGTGAGAGGATTTTTTCAAAGACTGGAGAAATTATGTTAAAAAAGTAGGCTAAGTCCTTCCAAAGAAGAGAAATTTATATTATTCATAAGAATCTCTATAAAGTGAGACATTGTGGCTTGATTTCTTTAAGCCTATTAATATTCATTTTTCAGGACCAAAATAACATTCTGCACAGTGAGGAGCCTACAGGTTACAAGCTTCACATATTAGAAAAATAGCTACAATAATAAATAAAAAAACACATTTTTTAATGGCTCGTTGTCAATGTTGTTTCAGATCAACACCTGCAAGCGACCACTAGGTTTCACAGTGGAGACGGGTGTCGGATTGATTCGAAGCCTCGACACAATATGGCACATTTGGTTCAACTGTTTCATTGCTTCACAAAGCCTCGATCTGCCCATCACTACTTCAAGCCAAGATGCAAGAGGCTAAAGATGACAGATGCCTCTCTGGAGTGACTGTGACCGCCGCTCTTACACCTGGAACAAATGAAACACAAATCAGTTTTATTGCATGAATTCATTACACTTAGAACAGTGGAGAAAAGTTCCAGTTTCTCATTAAATTATGAAGTGACTTTTTCATGTAAAGAGCTCCAGGAATATTCTCATAACATGATTGTCATTTACCGTCAGAACTTCTCCTGGACGTCCGTCTCAGGTCCTTCATCTCATCCTGAGCTCTTGCTTTTAGTGGATTTCTTCATCAAACGGAAAGAGATCTTCTGAACAGATCACACTTCCGACAGAAATAAAGTTGCTAAATCATCACACTTAGAACCGGTGAGATGTTCAAAATACAGTTTTGAGCTCATGGCTCAGTACCTAAAACCATTTGTGTAGAATAATCCTGTCCAGATCGAGCCGACGCTCTGGCTTCTGCTGCAGAAGTGAGCAGATCAATTCACAGCAATCTGTGAGAAAGATGGAGAGACGTCTGATTATTATTACCGTAAACTACTACTACTAATCTACTTTCATTATTCCAAGCTGTGAGATCTTCAGCTCAACATTATCTACACAGCCATCTCCTATGAAGTTTAGCATCAGAATTGTACTTGAAGTAATAAACAAATCACCTTCTGTCAAGCCAGGATTGTACCAGGTGTTCATATTGGTCGTGTAGAAGTCGAAACTATCTGGAAAGTATCCACACACCATTCTGAACAAGAGGATCCCCAGAGACCAGACCGTCGCCGGCTTCCCGTGAAACTCGCCCTTCATTCTGTACTCGGGAGGACAGTACAAATCTGTGCCTGGAGGAAAGAGTGTTTGTCAGATGTGTAAGTGTGCGTTAGCGTACGAGTGTTGAGTTACCCAATTCACAAGAGTTTTGAGAACTAATACACACCAGAGTAACTCGTGTAGGGAGATTCTGTCAGGAGATCGCCGCATCCAAAGTCAATGAGTGTGACGTCGCTGGTCTTAACGTTTATCAGCAGGTTCTCTAATTTGATGTCGCCATGGTAAACTCCACGGCGACAGCACGCATCAGCGGCTAGTGTTGCCGACCACATGATGTGCTGCGCTAACTTCTCCTCAAGGCTGCCGTCGTTGAGTTTCACAAAGTCAAACACATCCATGCAGTGCGAGAAACGCTCGAGGACCATGACGTAGAAGTCCTGCTGGTCCTGCCAGTCCAACAGCTTGACGATGTCCATCGCTGGACCTTTTTTACTGGCCAGGATCGTCAGAGCCACTTCTTTGGGAAGGGGTTCGGGATGGTCAGGCTGGAAGAAAGAAACATATGATGTCAGATGGTTTTAAATAGGGATTTAACTCAGTTTGTCTGCCGATAAAATCACTTATACTCACAATGCTGATACATTCCATGTGTTTAGTCTTCTGGATAAATTTCACCGCCACCTGATGGACAAAACAAAAAAAAAAAAATGAATGTGTGTAGAGATCATAGGCAAGAATTTAAATCCTATCAGGTCAAGAAGAGCCCTGAATAGTGAATATATAATACAGTAAGATGTCTTGGTTAGGATAAAGTGAGATATCAAAGGATGAGAAACAATTCAGATCAAAAACAATTTGCTAAACTAGTAGTGGTCAGTAAAAAAGAGAAAAAGTCAAACCTTCTGGCCATCCGCCAAACGAACGCCTTCATAGACGGCACCAAATCCACCTTGCCCCATTTTAGGGCCAAATGCATATCGGCTGCAAATGTCTGTTAAAAGATGAACAGAAGAAGACGATGTTTAGTGGTGATATTATCAGATATTGTGAGATTATTGTTGGGGACTGTGGCAGAAACTCACCCTCGGGTCTCATGTTCACTTGGTTACGGAGAGGAGACGTTTCTCCTGCTGTCAGACGGACTGGAGCGTCGTGGACTCGAGTGTGAAGCTCAGCAGCGGGAAGGACTTCAGGATCATCGACAGGAGGATCCTCCAGATCAATGACCTCTACAGATCTAGAGATGAACCGTAGAGACTTTTGATCTAAAGAGGAGAATATCAGCACAAGAAGTTAGCTAGCAGTTAAAACAATACTGATTTAATGAGTTCACAGTATAATATTACACATTTTTACACTTTTGAGGTTTCTTAATTTATTATAGAGAGAAAGGTAAAAAGTCTGTTTAACCCTTGTGTTATATTGCGGGTCAATTTGATCCGTTTCGATTTTCTAGTTGTTGGAAATACTGGTTAACCTTTGTTTTTTTTCTTGATATTTGTGACTTTTTCTCATTTATCATGATGAACCTGCATGCAAAGTTTCAACATGCTGATGTGTTTCTACATATACAAACAAAATTACTATTACGTTTATGATGTTCGCTGGTCAATTCGACCCTCATAGGCAGCCATTCAAAAGCAACTACAGACACAAAATAAAAACATTTATTTTCTGTATGTCAGGGCACTTCAACTCCAGTTCTAACGTGCAAGTGTATCTAAAAGTGCTCTAACCATAACCAAACACACTTGGAAAAGCTAAAATCACAGTGTTTAGAATTATTTGCATATTACAGATGAAAATCTTTGTCGGACACATAGTAAAATAAGCTCTCATTTCAATATTGGTTAAAAGGCAGCTTTACAGAGCCAAAAAATAAATAAGAAACATTTATTTGATGTATGTTTTTGTTATGTTTGGTTTCTCACTTCCCTGTGAGTGAATAATGAAACTAGGGAACTAGGTCTTAGGAAACTAGGGAAAGTTAACTTAGGAAAATTAACATTTTTCATTATAGGCTACAGCAAAATTGTATTGTTCAGTTACGATGTTCAAAGCATAAAATGTAAAAAAAAAAAAAAAAAAAACGTGCAAAAAAATGAGTATATACTGTTTATTTTCCAATTTTGTCAAAAATTGGTTTAAAAACATTTTTATAAATCATATTTTAAGATATAATGTTTTTGTAATGTTTGACAAATGTTGATATTAAAAGTTTACAGTTTGTATCTAAATCTTTGTTGTTTTTCACAGTGTGATTTTTGACGAATTGTATTGAATTCAATTAGAAAAGAAAGCAGAAACAAAGCAGAAAAGTTCCCGTTACTCATTTAGGTGTAAATTATGAAGTAACTTTTTCATGTTAATATGTTTCGTGTCAGGATATTAAATAAATATTCTCATAACATGTCATTTACCGTCGGTACTTCTCCTGGATGTTTCCTCTTGATCCTTGATCATCTCACCCTGATCTGAGCTCTCGTTTTTGGTCGCTTTTTTCTTCCGTCTGAAAGAGAGCCTCTTAAAGAAGTTGAAGTCGCTCACTTTCTTCATCTTCCTCTTTAGACTCGAGATGGGAACCTGGTCTACCTCTCCCTCAGGCTTCTTCTCGTCAGGCCGATGAGGAAGATGATTTGAGGGTGTGCGGTCACGGTGATGGAGGTCGTGAACCTGCTCGCTATCCGTGAACGGATGCACTCGTGAACTACGGTTTCCCATGTTGAATCGCTGTTGTGTATCAATCACACCAAAGCAGCCAAACTCAGTAAATGAGTAAAGAATGGAGAGTTACATGACTTTTATATAACACGCGCGACGATGATCGCACTCTTTATGACGTCACAGCGGCTCAGACGTCACAGTGGCTCAGGCTCACTCAGCTGAGGGGAAAAATTTCTGGTATGTTGTGTTTTCTTTTAAATATTAGGCTATATTAAAATGTTATCGTATTCTCATGCGTATAGATTTACATTTACATCTGAATCTAATGACTTTTTCATAAATTTACAGTTAATCAAATGCCATACAAACCTAAATCGTTTTAAACTTTGTGCAGTTATATTGTAAACATATGTTTATTAGAAATAAATATACCAAGCATATTTCTTTGTCTGCTAAATACATTTTGTAGAAAATGTTAACATTTAAAGTGAACAATCTTATAAAATATAGGCTTTTACAAAACGTAGCTACGTCAGCAGCAAAGTTTTCTGTTGTGTATTTAACAATATATTAATTATTATTTTGTTATTTTATGTATTTTCAAAGACACACAATAAGTGCTGCCAACTCTCGGGCATTTAGCGCGATCTCGCTTGATCATGCAGTGAAAACACATGAAAAAACTATGGAAAAAAAGAAACATTACGGAGCAAAGAATGAAACAAAGAGGACACAGTTAATGCGCTAAATCCAAAAGGCTCAGCTTTCATATTTTTTAAGATTCATAAAGAAATTCAAACAATAAATATTATTTTGGCACTTTCAATGTGGCTTGACAGATCTAATCGCTGTAGCGCCTCAGATGAAGTGAAGCGGGAGCGCGCTTGAACCGATCATCACTTATTACTAACGTTAGTCTAAGTAAGTTGTTAAAGCACAAAATGTACATCGGAAGCAGGTATGTTGAAGGAACCAGTACAACTAAAGTATAATGTCTCATGTAATCGCTCAATGTTTCAACCGCGTATAAAACAGCAGAACATCACGTAATGTTACATTTACCTCAGAAAAGCCATTCAGAGGCCAAACTGTATTTAACGAAACTAATAAAAAAAGTCTCTAAACTAGAGAAAAGCATTTGGCAACAAAATGACTATTTTACATAATCATTATTTTTAACTGTTACATTAAAAACGTATTATTATAACACTGTTATTGCTATTAAAGTATTATTTTTAGAAATATATTTTCAATGAATATGTTGGGAATACAAATGTATTATAACGTATATTTTTAATACGTAACGTTATTTTTCAACTGAGCAGATCTGTTGTTATTGCTTTATTTTGTAATATTTAATTCTGTTTTTAAACCACGACTTATTTGCAGGGTTCGAATTATGATTTCATCTTTGTGGGGGTCTCTTTAAAAAATAGAAATACCCTAGGCATGTGTGTGATACTGCTTAACACTGCACTTCATTCTTTTGAGTTCAACGTTTATTAATACAGCAGTAGAGAATATTTGGGTGAAGTTCGTTACCTCTAGGGGGGTCAGGGGGCATGCTCCCCCAGGAAGAAAATTTTGTACATTTTAAAGATAAATTCATTAATCTGGTGCACTTTGAGTCACCCAAATCCGCTGTTAAAAATCCAACCGCCCAAAATATTCTTTGATTTAGATAATCGCATAATAATGTTTTATGTTAAGCATAATATGGAAAAATATCACAATGAAGTAGGCTGATTTAAAATGAACATTTATTTAAAGGGGGGGTGAAATGCTGTTTCATGCATAGTGAGTTTTTTACACTGTTAAAGAGTTGGATTGCCATGGTAAACATGGACAAAGTTTCAAAAATGAAGTTGTAAGTTTGATGGAGTATTTCTGTTCCAAAAATACTCCTTCCGGTTTGTCACAAGTTTCGGAAAGTTTTTTTCGAATACGTAACTACGTGACGTCAGAGTGGGCGGAATTTCCTTATACGGGTCTTAAGGCACTTCTCCCGGAAGTGCGCGCGCGCAGCTGTAGCCTAGTGCGTACGAGAGCGTCCATCAGACCGCTGTGCGCTGCTGCGTTGCAATCAAAACAATGGCACCAAAAAGTGTGTTTTTGGTTGCCAGGGCAAGACAACACTGCACAATGTCCAAAGAACCCAGAGTTAAGGGACCTGTGGATGGATTTTGTTTTTCCAGAGCAGCAACGGAGTTGCGCAAGTGTTCTTGTTTGTTCCCTTCATTTCGGCGGTAGCTGCTAATAGTTTTATAAACAAGGCACAGTTCGACGATTTGCAGATCGCCTAATACTTAAAGATGGAGCAGTCCCAACGATAAAGGTTCACGGAACCGCAGGCGGTGAGTAAAACTGCTTCAAATGTCTGTGTGTTGTTAACTATCGGCGTGTAAGCTAAGCACAGCAAGTAAACAACATGATCACGTAACGTTACAGTTAATGTATCGATGGAGCATGCGATGTATGGTGTGTGTTTGTGTGTTTAAATACAGTTGTTTAGCTGGCCACTGTAGGTGTCAGTTTGTTTATTGTAAAACTAAATCATGTCCTCATAAACCACGAGTGTGTCTGTTTACAACACACGCAAAAGCTTTGCGCGCTCCCGCCCACACGGCACGCCTCCACCCGCTCGGGTTTTTCCGGAAAGACTCGGTACAGCCTATCTTTCTTTTATAAATATAATAAAACTAAAGACTTTTTGGAGATATGAAGGATGCAATACTACTCTATAGGTACTCAAGATTAACATGAGATTGAGTGAAACTGAGTATTTCACCCCCCCTTTAAATTAAATGTTCTTCTTTGGACAAAATTACATTTCCTTTATAGCCTAAACAGAGGCTTTTTACTCCCTTCAAAGTTAAATTGTCAATGTCAATCACTGTTGGCAAACACTCTCATTAGAATATTTTTTTACCTTTATAATTAGGCATTTTAAGAAGATAAGAGATAAGAAGATAAGAAAAAACCTTTATTTGTCCCACAAGGGGAAATTCCGGTTTGCAACAGCAGAGACAGAGCAGAGAAAAAGAGTGCACAAGCATAGACGAATATTTAACAAAGAAGTGCCGTTCTTACACAATAAAAACTGAATTACTGTACAATAAATAAAGCTAAAATAGACTATGCCTTATACAATGTCCTGCGTTATAATAGATAAATAAATACTGATACTGATTACTAAAAAAAATAAAAAAAATAAAAAATAAAAAATAAAGATTGCATCAATAAATTATGTAATGGCACATATGGAACATATAGCATAGAGTCATCAGTGTTTATTGTACAGTCTGACGGTCGCTGGTAGGAAAGATCTGCGGTATCTCTCCCTCACACAGCGGGGATGAAGCAGCCTATCACTGAAACTGCTCTCCAGAACTGACAGAGTGTAGTGCAAAGGGTGTGTTTTTTGGGCCAATATAGCTGTCAGTTTAGCCAGGGCCCTTCTGTCTCCCACCTCCCTCACTGAGTCCAGAGAACAGCCCAGGACAGAGCTGGATTTCTTGATCACCTTGTCCAACTTTTTTACATCCCTCTCAGTAATGCTACTGTTCCAGCAGGCCACAGCATAAAAGATGGCTGACGCCACCACAGAGTCATAAAAAGTCTTTAGAAGGGGCCCTGTCACTCCAAAGGATCTCAACCTTCTGAGAAAATACAGCCTGCTCTGACCCCTCTTATACAGAGCATCTGTGTTGTGGGTCCAGTCCAGTTTGTTGTTCAGGTGAACACCCAGGTACTTATAAGTGGCCACTCTCTCAATATCCATTCCCTAGATGTTCACCGGAGGTGGGAGAGCAGACCGCCGTCTGCGAAAATCAACCACCATCTCCTTGGTCTTCACCAAAATTTTCCATCTAATTTTATGTATGCTCCATCTTTCATTTAAAATATTCCTTCCTTAAACATTCATTTAGAATAACAACTGTTACCAAAAATTACAACTGTATTAAATGCCATGATATGTTTTCCTTGATTGGGTTTCTCTAAAGAGAATTACGTTGTTGAAAACGAAAGTAAAAGAGTGGCGCTCATTGCATTTTACCATGACGAGAGTTCCGTGTCTTTATTAAAATCCACCCTCGATTAATTTAAATGTAATGTTTTTATTATTTGGCTCGCCTGACCCGCAGATTATGATCCGCGTAGCACTATATCGACAAACTACGGTGTGAGAATCGACACAGGCCACAGGACACAGGAAAACCTCCTAAACTTCAGCAAAGAACCAATTTTTTGTAAGGAAGGAGGGGTTTCTTTATTGTACATTTATTTGCATGTATGGTTTGCTCTGCGCTGTTTAAATTGGTCAGCGCAGCGCTGGTGAGGATTGTTCGCGCCGCGCTGCCCATTGGGTGTCGCTAGGAAACACGTCCGCGCTGCGCTGATGACATGTCAGCGCGGCGCGAGCTCTGTAAACCCCCGCTGTCTCGTCCCACTTTTGGTTTGTTTGGCTTCCCATACATCTTTATGTTACTGTCTATCCGAGTTTTGTCGAGAGCCGGAAAAACCCATGAGCCGCAAAAACCCATGAAAGGAGTTTGCTAAAATATTGGTGTTTTTTTTTCATCTTCATCAATTTTGTCATCTTAAAATATTGATTGGAGTGGGACTAGTAGCCTAACTAGCGTTCACCCCCTAAAAAAACATTTTTTTTGCTAGTAGCCTACTTATGTGTATTTAAATGTCTGAAACCTAAAATAAACATCATGTGGTTGAAAACGTACTCGGTTACTAACGTAACCTCGGTTCTCTCTAGAGAGGGAACGAGTACTGCGTAATATCTTACGCTATGGGGAATACTCTTTTCCTCGAGATATTGAAGCCAAAAATTATCCTTAATTTTTAAATATGCAAAACGCTTTGCAGCAGCAAGCAGACAAGGGCGAGACAGCTCGCGCGCCCATTGGCTGCCTTGCTGGAAAAGCTGCAGCCTATCGAGTGAGGCACTGCGTGACGTAATGACGAATGGGGACGCTTCGCGCCCATTTCGTCATGTCCCGCCAGTAGAGGCGTGGTCTCGCCCTATAAATACCCCCTCGATAGCTGTATTTCCTCTGATTTTTCAACGCCGAAGCGAACCAGAGCGTATTCCAAGCACGGCAAGATACGCAGTACTCGTTCCCTCTCTAGAGAGAACCGAGGTTACGTTAGTAACCGAGTACGTTCTCTTACGAGAGTATCTCTCGTACTGCATAATATCTTACGCTATGGGGAACACCATGCAACACGCCGTGCGGACAGGGATCCAA
This sequence comes from Chrosomus eos, assembly GCA_036326025.1. Lineage (NCBI taxonomy): Eukaryota > Metazoa > Chordata > Actinopteri > Cypriniformes > Leuciscidae > Chrosomus > Chrosomus eos. The sequence goes on from CM070825.1 coordinate 12,929,563, forward strand.
CACCAGAGTCCCGGGGCCAAGCCCGGGGCGCATCTAGTGCACAATCACCACAACTCACACAGAGTAGAGGAGGAGAGGCTAGAAGCATCACTCCTTCATAAAAGTCCCGTAGGGGTAACAGACCCGTAGGGGTACCACACTCATGGGGCTGCCGCATCGGACTGAGCGATGCACAGGCTAACACTCCACACATAAGCCGCATGGCGGCCGATAAACCCGAAGTTCAGACCCCCAAAAGCTTAGCTTGTAAGGCGGGCACCTCCAGGTTATAGTACTTGATAAATGTAGACGGCGAGGCCCAGCCCGCAGCCGTACAGATATCCTGCAGGGAGACCCCGCTATACCATGCCCACGACGAGGCCACGCCTCTCGTGGAGTGCGCTTTGACACCCAATGGGCACTGCAGGCCCTTGGAAGTGTAAGCCAGCGCTATGGCATCCACTATCCATCTGGATAGGCTCTGTTTCGAAGCGGCAAGTCCCTTAGAACGGCCGCCAAACAACACGAAAAGCTGCTCGGTCTGTCTGAACCCAGCCGAGCGGGACACATAAGCCCTTAACGCCCTGACAGGGCAAAGGAGACTCGCGTCCCTCTCCTCATTGAGAACCGGAAGGGCAGACAGGGAAATTACCTGGGCCCTAAACGGTGTATTGAGGGATTTCGGCACGTAGCCGTGCCTCGGTTTGAGTACGACCTTTGAGTCGTTAGGCCCAAACTCCAGACATGACGCGCTTACAGAAAGCGCCTGTAAGTCCCCTACACGCTTCACTGAAGCGAGAGCCAATAGAAACACCGTCTTAAGGGACAGGTGCTTCATGTCCGACAGCTGGATCGGCTCAAACGGGGCGCCTTTCATGGCCTCCAAGACCGTGGAAAGGTCCCAAGCCGGGACTGAAGGGGGCCTGGGAGGGTTTAACCTCCGAGCTCCTCGTAGGAAACGCACGACTAAGTCGTTTTTCCCCAGTGACTGGCCAGACACCGGTTTAGCAAACGTTGCTAATGCCGCCACATAAACTTTGAGCGTGGATGGGGTCCTACCCTTATCCATCAGCTCCTGAAGGAAGGCAAGCACTTCCGTAACCCAGCAGTCCACAGGTGAAAAGCCACGGGCTCGACACCAAGTAGAGAACACCGACCATTTCGAGGCATAGAGCCGTCTGGTAGACGGAGCTCTAGCCTGCGCGATCGTGTTTAGCACTCCTTCCGGGAGGCTAGCGGGTACCCGTTGATGGCCCATGCGTGCAGGGACCACAGATCCGGGCGAGGATGCCAAATCGAGCCCTCCGCCTGAGAGAGGAGATCTTTCCTCAGTGGTACAGGCCACGGGGCAGTGCTGGCCAGCCGCATCAGGACCGGAAACCAAGCCTGGTTCGTCCAGAGCGGAGCTACAAGCAGCACTGGGCATCCATTTTCCCTGATCCGCTCCAACACCTGAGGCAGGAGCGAGACGGGGGGAAAAGCATACAGGGGACCGCTGGGCCAAGCATGGGCCAGCTCGTCCCTGCTTTTCGAGAAGAATACTGGGCAGTGAGCGTTCTCGCGGGACACGAACAGGTCCACCTGCGCTCTGCCAAACGACCATTCTCCTGTCGGGACGTTGTCTCTGGACAGCTTGTCTGGACCCGTATTCAGGTGCCCAGGCACATGCGCCGCTTTCAGAGAAAGGAGGTTGCGCTGGGCCCAGACCAAGAGGGGTTCCATCAGCCTGCAAAGGCGTGTGGACCCGACGCCTATTTATGTACGCCACCACTGACATGTTGTCCGACCGGACCAAGACGTGGTGGCCTTTTATCAGGGGACGGAAGCGCCGTAGCGCTTTGTCGACTGCTATCATTTCCAAGCAGTTTATGTGAAGGAGCTTCTCCCGCTCTGACCATAGGCCAGCCAGCGGTCTGCCCTCGAGCAGCGCTCCCCACCCCGTGGTGGAGGCGTCCGTAGACACCACTTTCACCCTTGAGGCGGTCCCCAGACTCACACCAGACTGATACCAGCTGGTTACTTTCCAAGGTTCCAGAGCCGAAACGCACCATTGGTCGACCCTGAGGCGACACCGGCCCGTGGTCCATGCCCGGGGCGGGACCCGTGCTTTCAGCCACCTCTGCAGTGGGCGCATGCGAAGCAGGCCCAGCTGGAGTACAGAGGATGCTGAGGCCATCAGGCCCAGCATTTTCTGAAACCGTCTGAGCGGGACTATAGAGCCGTGGCGGAAGGATTCCGCGACGCGCTGAATACTTAGTACGCGCTCGGTGACAGGCGTGCCGTCATGGATAGCGAGTCTAACACTGTTCCCAGGAAAGAAATTCTCTGGCTGGACACAGCGAGCTCTTTTCCCAGTTGACTGTCAGGCCCAGTTTCTCGAGGTGCTCGAGCAGTGTGGCCCTGTGTTCTATGAGCTCTGACCGTGATCGAGCTAGAATCAGCCAATCGTCCAAGTAGTTCATAACTCGCATGCCCTGAAGTCTCAGGGGTGCGAGAGCCGCGTCCATGCACTTCGTAAATGTACGGGGTGCCAAGGACAGGCCGAACGGCAGGACTGTGTATTGATATGCCTGCCCCTCGAACGCGAATCTCAAGAATCGCCTGTGATGGGACGCTATTTGTATTTGGAAATAGGCGTCTTTCAGATCTATTGACATAAACCAGTCCCCTTGGCGCACTTGCGCGAGGATTCCGCTGGTCGTAAGCATCCTGAACTGGCGCTTCACAAGCGCTTTGTTCAGCTGTCTCAGATCTATAATGGGTCTGAAGCCCCCATCTTTTTTCGGTACCAGAAAATATCTGCTGTACAAGCCCCCTTCGCTCTGAGCCTGAGAAAGGGGCTCTATGGCCCCTTGCTCAGCAGTTTCGCTATCTCGGCTCGAAGTAGATGAGATACTTCGTTTCTCACCGTAGTCTCGACGCGCGCCGTATAACGGCGGGGACGTCGTGCGAATTGTAGCGAGTAGCCTCTCTTTATAGTGTTCAGCACCCAGTCTGATACCCCGGTAGCTTGACCACGCTTCTGCGTGAATAGCTAGAGGTAGAATGCAGACCGGGCTCTGGCCGTGATCAGGCACGGCTCGAGAGCCCCGGTACCCTGGGAACACAACGCCGTGTTTACAGCGTTCGAGGCGGGGGGCGCGCTGAACACAGCGGGCAGCCTGGCCGCGCTCAAATTCTCTATGGCGGGACGCACAGCGAGAGTGAGCGGGGCGAATCCCGTGGGATTCGGCGTGCTTGCGGGGGGATGTGGGCGCAAACTTACGGGCACATCTACTGCACTGTACACGCTTTCGGTCGGAGCCGATAGATTGTGTGTTGGTTTCGTTTTTACAGAAACCAAGGGACACGCGGCATGTAGCGTGAGCGGGCATTGTATGGGCGCATTCACTACATTGTCTGCACAATCGACCTGAGTCAGATTTATGTGTGCTAGCCTCGCACCGTGGCGGGCTGTGTCTGGGTGTGGGAATGGGCACTGGGGTGTGGGCATTCTTACAACACTCATAACACCATCGGCCGTGGCCGGTATACCAGAAAATACACTCTTTATTGGATTTATCTGGGTAGCCATAAAAACGGCTTTTGTGTGCAGGCAAGCGGGCTGAGACACCGGCTGCTTCACTGCTAAATACACTGGCACAGTCACATCGCAAGGAACTGAACGAGCGAATCGTTTCGGTGGGGAACCGGCCGCAGCGGGATCCGAACACCGTCGCTTTCCTAGAGTGGCTAGGAAAGCTTCGAGGCCTCGGGCTTGAGCTCAATCTTCGGCCGGGGCCCGCGCTGAGCGGGGCGGCGTCCAGCAGAGCGAGAGCCGGTCTCTGATCCCGGGCCTGGCGGCGCTGTGTAGCGGCGGCTGCGGGCGATGCAGGCCGAGGCTGCGAGCTGCGAGCAGACGGCTGCTTAGAGCGACCTGCAGCGGAGCTCGAGCGCTTCGGGAGGAAGTGCTTCATGGCCTGCGAAGTCTTCTGCACCTCAGAAAATCTGTCCGCGAAATCTTTGAGGGCAGATCCGAAGAGGCCCACAGGGGAAATGGGCGCGTCGAGGAATACAGAGCGCTCAGCTTCCGTCATCTCAGACAGCGTCAACCACAGATGTCTCTCAGCAACGGTGAGAGAGGCCATATTCCGCCCCATGGCCTGAGCAGCGGCTTTAGCGGCGCGTAGAGCAAGGTCCGTAGCACCTCGTAAATCCGCCACACTGACAGCACCCGGCCCTTCCTCGTCCAATTTAAGGAGAAGGTCAGCCTGGTAAATCTGCAAGACCGCCATAGTATGCAGCGCTGAGACCGCCTGTCCAGCGGCTGTGTAAGCGCGCCCGTGCAGCGATGAAGTCACCCGGCAGGCTTTAGAAGGAAGCGTCGTCTGCGCGCGCCGTCCCGCAGAGGGCGGGCAGAGATGCGACGCGACCGCCGCCTCCACAGGAGGAATGGAGAGATATCCTTTATCTCCCGCGCCGGTGACAGAAGAAAAAGCCGCAGAGGTGGAAGTGCGCAGCCTGGCGGAGAACGGGGCGGTCCACGACTTGGCGACTTCGTCGTGGAGCTCAGGGAGGAAGGGGGCGGCCCTAGACCTAGACGGGGCTTCGTCCTTCCTGAGAAAGCGCCCGTCGAGTCTGTTGCGCGGCGGCAAAGCAGGCGCCTCCCACTCGAGGCCGATGCACTCCACGGCCTGGGTGAGCAGACGCATCAGCTCAGCCTCAATGCCGGGTCTCTTTCCAGAGGGTTGGCTAGACACGTCAGCGGGGGGGAGGTCCACAGAGCTCGCCCAATCCTCGCTATCAGAAGCCACAAGAGAGCATACCTCAGCAGGTTCGTCCAGCTCGGGAGCGGAAGCGGCGGCAGACGGCGGGCGCTGTCCGTCCGGGAGCGACTCAAGTGATGCCGGCGAAGCAGGCGGGCGAACCGGCGAGCTTTGGCGGGCTGGAGAAGGCTCGGGAGCGCGCTGGGCGCGACGCTTCTTACGGCGCGGCACAGAAGGCTGGGACGCGGGCTCAGAGAACGACGCCAGGCGAGTCCTCAGAGTCACCATAGGCAGAAGTTCGCAGTGCGGGCATCCACCATCCGCGAGCGCGATAGCCGCGTGCTCATGACCCAGGCAGGACACACAGATGACGTGACGGTCCTCATCACTGAGTTGGGCGCGGCACGAGCCACAGAAAGGCATCTTTAAAAAGACGCAGCTCTTTTAGAACAGATAAATGGGTGTTGCGTCACGTAAGCAAACACACACACACTTAGCAGAGTAAAAGGATATAGTACGCCGGAAAGCGCAGCAGGTACGGTGGTTGAAGGCGGCTGGGCCAGCGACTTCAGAAGATGGCACGTCCCGCTGATAAGGCTACAAGTCAACGGCGCGGCTTCTCACTCTGGATCCAGCGATGCGTGAGCTTCGCGTGAAGAGTAGAAAAATCAGAGGAAATACAGCTATCGAGGGGGTATTTTAAGGGCGAGACCACGCCTCTACTGGCGGGACATGACGAAATGGGCGCGAAGCGTCCCCATTCGTCATTACGTCACGCAGTGCCTCACTCGATAGGCTGCAGCTTTTCCAGCAAGGCAGCCAATGGGCGCGCGAGCTGTCTCGCCCTTGTCTGCTTGCTGCTGCAAAGCGTTTTGCATATTTAAAAATTAAGGATAATTTTTGGCTTCAATATCTCGAGGAAAAGAGTATTCCCCATAGCGTAAGATATTACGCAGTACGAGAGATACTCTCGTAAGAGAACACTGAATAGTTGTGATATATTGAGCGCGTCTGTCTCTGGCTCAGCACAGCACCATCCAACGCGCAAAAGCACTTTTGAATTTAGCAGTTGATCACGTGATGCACTGACCGTTCTAATACCGTTGTGATTGTACGTGCGAAATGGTTAACAATATGCCTCGATTATTGAAGGGAAAAGTGCTTTATTTGTAATTTAAAATAATGGTGCTGATGATTTTTAGAGCCCCCACAGGTGTATGATTTTACTGCTTTCATGGGAGCTCATCCTCTCTCTATGGGAGCTCAGCTCCCACTGGCTCCCACGTAATTCGAACCATGCTTATTTGTAATTGCAGACGTCAATGACGAAAATAAACTTAACCCTCCTGTTACCCTCAAATCTGATAACATTTTTTACCCACGTAATTTAAGTTTGTGAATAAGAAAAATGGAGAGGCAGAGAAGAAGAAAGACATGTAGGTTCTGGTCAATATTTAGTCTATACAGTGATTTTCAGTCATTAATGCCATTTGACTGCTCATTGATTATTTCATTCATTGATGATAATAATAAATAGTCCCTGAAGGGTGAGAATCTGGAAGAGGAACAAGTACAGGAGCTGCTGAAGAAGTGGCAACATGTGTGTTCAACACACGAAGAGGATTATGGCTGCACAGGGGTGGTGAAGCATCAAATACCCACTGGTGAGGCGACGCCTAGTCGGGAGTGCTTCCGTCCGGTGCCCCCCACTCTTTATACCGAGGTCCGCACCCTGTTGAAAGGGATGCTGGAGGGAGGAATCATCCGGGAAAGCAGTAGTCCATGGGCTGCGCCCATCGTTCTGGTGCAAAAGAAGACGGGAGCTTTGAGGTTCTGCGTTGACTATCGCAAACTCAACAGCGTAACGAAGAAAGATGCATTTCCATTGCCACGGATTGAGGACTCGCTCACCAGTCTCACCCAAGCGGCGTGGTATTCAACATTGGACCTGGTGAGTAGATACTGGCAGGTGCAGGTGGACGACCGAGATAGGGAGAAGACAGCTTTCACCACCCCGTTTGGGTTATTTGAATGGGACCGTATGCCATTCGGTCTGTGCAATGCTCCTGCGACCTTTCAACGCCTGATGCAGCGCTGCCTAGAAGGACAATTAGTCGACTAAACGCTGGTCTACCTAGACGATGTGATCGTTTTCTCCCCTGATTTCCGCACCCATCTGCATCATCTGGAGAAAGTGTTCAGGGCCATGGAGAGATATGGGCTGAAGCTTAGGCCAGACAAGTGCCAGTTGCTGCGGAAGGAGGTGCAGTTCTTGGGACATCGCGTCAGTGCTGCAGGGATCTCCCCTGACCCGGAGAAGGTGGCGGCGGTCCAAGGATGGGAGCCACCCCGGACAGTGAGACAGGTGCGGTCATTCCTGGGGTTCGTGGGATATTATCGGCGCTTCATAAAGGGATTCTCTGGGCTTTCGAAGCCATTGAACCAACTCTTGGCTGGTACTGGACGTGCCCGTGGTAAAGGCTCCCCCTCAGTACACTGGGATTCCACCTGTGAGACCGCCTTCCAGAACCTTAAACAGGAACTTCTGAAGGCCCCTATCTTAGCCTATGCAGACTTCACCCGGCCGTTCCTCTTGTATACCGAAGCCAGCAACGCAGGGTTGGGGGCCGTGTTGGCCCAAGAGCAGCAAGGAGTGGAGAAAGTCATAGCCTACGCAAGTCGAAGTTTACACCCCGCCGAACGAAACACGTCAAATTATAGCTCCTTTAAAATCGAACTGCTGGCGATGAAGTGGGCCATGACGAGAAGTTTAAAGACTACTTGTGGGGAGCCAAGGTAACGGTGATTATAGACAACAATCCCTTAGTACACTTGCAGACCGCTAAGTTGGGGGCAGTAGAGCAGTGCTGGGTGGCACAGCTAGCAAATTATGATTACCAGCTTAAATATCGTCCCGGCAGAGAACACGTGAACGCAGATGCCCTGTCTAGACTCCCAGCCACCCGGAGAGACGATCAAACACCCCTCTGTACCCCTGGTACTGAAGACGAGTTGCTGGTGGCAGTGGTGGAAGCCCCTGGGGCCCCGGAGCCTGTTCCGTCCAGTTGGGGGTGGGACCCCGGACGGTGGAGAGGGCTGCAGCAGAGAGATGCAGATCTGGGTCAGCTCCTGTTGTACCTCAGACAGGGAATCATGCCGAGGGCAGAGGAAAGGCGGGCTCAGACGGTGGGGGTACGACAGCTTCTGGGGCAGTGGAAGAGGCTGCAACTCCGAGAAGGAGTAATCTGTCGTTCAAGGCGGGATCCCCGCACACAGGAGATCATACATCAGGTTGCTGTACCGGAGGGCCAAGTTTCGGAGCTATTGACTGCATACCACACCCATACGGGCCATCAGGGCCAAGAGAGGACACTGTCCCTGCTGAGGAGGTATTTATACTGGCCTAGGATGGAAAAGAAGGTTGAGGAGTTTGTTCAGAGTTGCCCACGGTGTACATTGTTCAAGCGCAGGAAGGAAGTCCGAGCCCCATTGGTCCCCCTACGACCTAAAGCACCTCTGCATATTGTAGGGATAGATTTCCTGACTCTGGGTCGGCCGACGGACCGATTTCAAAATATTCTGGTCATGACCGACTTATTCACCAAATATGCTTGGGCTGTCCCCACCGTCGATCAAACGGCAGTTACCACAGCCAGCGCTCTTTGGAGAGCAGTGATACAACCTTTTGGCTGCCCAGAAACCCTACACTCAGACCAAGATCCAAATTTCGAGTCCCGGGTCATCCAAGAGCTGAGCCACCTTTATGGGTGCCGAAAAACCCATACGACCTCATACCACCCTCAGGGTAACGGGGGGTGCGAAAGATTTAACCAGACCTTGTTGGGGTTATTGGGGACCTTAGAGAGTGAACAACAGGGCCAATGGGCCGAGAATCTTCCCTCGCTATTACAAGCCTATAACAATAGTGTGCACAGTGTCACAGGGTATGCTCCTTCCTACCTTATGTTTGGGCGCCATCTCCGTTTGCCTGTGGACTTGCTCCTGGGGACCGAGGCTGCAGAAAGAGGGTATAGTACCACTGACTGGGTGAATCGGCACCACCACCAACTGCTAAATGCCTATCGACGAGTCTCAGACCATCTGAGTGCAGCCGCTGCCAAGAATAAACGGCTATATGACCGGACTGCCCGGGAGGCCCCGTTGTTACCTGGGGAGCGGGTGCTGGTAAGGGACAACTGGCGCCCCGGGAAGGGGAAGCTCAGCGATCGCTGGGAGTCGACGCCATATGTGGTGGAACAACGACAAGGGCCCGATGCTCCCGTCTACTCTGTACGGCCCGAAGGGAAGCCAGGACCAATAAGGGTGCTCCATCGAAACTTGCTCCGTCCATTTCCGAATTACCCGCAGCCAGTGGCTGAGACCCCGAGTGCGCCACCCTCTCCAGAGGTACCCATGGTGGGGTGGGCTGTGGTCCCGAGGGACCATGAAGTTGAGGCCAGAGCGGCTCCGCCCTCGCCACCCCGACGATCTCAGCGGGACACCCGAGGACAGCCACCTGCGAGGTATGGCGAATGGGATTGAGGAAACGGCGGTTCTAGGGACTAGAACCGATTGGCAGGGGTGATGTCACGGGTGACAAAATCGCTCGGCAAGCGGAACCCTCTTGAGAGTCCTAGGTTTCCCAGGGGAAGGTATTGTGTGCAACACGCCCCACTCCGGTGATGTAAACATGCCCGCACTGATTAGCGCTAATGCATTGCAGGTGTGAGAGAGAGAAGCGGCGCTCACACAGGCTTCCTGTTACGCAAGCCAGGATAAAAAGGGACCATTCAGAGAGTGTTGGGCGGTGTTCAGTGGGTTTGAAGTGCTCAGTGAGTTGGAAGTGTTTGAAGAGCCTAAAGGGTTGACTTGGAGCAGTGTTGGATACAAGCTTCCTCAGGAAAACCGTTGGGGTGTGGAGATCGCCCATTTGAGTTTGCTGGATCAAAGTGATCGTTTGTGGGAAGTCTGCTGGACTGAGCTATCGTCTGGATTGGTGCTGTGGAAGGAGAGAGAAGAGATAAGTGAACTGATTTCATCTTATGAGTATTTAAATTGCTGGAAGAGGATGCAGTAAATGTGGATCTGATTGTTGGAAGAGCTATGTGTTTCAGAGTGTGTTGAGGAGGAATTGAAAGAGAAATCCCTCGTGGAGCGAGCGCAACAAACGGAGTGGGGCCTCTGACCAGCCTTAACGTGTGAGTGAATTGCAGTGCTTTTGCCTTATTGATACACATTGATTTGTGGCTGTGGAATTGAAGTGAACACAAGTGTGCTGTGCCTTTGCTGAGAAGTGGCCCTAGCCCCATTTACACGTTGTGGAAAGTTACTATATCTGCTCCCCATTGGAAGTCCAGTGTGATACAGCTGCACTGAAGAGGGTGCTCTGTACTGTGAAGGTCCTTAATTGTTATTTACTGTTTGAGCCCAGAAGCCCACCGTATCACTGGAGAAACGATCTTTTAACCCACTGTCTCCTTAGTGTGAATTGAAGAGAGTACTGTGCAGATCCTCACCTGTTCCACTTACTGTCGAGTCCAGATGCATGCAGCATCACTGGTAACGTACCCTTTTTAATCCATTGTCTCCTTGCTGTGCACTGAGGAGAGTACATTGTACTGTGAAGATTCTTACCCGTTCTACTTACTGTTTGAGCTCAAAAGCCTACAGCATCACTGGAGAAACGATCTTTTAACCCATTGTCTCCTCACTGTGAATTGAAGAGTATGTTGTACTGTGCAGATCCTTACCTGTTCCACTTACTGTTGAGTCCAGACGCATGCAGCATCACTGGTAACGTGCCCTTTTTAATCCATTGTCTCCTTACTGTGCACTGAAGAGAGTACATTGTACTGTGAAGATTCTTACCCGTTCTACTACTGTTTGAGCCCAGAAGCCTACAGCATCACTGGTAACGTACCATTTTAATTCATTGTCTTCCTGCTGTGTACTGAAGAGAGTACGTTGTACTGCGAAGATCCTTACCTGCTCTACTTACTGTTTGAGTCTAGAAGCACACAGCATCATTTGGGAAGCAACCTTTTAATTCACTGTCTCCTTACCGTGAGCTGAAGAGAGTACTGTGTACTGTGAAGATCCTTACCTGTTCCACTTATGGTTGAGTCCAGAAGTATGCAGCATTACTGGTGACCTTATAATCCATTGTCCTCCTGCTGTGCACTGAAGAGAGAGTATGTCGTACTGTGAAGATCCTTGCCTGTTCTACTTACTGTCTGAGTCCAGAGGTATACAGCGTCACTGGTAAAGTACCCGGTTTAATCCATTGTCTTCCTGCTGTACATTGAAGAGAGTATTTTGTACTGTGAAGATTCTCACCTGTTCTACTTACCTTTTTGAGTCCAGAAGGACGCAGCATCATGGGCGAAGTAAACCCTTAACTCACTGTCTTCCTCCTGTGGACCGAAGAGTACCGTGCACTGTGAAGGATCCTTACCTGCTATACTTACTGCCCGAGTTTGGAAGTCTGCAGCACTGCTGAGAAAAAGTAAGCTTTCAAACCATTGTTCCATTACGGTGCGCCGATGAGAGTTCTCGGTACTGTGAATATCCTTACCTGTTCTACTTACTGTTTGAGTCCAGAAGCATGCAGCATCGCTGGTGAAGCCGTCTAGTGATCCACTGGCTCGCCCCCCTGTGAACCGAATGGAGAGCTGTGTACTGTGAATAACCCTTACCTGTCATTCTCACTATCTGAGTCTGGAAGTCTGCAGCACCGCTGGTGAACGGAGTCCCTAAATTGCCGCCCAGGGGACACAGTGACAGTTGCGACACGCCCGCCCGTGGCAGAAGGATATCTAGAGGACAGTGAAGGCTATCCAATTGATGCCCCTTGTTTTATTGTTCAATAAAGATTGTTCCTCCTTTGAAACTTACCTGTGTCTCCGTAGTCCTCTGTTGTGTGCCTGTGGTGTCGGCTCCTCACGGTGGTGACTCAGTAAGAGAGGGGGGGTGGTTGGTCATCCGAGCATTCCTCCCCTCGACCTGTGTGACAAATATATAAATTATATTATTTATTTTTATATGTGCAAGTATATATCCTTGACACTGACTATTAAAAATAGTAAAAATGACCCCCCAAAAAATAATTTAGTTTAGACTGGAGTGAGGTGAAATCAGAAAAAAAGTGCAAAGCAAAAGCATGATATGAGCACATCGTGAAACTTGTGCGAGAAGTGATGAGTAAGTAACAGCATTGTATGATATCCGTTTCTCTGTCTCACCTCAAGTTCATCATATAAAAACAATGTTAACACAATTCTTTATGACAAAACCTAGTGGAGATGCAATTTGACATAAAGATCTCTCTCTTGATCAAAATCCCTCCTTTTTTCTCAGCTCTCAGCTTAAATAAAATTGGTCTCTTCGCTCCAGCATACTCATTATCCTCATTCTATAATAATCGACATTTAACCCAGTATTGAAGTAATTTTACACAGCATAATTGTGAAAAGTGTGTCATTGTTCTCTACAGATTGATTAATGGTGGCGTCACAGATGATCTGACTTCAGCTCTGAGATCAAACCCTTCACACCCGAAAGAGAACTGGATCTGTCGGATAACAAACTAGGATATTCAGGAGTGAAGCTGCTTGCTGATCTAAAGGATGATCCACATTATAAACTGAATAGATTATACAGTTATTGTGAGTATGTCAATTTAACAACTCTTACAGTGTCTCTGTGAGTATCAGCTATTAATCTATTAGCAATGGAGACCATGTTTGAGCTATTCATATCTCTTGCTGTAATATTACAGGTAAAGTAAGATTCTTTATCTTTACCCAGTTTATTGTTCCTTGACTACTAATAATATGTCATTCATGATTTAATCTCACCCAAAAGTATAAATATTGAGCCTCCCAGGCACCATCAAAATATGGAGAGCGGTCCGCTCAGGTCTGTCAATCTGTTTCCAGCTCAGTTTGGGTCATGGCTATTGTAGCAGGCGGAGACCGAGAGTGTTTGCTGTGGGAGCATGCCTGACACGTTACGTGGGAAAGATATTCAGCTTCGGTTTCAAAAGTGCAAGCCAAAATTTGCTGAATTTGGACCTTCAAAGATTGAACACGTCAAAGCGAATTGGTCATTGTGATGCTAAATGCTACAGTGGACGCATTGCATGATTTTATAATAAGCGAGATGCTCAAGTTTGTGCTACACAGAGTGTTAGGGCGTGCTCACACTAGGCTCGTTGCCTTGTACTGTGCCCTGGCCTGAAATACTTACTCGCAAAATATAATTCCTGTTAATCAATAAGGTGAGAACCAGACCCATTATAAACATGCGTACCGGGCTCGGTACGAAACAATCACATCATCAAACGAACCAGACTTTAGGGGTCAAATGTGCTATTGTGAGTACAGCCTTAGTCTACTACACAATTGCTTGCTCATGACACAGCAAAACAGCTAAAAGTAATCCTAATATGTTGGACCCTTTAATTGACCTATTTTTAGCTGTTGAGACATGCATTCACGAGCACAAGCTGTGTTTGTGATGTTTGGGTTGAGGGAAGCGCGATGCATGAAAGGGATAGGTTGTACTTGGTGCCATTAGTGTCACAGAAACTTCACTCTAAATACACTAATGACTATCTAATTCTCCAAAATGTTGTCTCTGTGTTTTATTGTAGGATTCTCAGTATTAAGACCCAGTTTTCTCAGAATCAGCCGCTGGTGAAGAATGTGAAGCCGCTACAAAGACATCACAGCCACACAATCACCACAAACTGAAAACAGAGATCAAACCACACAGTGATGGGTTTGTGTCTTGTTTTAATCTTTTGGTTATTCTTTTGAATTACAGGTTTTCACAATGATTCAATACATTTGCTAAAATAACAGTGAAACAAGATAGGATAGTGGACTTATAAACTTCATTTACTTTTCTATAAAAAAATGTTTTTTATAATAAATATACTATTTTTCTAATAAAGTTATATTTAACATATGTTTTTTTCTTATTGTTTTCTTGCTTTTGGGATCAGAAGACAGTTTATCACTAATTCCTAAAGAAGCCCATTTTTAAATTTAGATCAGTCTTTGCTCTTTTTAAGATATAATAAAGGTTCAGCTCAGTCAGTGGGAATTGAGGAAGGGTTTTTAAGATTTTTGACATTTATGGGAACATTGGAATTATTAAAAAATTACTTATTTGCATGTTTTTTACAACTTACAAATGTAGCCTGTCGCAAACCTTAGTCGGGCTTGTATTTTTATGCTTTAAACTTAATATTACCTCAAATACAGTATCTCACAAAAGTGAGTTCACCCCTCACATTTTTATAAATATTTTATTAGCCTATATATTTTCATTGGACAACACTGAAGAAATGGCACTTTACTACAATGTAAAGTAGTGAGTGTACAGCTTGTATAACAGTAACTCAACACACAGCCATTAATGTCTAAACATCTGGCAACAAAACTGAGTACAAATTGGGACCAATTAGTCATTTTCCCTCCCCGGTGTCATGTGACTCAGTGTTACAAGGTCTCAGGTGTGTATGGGGAGCAGGTGTGTTAAGTTTAGTGTTATCGCTCTCACACTCTCATACTGGTCACTGGAAGTTCAACATGGCACCTCATGGCAAAAACTCTCTGAGGATCTCTGAGGATTTGTTGCTCTACATAAAGATGGCCTAGGCTATAAAAAGATTGCCAACACCATGAAACTGAGCTGCAGCACGGAAACCATACAGTGGTTTCACAGGACAGGTTCCACTCAGAACAGGCCTCGCCATGGTCAACCAAAGAAGTTGAGTGCATGTGCTCCGCATCATATCCGTTTTGGCTTTGCAAAATAGGCGTATGAGTGCTGCCAGCATTGCTGCGGAGGTTTAAGAGGTGGGGGGGTCAGCCTGTCAGTGCTCAGACCATACGCATAGCTGCCAACTCTCACGCATTGGCCGTGAGACACCCGCATTTGAATGGTTTCACACGCGCACACGCCACACCCCCGATTTCTCACGCTGAAGAGTCAAACCGGTCGGTCAAATGCCTGAAAGATGAGTTTATCCAACGCATTCTCATCCTTTAGCGTCATATAGGTGACGCCATATGACATTTCGTCGACATCTTACGCACATGGCATCCTTTAGCGTCAATATAACACGTAGCAGGTTTAGGTCTGGAGCAGGGTTACAGTTATGACGCCTTGGGATCTGCTTCGCATACGCTAAAGGATGCCATGTGCTTTGGATTTAGACGAGCGTCACCTGTATGACGCCTTGGGTTCTGCGTCTCATATTGACGCTAAAGGATGCCATGCAGGGGCGTGGTACCGGGGGGATAAAGGGTACCGAGTACCCAGGGCCGAGGCAGATCAAGTCCAAGCTCAAGTCCAAAGTCCGTCACCGTTCGCGGAGCTTCAGCCGCGGAGCTCAAGTCAAAAGTGAGCCCCCCCCCCCCCCCAAATTACTATTGTCACATATTATTTAGGATGGATAATATGCACATTGGGACGCAGCTAGAGACTGTGCTTCAAACCACGTAGGGCGCTGCGAACGGCAGAGAGAGAGAGACCTTGCGTAATACTGAGAGTAGGTCCATCACTCCCCCCCCCCAAACCAACCCTCCCCCCCCCCCCCCCCTGAAGTCTCACGCAAAGCTGAACTCAAAAGTTGGCAGGTATGCATACGCCACACACTGCATCAGATTGGTCTGCATGGCCGTCATCCCAGAAGGAAGCCTCTTCTTAAGATGATGCACAAGAAAGCCCGCAAACAGTTTGCTGAAGACAAGCAGATTAAGGTCATGGACTACTGGAACCATTTTATTTCAAATCTTATCGAATGCAAACAATTCAACTTTGAGTCCGTTTAGTTTATCCTAAGGAATTTTAGAAGACATCATTGCAAATGAAAAACGAATTAAATGAGCCTAATTGTTCCCTAACTACATACAGTATAAACTGACTACTGGTAGCAGTACTGCCCTTTTCTGGACAAGAAAAATATGCAGATTAAGAAACTATGGATGCACTGTTATGATTGTTTAGGTTTGTTAAAACCAGTGCTGATAGCTTGGTGGCTAATTAATTACTAGCAGTGTAATGCATTAAATAAGTGTCAATACAAAACAAATTCTGCAATAAACAGGCAACAGTTCCCACTTCTTTTTATGTATGTTTTATATATTGTCCTAATAAAATAAATAACTGTATGATATGTTATTTACATACTGAATGATCATTCTGAGTATATTAAAATGTATTTATATCATACACTTCAGTTTTCCATTAATAAAGTTTTCTAAATCTTTCTAAAATAATCTCGAGTAAATACAGTGAAAAAACAGATGCAAAAATAGTTTATTTTTCTAGTACACAAAATTTACAGGTATATGAAATATTGAGTTTAAATCTTCCCAAAACATTCTTAGCAGGATCAATTCTGTGAAGTATTTTGTAAGAAACGTCCTTAATTTTGACATTAACAAAACTAATTTGGCAATTTCCATGCGTTGAGCCAAGAGATATTGGTGCGTTTAGTTTGATTAAGGGTGTGTTCACACTTGGCAAGTTTAGTTTGATTAAGGGTGTGTTCACACTTGGCAAGTTTGGTTTGATTAAGGGTGTGTTCACACTTGGCAAGTTTGGTTTGATTAAAGCAAACTCGATTGCGATTGCACTGTTAGTGCGGTTCATTTGAACAAGTGTGAACACTGCCATCCTGTCACAGTGGGGCACTGAGACTAGAGACTTTTATTATCATTACACTGGACTAAGAACACACTACATACACTTTTTATACAAACATAACGCATATTTGTTTTGCGCAATATTATAACACCAGTTAACACCAGATATGTGGGTGTCAGTAATTGTGTACTGTTTGACTGTTGTTCCTGTCCGCACCATGTGCTTTTTCTTTAGTTAAATATTTTCTGAGTCATTAATTTTGTTACGTTGATTCGTGTGGTGCATTAAGAATTCAAACAAGACCGTTTACCGGGTTAAATATTTATTGTGTACGAACATTCACTTACATCAAATAAATTGTCATACTTACGTACTGGAACATTTTCACATTGCAAACAGAAGAAACCCGGTCACAGTAACTGCCACCATTTTAAAATGACTATTTCCCGCCAATAGAAGGCATAGTTAATTGGTCTTATGTCTGAGGGGGAGATTGTTGTTTGTTTGATTCTTTGATAAATATGATTAATGAATTTGGTTTGTTTTGTTTCAAATGTTTGTATATTTTTGTATATTTGTTTTTTTCATCTTATGTCTTTGTTACTGTTAAATCTTTATTTATTTATTTTTACTTTATTACTTTCAATTACTTAGTGGTTTAGTCCAAGTGGGAGGGGCTTATACTTTTTAAGAGGTCCCTTTCAGTGTTGTCAAGAGGCTCGTAGAGTGAGTTTGTTGGAAGTTGCTTGCTTGATTTTTGGGTCAAATTACTGACATAGCCAAAAGTTTGTTTGTGCACTTAACTTTGAACAGTTTATTTTATTTTTGTTACTTTTGAGACTTTTTGGATTTTCACTGCAAATATCATAGGCACTCTTTTGGAATATCTTTGTTTTTCACTTTCTTTGGAATAAACACTGAACTTTTGACTTCATCACGTCACTTCATTTTTTTTTCGCCTCCATTGGCCGGTACATCCAGAGCAGAGGTGCCGCTACTGCTTCAACAACTTTGGGGTCCTTTGTAGCAGCTGGCACACCCTGTTACAGTTGGTGTCAGAAGTTTTTGTACCGCTGAGGTGACGTGGACATTCTTGTTTTTGCAATGCCACCAAAGACAAGGAATCAGCCTGATGAAAGAACAAGGCCAGATGTGGACCAAGTCGAGGAGGATCCAGATGAAGGAGTGCAGTCTACAATGGTTTCTGGGGCTGGAGCTGACACTGCTGTTACTGCTCTGCCGCAGATGTTCAAGTCCTTTATGGAATATCAAAAGGATCGAGATGATCGACAAGAGAGAGAGACAGTTCGACGAGAACAAAATTTTAAAGTGCTCAGTCACCATGTCACGCAGATGCAACTGGACATGGAACGTATCAGTCATGGAGCAGTTTACGACAAACCAGCACCAAGGGTGATAGACCGGGAGCCACGGCTTGCGAGACTGGAGGACTCTTTTGATATTGAGCACTATTTGCTGACATTTGAGAGACTGGCAGAGGTGTACCAGTGGCCTAAACAAGACTGGGCCATTCACCTCATACTGTTGCTAACTGGCAGAGATGGGGGACTCGAGTCACATGACTTGACTCGAGTCAGACTCGAGTCGCAAATTTAAGGACTTGAGACTTGCTTGACTAAATTAAGAAAATGACTCGACTTGACTTTGACTTGAGATCCAATGACTTGAGACTTGACTTGACTTGAACTGTATGACTCGAGAATGACTCGATACATTTTTATATAAATCATCGCAACATCAATTGATGAACAAAATGAAAGCAACGGAACCATTGACGTCAGTCATCAGATTCTGCGCGATTGCTTGACGCTGCACGAGCCCAGAAAAAAAAAACATACATCGCGGTGAGCGCGCTAAATACAAAAACATCTCCCAGCAACGTTTCTTTTTGGATCTAAACACTAGAAATTTACCATATTCATAAGAAGATTTGCTGTACGCATAATAACTGGCAAGGGATATCGGACGACCATCACAACCTCGAACAGTCGAACTTCATTCACCACGTCTAAAAGTAAGATATGGCTTGTTTAACCTGTTTGTTAATTTGACTATATTTAAATCTAGAGAGAATATTCCTCAAACTAGCATGGCTCTTTATACACATGTTTTCAAATGTAGCTTAATGTTGTAGATATTCAAATGATAATTAATGATGGCATATGTTTTGTATAACATTTGCCACATTTCTTTTTAAATCATGCTGTAAAGTAGCCTGACTTCGTCATACTCATATTCTGGTCAGAACATGAGTCTGATACTGCTCCATAGGGCTTTGATTATGAGGCGTGTCTTAACCGAACCAGGAAAAACAACAACTCTGCACTCAATTGGATAGACCGACAACCAATCAGAGGAACGCAGTAAGTGACGTATGTTGAGCAACGCATAGTTATCAAACAGAACTCTGGAAAAAGTATGAAAAAAATAATGAGTGTTAACGATCTTTGCCGGTGTTGCAAAAAGAACTTAAGGATTCGCGGAGTAGGCCTACTTGCATGCAAACACGAAAAGCATTTTTGAAAGAAATACGTTTGAGGACGTGATTACGTTATTGGATGGATTATCTGTCCATCATCGTATAAAGCAAATTTGGCAATTTGATTGGTCCGACCATTTTTTGGCTGATCATAATTACTCCTCAATGGATCGAGTCCAGACCGAACTTCCCGACCAAAAAATGTTGTGGGCGGGGTTCGGGCTGGCATCCAGGCTAGCTTTAAAGCCAAACATGTCGTTCTTTCCAATGACGAAAAACAACAAAGAAAACTGTTAGTTTTGTCGTTTATGTTTCTCTTAAAGCAGGGTTAGATGTTATCAGGGGGTTGATGGCAAAAAATGACAGCAGAATTAATATGCACCCAAAATTCAAATGGTGGAAAAATTGCCCTAGTTATTTTCATAATTATAACATATGATATTAAAAAATATTTCCTGAATATTGGCGCGATTGCAAATGTGATGATTTTATAAAACAGTTCAGTAAACAAAGAGTGAATATTGTGATGTGACATTTTAGACATAATATTCCAAATATTCTCTGTTTTTGCTCGATTTCTCCAATGGCAATTGTTCCAAACAAGCCACAGAAAGAGTTATGCGTTTTTGTGATTCAGTGACCTAGTTGCTTAATTCCAGAACGAATCTGCCGTTTTGAACATAAGTTAAATGAATGCTTCTATGACTCGTACATTAAGACGGTGATTTGGCGCCACCTATTGGCGGTTTTAAATTCATAATTAAAAATATAACTTATATAAAGGGAATGCCAGTTTGAAGAATGCCATTTGGTGGCATAGGAACCATTATACTTGAATTGTGAATTGTTATACCTTTTAATGGTCTTCTGCAATGTTTAAGGCATATTTATTTTTTCATGCTTTAATGTTGGCCTAATTTCAGTAACTTTTACATTTTAGGCTATGTAGTTTGAAATTGTATGTATTTTTTATTTTTTTTTGATTTTTATTGTATTAACCACTCAGCTGTATGTGGAAATGTATATTTTAAAAAATATATATGTTGCAAATAAAACCATAGTCCACAACTTCTGTAGTTTTAACTTATTTTAATATATAAATTCAGTGAAATCATCAAATGTTTGTATGACTTGCCAGTGACTTGTGACCCAAGCTACGACTTGCTTGACATAAGGCAGTGACTTGACTTGACTTGCTTGCTTTTATAAAAAATTGACTTGGACTTGCTTGAGACTCGAAGGTTAAGACTTGAGACTTGCTTGTGACTTGCACATGTGTGACTTACTCCCACCTCTGCTAACTGGTAAGGCCAGATCTGCGTTTGTGGCAATGGACCCTTCACATTCACAAGACTATGATGTTGTTAAGACAGCAATACTGAAAAAGTATGAAATCAATGCTGAAACTTATAGACTGAGGTTCCGTAACCTAAATACCCCTACTGACGAGTCGCCACAGGAGCTTTACATCAGACTGAAGGACCTGTTTTGCAAGTGGGTGCGCTACTCCAGCAGTAATAAAGAGGGTATCATGGAGGCCCTTGTTCTCGAACAGTTCCTACGGGTCTTGTACCCAGACGTGAGGACTTGGGTCAAGGAGCATGATCCAACGACTGCTGCTGAGGCTGCCAGACTGGCGGAGGCATATATCACAGCCCGGAAAGGAGTAGGACACTTCCGCTATGCAGGAATCCTCCCTTCGCCCAGAGGTAAGTCTGAGGGATTGGGGGGCTTTTCAAACTCTCAAGATAGAATCTTAAGGTTCACACAAAGTAAAGCCATTACTCCGCAGGTATCTTCGCAGAGTGTAGTTAAGGAGGATGTTGTCTGTTATCATTGTGGTCAGCCAGGCCATACTAGACCTCTTTGCCCCCTGAAGAAACCCAAAACAGCAAGCCTTTGTTATGTCCCTCATCCAGTTCAGTCATTCCTCATGAAATGTATCTCACAGCCAATTAGATCTGTCTTGTTAAATGGTAGACCAGTTTTAGCCTTGGTAGATACTGGTTGTACATATACCTAGTGCAGAGCAGATATGTGCCTAGACAAGACTGGAGTGACACAGAGACGGTTACGGTTTGTTGTGTACACGGTGACAACACTCCATTGCCTACTGCAGAAGTGTATATTGAAGTTTTGAATCAGTCTTATCTGATGAAGGTTGGAATTGCTGAGACTCTTCCCTATCCCATACTCCTTGGCACAGATATACCAGTGTTAGCTGAATTACTGCAAGACACAGAATGGTGTGGGGTAGTGACAAGGGCTCAGTCAAAACAGGCAGTACAGACAATACTCAACCCAGACTCAGATAATCCCTTACAAACCTTGCCTTTTTGTGCTGCTGATATTGAGACTGAGTCAGGACCAACAGAAGACAACAGGTTGCAACAGCGTAGGGATTGGGTAGCAGGGTTGATTGACACCTCAGAACAGGCAAACGAGGATGTTGCTGAACCAGAATTATGTGAGTTAGACATTGTGATTCCCAATGGTTTAGCCCAGCTGCAGAGGGAAGACCCAACCCTAGCCACATGTTTTGATCAGGTTAAGCAGAAGGATGATACTGATGTTTTACTTGATGATCCTTTTGTGTTGAAACGTGAACTCCTGTATAAGCAGACTAAGGAAGGAGATCTTCGGCTTGTTGTACCTAAATCACAAAGAAGTGAGGTGTTAAAGTTAGGTCATTCCATTCCATGGTCAGGTCATTTAGGGTTCGCAAAGACATGTTGGAGAATCTCTAAAAGATTTTATTGGCCCAGAATGTACACAGACATTAAAGAATACTGCCAGACATGCCCTGAATGCCAACTCTCTGCTGGTCGGACTCCTGCCAATGCACCATTAATCCCTTTGCCTGTGATTGATGTACCTTTTGAGAGAATAGGAGTGGATGTTGTTGGACCAATTGAGAGAAGCCAGACAGGGAACCGATTTATCCTAGTAATCTCCGATTATGCCACAAGATACCCTGAAGCATATCCCTTGAGAGATGTTACTGCTAAGGAGATAGCTTCAGCCTTGTTAAAATTCTTTTCGCAAGTAGGCATACCAAAAGAGGTTCTGACAGACCAAGGCACTAACTTTATGAGTCACACACTGCATCAAGTTTATCAGCTATTGGGCATTAAGAGAGTACGAACAACCCCATATCACCCTCTGACTGATGGGCTTGTTGAAAGGTTCAATCAGACTCTAAAGAGTATGTTAAAGAAGTTTGTTTCAGACTCTGGCAAAGACTGGGATAAATGGCTGCCGTACCTCCTTTTCGCCTACCGTGAAGTACCCCAGGCTTCTACAGGATTCTCACCGTTTGAATTGCTATACGCCCATCAAGTAAGAGGTCCTCTAGATGTCCTGAAAGAGAACTGGGAGGCGACAGACAACCCAAAGAGAACGAACATCCTCACTTATGTGATGAAAATGAGGGAGAAACTTCAACAGAATACTGCCTTGGCACGAGAAAACCTGGTAAAGTCCCAAGTACAGCAGAAACACTGGTACGACAAGACGGCTAGATCACGAAGCTTCGAACCAGGTGAGGAAGTCCTGTTGTTGCTTCCAACATCTGACAATAAGGTGTTAGCGAAGTGGCAAGGCCCGTACCACATAAAGAAGGTAGGTCCAGTGACCTATCAGATCGAAATTCCCTCAAGAAACCAGCCTCTGCAAACATTTCATGTCAACATGCTGAAGAAATGTTCTGAACTCATGCTGAAGCTCATGTCAATTCGCATCGAACTCCAGGCCAAACAGAAGAGAGCAATGACATTGCGATGCTGGTGAGAGCCATAGAGAGTGAAGAGGAAGTAGAAGAACAGTATTTACCGACCTGTCGCAGTGACAGCAAATTGAATTTACAGCACCTGAGTGAAGAGCAGAGATGTCAGTTATGGGAATGTATACCTGATCAGCTGTTCATGGATACCCCTGGCAGAACAGACTTGGTTGACCATACTATCATCCTCAAGGACCCTAAACCTGTCCACCAGTCTGTGTACCGTGTGCCAGAGAAACTTCTATCTGTTATGAAAGATGAATTACAGTCCATGAAACAACTGGGAGTTATTGAGCCATCGTCAAGTGAATGGAGCAGTCCCATAGTGCTGGTGCCGAAGAAAGATGGTACCCTGCGGTTCTGCTTAGACTTCAGAAAGCTGAACAGCATTAGTAAGTTTGATCCTTATCCAATGCCACGGGTGGATGAGCTGGTGGAGAGACTGGGAAGGGCGAAGTACCTGAGCACGCTGGATCTCTGCAAGGGATACTGGCAGGTGCCGCTGAAGCCAGCATGTAAAGAGCTTACTGCCTTCAGAACCCCCTTTGGCCACTACCAATTCCGAGTCCTTTTTTTGTGCTCCATGGGGCTGCAGCCACATTTCAAAGGATAATGGATAAAATTCTCCATGGTACAGAGGACTATGCTGCAGCTTACCTTGATGACATCATAATATTCAGCCAAAGCTGGGAGGAGCATCTGGAACACCTTAAGGAGGTGTTGAATTGCATCAAGGCTGCAGGACTTACCATCCGCCCTGATAAATGTGCCCTCGCCAAACCGGAAACCCAATACCTTGGATTTGTACTGGGTCACGGTGTGATCCGACCTCAGGTGGGGAAAGTGGAGGCTGTTAAAGGAGCTGGACGGCCTCTGACAAAGAAGCAGTTTAGAGCGTTTCTTGGACTTGTTGGCTGGTATAGGAAATTTATTCCAAATTTCTCAGCCAGGGCAATAACCCTAACAAATTTGACAAAAAAGAGCCAACCCAACAATGTGATATGGACCGAAGACTGTGAAAAGGCTTTTCAAGACTTAAAGAATGCACTATGTCAGGAACAAGTTCTTCAGAGTCCTGATTTTGGGAAACCGTTTACAGTACAGACTGATGCCTCACAACATGGCATTGGTGCCGTACTCCTTCAAGAGGAAGAAGGGCAGCTCAAGCCAGTTGTATACATCAGTAGGAAACTCCTGCCCAGAGAGGTAAACTAATCCACTGTTGAAAAGGAGTGCCTTGCCGTTAAGTGGGCCCTGGACTCTTTAAGGTATTATTTGCTTGGACGAAAATTCCGGATGGAAACTGACCACCGAGCATTGGCCTGGTTAGGCCGCATGAGAGACACTAATGCTCGCGTTACTAGGTGGTTTCTGGCCATGCAGCCATTTGACTTTGAGGTACTGTACAGATCAGGGTCACAGAATTACACTGCAGACTTTCTCTCGAGGACACCACAGGCGGTGTCTGGAGAGGGAGGGGGAAATGTCACAGTGGGGCACTGAGACTAGAGACTTTTATTATCATTACACTGGACTAAGAACACACTACATACACTTTTTATACAAACATAACACATATTTGTTTTGCGCAATATTATAACACCAGTTAACACCAGATATGTGGGTGTCAGTAATTGTGTACTGTTTGACTGTTGTTCCTGTCCGCACCATGTGCTTTTTCTTTAGTTAAATATTTTCTGAGTCATTAATTTTGTTACGTTGATTCGTGTGGTGCATTAAGAATTCAAACAAGACTGGTTACCGGGTTAAATATTTATTGTGTACGAACATTCACTTACATCAAATAAATTGTCATACTTACATACTGGAACATTTTCACATTGCAAACAGAAGAAACCCGGTCACAGTAACTGCCACCATTTTAAAATGACTATTTCCCGCCAATAGAAGGCATAGTTAATTGGTCTCATGTCTGAGGGGGAGATTGTTGTTTGTTTGATTCTTTGATAAATATGATTAATGAATTTGGTTTGTTTTGTTTCAAATGTTTGTATATTTTTGTATATTTGTTTTTTTCATGTTGTCTTTGTTACTGTTAAATCTTTATTTATTTATTTTTACTTTATTACTTTCAATTACTTAGTGTTTTAGTCCAAGTGGGAGGGGCTTATACTTTTTAAGAGGTCCTCTCAGTGTTGTCAAGAGGCTCGTAGAGTGAGTTTGTTGGAAGTTGCTTGCTTGATTTGTGGGTCAAATTACTGGCATAGCCAAAAGTTTGTTTGTGCATTTAACTTTGAACAGTTTCTTTTATTTTTGTTACTTTTGAGACTTTTTGGATTTTCACTGTAAATATCATAGGCACTCTTTTGGAATATCTTTCACTTTTTTTGGAATAAACACTGAACTTTTGACTTCATCATCACGTCACTTCATTTTTTTTTCGCCTCCATTGGCCGGTACATCCAGAGCAGAGGTGCCGCTACTGCTTCAACAACTTTGGGGTCCTTTGTAGCAGCTGGCACACCCCTGTCTCTGTTACACATCCGAATCCTGGTGCACACCAAACAAGCAGACCGACACTCGCTCCACTTCCAAAGCAACTATGGTGCGGTTTGAATGCAATATGAACGCAATATGGACCAAAAACACGACATTAAAACACGATTAATGTAATTCAGGAACACAAAAATACATTAAAAAAAAAAATCTCACACATACAAATAATGCTCCACAGTGATTAAATAATGGCCTAGCATTTAATAAAAATCAATAAAAGTACAGGACACATATTACAGAAAATCATCCTGGAGCAACATGGAAGTTCTCATCGTGGCAAGAGAACAGGTTTAGACTTTTAGTTTTAGCTTTTCAGACTTAAACTGTGACATAAGTGTAAAACCCCATACCCGTAAACTACATCCATATATTGTAAAATATAAAATAAACTACATCCATATATTGTAAAATATAAAAATAATACAGCAAAAAAATGTTTGTGTAAAACTATTGTTTTAAATGATTTGATTAAGTGTTCTGGAATGTTAAAAAATGGGTCTTTTTTTATATACAATGTGTAAAAAATATGAGCAGTGAGTGATTATTAAATGTTAATTACTGATGGCTAATTATTATTATTATTCACAGATCTGTTAAAGAGTACAAAAGACAATCAAGTGAATAATGTGGTGTGTGGAATGTGTTGTTTTCTGGCGAGGGTAGCAGTCGTTCAAATTCACACATTTGCTCAGGAAAAATAAAATCTTGTAGTTGAAGTTCTACTTATCTACCCAACTGAAAAACAAAAGCAAACAAGAATATCATAGTTAAGTCTACTAATAAAACAAAACGGTATTCAAGCAACAAATATATTTTGTCACTATATCATTTCCATACTTCCATTTCTATGACTTGTGTGTATTCACCTTCCATGCTGAGTGATGTTGGTATGATATAGAAGGGGTCTCCACCGTCCTGATCATACAGGTGCTGGAGAAGCACATTTTTAACCATCTTTAGGCTCAGAGTGTAGCGTACCAACTCCTCCTGATCTGAAGGCATCTTGAACTGTAGCTTAAACTGAGCTGTAGTTTCCCTGTATCCAAACAAGGGGTTAAACGCTCATTTCTGACAACTTTAACTTGAGTTTAAAGTGAAATGTTTGTTTGGGCCACACCAAAAGCTGTGCTATGCAAAAATGATGTGTGGGTGAGGACACGAGGTTTAAAAGGCACACTACAGTCTGAACAGAAAGAGAAGGTGTAAAATGTGACAATGGGGTGTGAAATTGACTCACTGGAGATGGTTTATGGTGACATTGGAGAAGTATCGTTCCAACGCAGGAGAAGAGCTGTAGACTCCTGTTAGCTGAGGGGAGATGAGAGACAGACCGAAAGATTGAGTTTTCAAATTAAAGAACCGGCTTAAGCAGTGTAGAGAGCTTAAATCAGACGTGTTAGATGAATGAGACGTGATGCCTCCCAGAAACAGCACTGAAACACTCACAGTGAAAGTAGAAGTGCAAACTTTGTGGCTCACACACTACCCTGCTAAGGCCAAGCAAGTTTCAGTTTCTTTTAAAGAGTACTTTTCATGCCCTTTCACAAAAGTCTTGATTTTGTTTTTGGGCTCATTCAAAAAAAGACATTGTTGCAGCACCTCTTTTCCCAGTCTGTCAGTAACACTCTGTTTTAGTTCCTGTCTCTATGGAATGTGTTTACACGGGCAAAAATAATCAGATTTTGTTTACTCACATCTGACACGGATCAGAATTTGTTGCACACGTTGCAAATATCCTATCTGAGCCACTTACATCCATCAGATACAGTACATACTCGTGGGTGACAAGTTTGCCCATAAAGATAGCTTTTTAATTTGATATTATGAAACGGATGTGGAAGTAAATAAAGTAAAGAAGCTGGTTTTCAACCTCTGCCCCGTGTAAAACAGCTTTACTTTGCTGTAATTAAATGAAGTGATAACTTCGCTGTAATCAAACCAACAAGCGTCACTATTAGTCTCTCTCTCTCTCTCTCTCTCTCTCTCTCTCTCTCTCTCTCTCTCTCTCTCTCTCTCTCTCTCTCTCTCTCTCTCTCTCTCTCTCTCTCTCTCTCTCTCGTTCAAGAAATGTAATCTTACAGCGCTACTTTATTTCACTTCAGAATTCTAGATCTAACGAGCTGTAGATAAAATAACCATTAAAATTACCATTATTTTCCAGTATATATCCGTTCAGTCAGATTTAGCGCTGCAAAACATCCATGACTGCTGTTATCTTGTTCATCTGGCAAATAATCAATAATCATTATACACTCACCAGCCACTTTATTAGGTACCCCATGCTAGTAACGGGTTGGACCCCCTTTTGCCTTCAGAACTGCCTCAATTTTTCGTGGCATAGATTCAACAAGGTGCTGGAAGCATTCCTCAGGGAGTTTGGTCCATATTGACATGATGGCATCACACAGTTGCCGCAGATTTGTCGGCTGCACATCCATGATGCGAATCTCCCGTTCCACCACATCCCAAAGATGCTCTATTGGATTGAGATCTGGTGACTGTGGAGGCCATTTGAGTACAGCGAACTCATTGTCATGTTCAAGAAACCAGTCTGAGATGATTCCAGCTTTATGACATGGCGCATTATCCTGCTGAAAGTAGCCATCAGAAGTTGGGTACATTGTGGTCATAAAGGGATGGACATGGTCAGCAACAATACTCAGGTAGGCTGTGGCGTTGCAACGATGCTCAATTGGTACCAAGGGGCCCAAAGAGTGCCAAGAAAATATTCCCCACACCATGACACCACCACCACCAGCCTGAACCGTTGATACAAGGCAGGATGGATCCATGCTTTCATGTTGTAGACGCCAAATTCTGACCCTACCATCCGAATGTCGCAGCAGAAATCGAGACTCATCAGACCAGGCAACGTTTTTCCAATCTTCTATTGTCCAATTTCGATGAGCTTGTGCAAATTGTAGCCTCAGTTTCCTGTTCTTAGCTGAAAGGAGTGGCACCCGGGGTGGTCTTCTGCTGCTGTAGCCCATCTGCCTCAAAGTTCGACGTACTGTGCGTTCAGAGATGCTCTTCTGCCCACCTTGGTTGTAACGGGTGGTTATTTGAGTCACTGTTGCCCTTCTATCAGCTCGAACCAGTCTGGCCATTCTCCTCTGACCTCTGGCATCAACAAGGCATTTCCACCCACAGAACTGCCGCTCACTGGATGTTTTTTTCTTTTTCGGACCATTCTCTGTAAACCCTAGAGATGGTTGTGCGTGAAAATCCCAGTAGATTAGCAGTTTCTGAAATACTCAGACCAGCTCTTCTGGCACCAACAATCATGCCACGTTCAAAGTCACTCAAATCACCTTTCTTCCCCATACTGATGCTCGGTTTGAACTGCAGGAGATTGTCTTGACCATGTCTACATGCCTAAATGCACTGAGTTGCCGCCATGTGATTGGCTGCTTAGAAATTAAGTGTTAACGAGCAGTTGGACAGGTGTACCTAATAAAGTGGCCGGTGAGTGTATATAGGGCTGTCGCGATAACCGCAATATTGCAATACCGCGCTACTGACAGGCCAACCGCAGAGGAATGCAAGTAACCGCAGCAACCGCAAACCGCGTTTTCTTTTTTCATAAGGCCACATTTCGTTGTTCGTACCATGTGTATTGAATGTTAAGTAAGTTAATAATGATAACAAGACTGTTTATCATGGTGATTTGTACAGAGGCTTCGTGGATTTGCCTAAACAGACAGTGAATGTGATCGACTGAGCGCGTGCGATTACCTGCGTCTGTTTTTGAAGTCAAGTCATGTGTATTCGTGAAAAGGTTGCCGTTTCCAAGCAAAGCGAAATATTTGTGGTTTCATCCATTTAACGTGTAAGGGTATTTACCATGAATGGCGTCAGTGCTGGTCAGCATTACACAGCGCGAGGAAGCCGTGGGGGGAAAAGCTGCGAGTCACGCATTGAACCAGCATTGCTTCAGCTTTGCCCAAAAGTGAAGCATTGCTGGCCAGCTGAGCCTTGAAAAGTGGAGCTCAAAGTTAAAAAAATAATTAAACCTTGTTTCATTATATCTATCATTTAAGGAATCCGCTTTTTGAACGTTTTCGTTGAATGAACGGTTTAATGACTCACTCCGTTGGCGTAACAATGTGCGCGCTGAGTGACAGCCTTTCAATGCGCAGAGAAGCTGTTTAGTTTCGGTTACACTGACCACATCATAACACGTATTTATATATAGCAACAAATAATAATAAATAAATTAAATAAATAAATAAATGGCGGTAATACCGCATATCGCGCTATTGAGCCACTCAAAATTACCGCAAGTGAAATTCCTTAACCGCGACAGCCCTAATTATATAAACAATTGAAATAGCACGGCCATTCAAAACTAGAGGGTCTACCAGGTCGCATAGTAAATCAATCACTGACAATCATTTTGGGCGGGAATTAATAGGTGTCTAAAGAGAATGTAAACAGGTGGGCCAGAAAAAAAGATTGGATCTGTGCATTAAGAAGTGTAAACGCAGCCTATGAAAAGCGCAGTTTGCTCTGATTGGTCAGCTGGACTAGTGTGTTTTGACTGGTCAACCGTTCGTGTTTTTCGCCAATGTCACTCTTGCCCTTACCATAACCATGAGTTTCAACATTACTAACTATCACATTGTGACATGTTCGTTCTGGGAAGAAAACTCAAGACTACAATGGAGACGTTTCAGTTTCAAACAGTGTTTACTGATATAATAGAGAATAACTGCATTTGGAGTGACTTTGCAGACCTTTTTCATGCTCAAACAGCAACATTACACACTAAAGAAAGTGAAAAGTAAAAATAAAATAATAGGTCCTCTTTAAATGGTTAGCTCATACAAAAATGAGCTTTGTTTTATACTCAACCTCAAGTTGTTCCAAACCTCTCTTTTCTTTTTCTGTGGAACACAAAAAGTGTTTGTTTTTTAAAAGAACGAAAAATCCTGACATCTGTGGTAGCTCTTTTTGGATTTGTGAGACTTTATCAAGAAGTAACGGTGTTCGTTTTGTGAAAGCATTGTTCATGTTTATAGTTCTAGAGTCAAATTCTTTTCCACAGACGAAAAAAAGTCATGCAGGTTTGCAACACCATGAGGGTGAGTAAATGAGTTTGTGGATGACAGTATATTCATTTCTGGGTAAACTATCCCTTTCCCACAATTAAATGTCCTTAATCATAATGACTCAAGGTATTTCTGTTTTTTAAATAGTTTAGTGCTAGCCTGACTTCATCATACTCATATTCTAGAAAGAATGTGAGTCTGAAACTGCTCCATTGGGCTGTGATTATGGGGCGTGTATCAACCGAACCAGGAAATAAAAGGCCTCTGCACTCAATTGGATAGACCTACAACCAGTCAGAACAACGGAGTAAGTGACGTTGAGAGATAGATTAAAGTTGATAGATTAAACTTTTCCCGAATCCCGTAGGAAGGACGGCAAAAACATCTTTTCCATCGAGAAATGCCTTTGATCGCGGTTCTCTGTTCCTCTTCTAAAATGAATGCGCTGTCTATATCTTCTATAACACACGCGATAGCGGAATATACACAACTCAATTCTCCAGCGGCAGCCATGA
Organism: Chrosomus eos; assembly: GCA_036326025.1. Classification (NCBI taxonomy): domain Eukaryota; kingdom Metazoa; phylum Chordata; class Actinopteri; order Cypriniformes; family Leuciscidae; genus Chrosomus; species Chrosomus eos. The sequence continues at coordinate 12,960,312 of CM070825.1, forward strand.
ATTCAACCCAAGCGCTCTGATGACGTGGATGGTTACGTTACCGTAGCTCACATAGATATGATGTCTATGGTTGGTTGCTCATCTGTCCATCATCGTATAAAGCCCGCCCTGACAATTTGATTGGTCCGAACAATTTTTGATCGGGCATAATAGCTCCTCAACGGATCGAGTCCAGACCGAACTTCCCGACCAAAAAATGTTGTGGGCGGGGTTCGGGCTGGCAGCCAGGCTAGTTTAGTGCACATATTGGTTGTAATATTCTAAGTCACATGACTTTCTGCATGTCTGTTGTGCAATAAGCAATAAATCTTGTTTCAAAAAAACTCTGAAACTGCTGCTTTTCAAAGTAGCTGGTGTAATGCACAACAGTTCAGCTATTTATTTATTTATTTTAGTTCATTAAATCAACAGAAACCAGATTGTAAATGATTTAGCCAAATAGGATAATTGTCATATGTTACCTTATTGTTATTGTACCTTATTGTACATATGTTATTCTTAAAAAGGCAACCTAAACTTAAAATAAAACAAATTATGGAACAATATCCATCTCAATACAATACAATCTACCAAACAAATACAAAACAACACATATGTTAACAACACAGAAAATAAAATACAAGCTGCCAGCTAACTTTTTTAGTGTTCACAGCAACAATCCACAGCTTCAATTGAGTAAAAGGACTGCAGGTATTAATAATTAAAACCCTGGTAGCCCGCTAACTTTCAAACAATATATAAATGTATGCAAAATAGACTTGTATCTACTGGTTCAACCACTAAGAAAAGTAGTCCCTCCATAAAATGACAATTTAGACAACTTAACAGCTCAAAGAACACACATTTCTGTCCTGTCTTGCCCTTTAGATGCCATTTTTTTCCGCACAAACCCAGAAATGAGTCAAAATCATTTTGGTTATTGATAACATCAGATGGTTTCCATAGAGTATAGCATTGTATTGAACAAGGAACATTAATTTAGTTTCAGATTCGAGATTAGTGATGAAAATCATGTGAAACTTAAAGGATTAGTTCACTTTAAAAAAAAAACTTTTGCTTATAATTTACTCACCCCCATGTCATCCAAGATGTCCATGTCTTTCTTTCTTCAGTCGAAAAGAAATAAATGTTTTTGATGAAAACATTCCAGGATTTTCTCCATATAATGGACTTCAATGGGACCCAAACGGTTCAAGGTCCAAATGACCGTTTCAGTGCAGCTTCAAAGGGCTTTAAACGACACCAGACGATGAATACGGGTCTTATCTAGCGAAACCATCGCTCATTTAAAAAATAGATAAAAAAGTTTAAGTTTTTTAAGCACAAATGCTCGCCTTGCTCTGTTCTGTGATGACTGTTCTAGTGATGGGCCGTTCATGAACGTTCATTGCGTCTGTCACGTGACAAATGAACGAAAGACCTGGAAGGTAAATTAATTCTTTATGTTCCCTGTAAATTATTTTTGACTGCATTATAATGATTTCTTTATTCAGAATATGATCAAGATTGCATAGGTGGATGTGTTCAGGGAATTTGGCGGTTAGAAGTATAACGTTTAAAGCCACTTGAATGAACGAAATGACTCAAAAAAAGATTTGTTCATTTTGATGAACGAATTCGAACAGGAGAGTCTCAGTATAATTGCGTATTACGTGACGTCACGAACGCGCATCACAGAACAGGGCGAGCATTTGTGCTTATAACTTTTTTATTTATTTTTGAAATGACGGATGGTTTCGCTAGATAAGACACTTATGCATCGTCTGGTGTCGTTTAAAGCCCTTTGAAGCTGCACTGAAACTGTCATTTGGACCTTGAACCGTTTGGGTCCCATTGAAGTCCATTATATGGAGAAAAATCCTGGAATGTTTTTATCAAAAACCTTAATTTCTTTTCGACTGAAGAAAGAAAGACATGGACATCTTGGATGACATGGGGGTGAGTAAATTATCAGCAAAAGTTTTTTTTTTAAAGTGAACTAATCCTTTAACAAAAGGTTCTGGTTAACATATCTTTAAATCCATGAATCGATTTTAATAATCATACACGTCTGTTTGATATGTTTGACATAACAGAGTATGAATGGGTTTCTCAAACATATGTCAGAGGCATAATGCCCAGTAATGGTCACATGATTATTACCTGCTCTTCCAGCTGCAGGATCTCTTGGTCTGAAGTGAAACTGCTGTTGTGCACAGTAAAATTCCCTCTGAAGAAGCGCTTCACCACAAATGATTTATCATCATAATTATCATCCCCATCATCATCACTAACTTTAAAACACAAAGGGTTACAAAACAACACTCATTAGATTGTTATACAGGAATTACTTACAATTGACAAATCAAATCACATGGTTGCAATTCAATTTATAACGCATCAAGACGTGATCGTGAAGTTTATGATGTTCAAATATTATTAAATGAGTAAAGTATGAACAGTAATGATTATGTATGTCATGGTTCTATCATCTCAGAAGCAGTTGACATTCTGGGAATTCATAAAGGAAGGCTTCTCTGATCTCACTACTTTAAACATCGATTTAAAGCCATATGTTGAAGCCAGATCCACCTGGCATCAGCTAATCACATGGTGAGGCTACAGAAAGCAAATACGCTCTATAATGTACATGAACTAGAAGAACTGGAAAATCTCAAAATCTGTCATGGCGTAAAAGGCTGTAAGGGTCAATGACATCATATTGTTTGGTTCAGATGTATGATCTGGTGTACCATGTGGTCATGTGACGTGAATAACATGCAGAAAAAAGTAAAACGGGAAGAGAGGACTTATGACTGTGGCTGCGTCCCAAAGCTTAGACAGCTGACTTGTCGCCTCGCTGGCTTTTGTGTACGAAGGAACCTCACGAAACTGATTTTAGACAGACTTCCGAGGCAGAATAACGGTTTAATGATCTACAATAAAGTAGGGCAAGCTTAAGGCCTGTTCATACCGGGACGAATTTCACATGCGATGTTCGCCGACGTTTAACGCCTCGTGACTAAACAAAGGGCGCCAATGTGAGTGTGCACACCGATGCGGAAAACGCCACACGTAAAAGCGTAATTTGTTAAAAACCGCCTCGGGTTTGTTTTTATAGTTTGACGCGCTGCGTCAAAAACTATCCGACCAATGAGATTGGCGCTTTTGCTCACGTATCTGGAGCTTCTGAAGTTACAGTAAAACACAACTTGGGGGCGCTCAAACACAAAACGGTCTTGCCAAGCACACATACGTGCGGCGAAGAAGAGATACGCCAAATAGCGTCTACACTGCCGGGAAGAAATAAGACGAGGAAGATGCAAGGCAAGATGAATGTAGAGCTGCTGGTCTCGTTGCTGTCGGAACATAAAGAACAATATGACAAACGCGACAAACTTGCAAACTTTGCTTGCGTAATGTTGCACAGCGCCACCTTGTGTACCGGGGTATTTCTGTTTTACATTAAGCTGCATCTAATGTCAGGGAATAAATGTGCATGTTCACTCGGCTCATCGTCAGAGAAAATCGCTTGGGTGTGAACACAAAAAACGCGTTGAAAAACGCTGACGAATAACGCTCGCCGATATTCGTCCCCGGTGTGTACGGCCCTTTAGGTGAAAACTAGGCAAATATTTAATTACTACATTCATTTCCTGCTAGAAAGTGGAAAACATTGGTCAAAAATGTACATTTACACACAAATTGTCTACCAACCGCAACCTTCAGACACCATCTTTATTTTTTAGCTCAACTGTCACAGAATGGAAAGCACAGGATTCAAGCATAAATCTAAGCGGTCTTCAAAAATCACTCAGATGAAGGTATCTCAGGAGACAGGAAGTGAAGCTAACATTGGATTCGCGCGTGTCTTGATGCCTTCAAATGGCACCTCCGAAGCCAGCATTTATCAGCCCAGAAGTGAAGGACAAAAGTCTGAGCTTTCCGAAAAGTTGTAATTACAAGTTCTCCGAGAACGTGAACACTTATTACAAGTTGGAATTATGACGTGAACACACCATAAGAAGTGTACACATGTATTCAAGGTTAAAGAAAAATTACTTTTTTCTTAATTTCTCATTTTTAGAGGCATTAAAAGTAAACTTTCAGTTTACATGTCTGTTTTTTTTTTTTTTACTAGGCGTCTAAAAGCTGCTCATTGCAGAAGGAGAATGCATCACGCAAAAGATCACGCAATTTTCACGGCTTCGGAAAATTTACATCTTCACCCTTTTTTTAAATATTACAATGAAAGTTTTGTTAAAGATTTTGTAGGTGTTTTTGCGCTTGGAGTCATTTGTTTTATTTGTGATAACACAATAAAACATACCAAATTGTGCAGACATAACTTTTAACCAGGCTGTAATACAAAGAAATAATGAACGCATGCAAAAACAAGAGAGAACCAAATGATTTTGTCAAAAAAAAATACCTTATCCACATTTAGTTTTGTTCTTCCCTCTAATTATATTTAAAACATATTTTACTCATATTTTGATGGTTTATCAAGCTTATAGGGTCATTAAAAACAAACATCCCCTCTGAACATCACATTAGGCCACTACTAAATAACAAAATGCACTAATGAAATAATCAATAACATTAATAGTAGACAATGAAACAGAATGGAGAATATATACCTTCACACACAATGACTGAGATCCCAATAACCAGAGCGATGACTGAGGCGACGAGAAGTATCACCATCCATAGTTTGAGTCTCCACACCACCAGCTCGTTCAGATCAGTCTTCAAGCTCTGCAACTCCCTTCGCCACTGCAATCACACGCTTTCTTACTGTATCTCAGTGTTGTTCAGAACCAAGTCCAGATACTGAGAGCGGTTTCATTTACAGTGCAACATATTTGCTTTTGCTAACAGGTTTCAGGTCCAGTGATCTTGACAACACATCCTCTTAAAAAAACAAATAGTGCAGAAAACTGGACTAATATACTCAGGGGGAATAAACATGCACCACATGTCACTATACACATTATTTCCCATGTATATACACCTAAATAATGGCTTCTTGTTTTCATATTTACCTTTGAGGTTTCAGGGTCATCGCCTTCACGCTGTTTCCTATTGTTCTCAGCGGCCTGAAAACATAAATCCAGACAGGTCAAAGTAAACTAAAGTATCAGTTTGCTGCTTCATTTCTGCATGAGGTGTCATGGCGCATATCAAGTCAAGCTTTCTTAAATAACATGAGTGCAAATATGATTAGAGGCACACTTTTTTGTATTTGTCAACCAGGCATTCATATTTTTTATTTGAGTCATTGCATATCAAGTTTCAGCAAAAAGTGGAAGGACCAGCTTATGTAGTTGATTGAAAGAAACTATGATGGTTTTGTGCCAAAGCAAACCCATTTTGACATACAGTACATTGCAAATGTATGTCCAAATGGTTATGCATTGTCAAAATGGCTTTGCTTTGGCACAAAACCATCAGATTAGTTTATTTTAAAGCCTTTCCTGTAGCTCAAACAGTAGAGAATGGCACTAGCAACAGGAAGATCATGGATTCAACTCCCCGGGAATGCATGAACTGAAATTAAATGCAATGGATAAAAGCGTCTGGCAAATGTAAATCATTTATTTCTTCAGCCAATCAAAAGTTACGAGTAAAAGGCATTTACCTGTGGTGTTGATAGAAGAGTAGAGACTTCATCTCTCCCCGATTCGATATCATATGCGACAGATCCATTTCCTGGTACCACCTGTGAACACTTGCACAATTTACACAATATACACACATATTAAGATCAAAAATATTGGTCTGTACAGTTGCAGTGTTTTTAAATAGATAACGGCCACTAACAAAACAGTGCCAAACATGGCAACTGGGTCAATGTCATAAAAGAGAATCCATCATGAAGAAAAGGGTAAATCTTTTAAAAAGAAGGGAAAAACTAGGTTTAAAATGTGCCACGTTCTTTGTAATCATGTTGTTTTCATATGGTTTTGAAATATATTTATATCGGTTCGAAGAAACGACTCATGTAACCATTATGTAAATATTTCCTATCCACTATATATACATACACACACACATGGTGCTAAATGGTTCAAATCTGGACTCTGACCGATGCCAAAACATGAGCCTGATGGACTTGTTCTCATTTAAAAAGAACAGCTGTTGGCCAAAGTGCTGTACAAAGTGTAAACAGGTATCCTAATGAGTAAACAAAACACACAAATGTGACCCTGGATCACAAAACCAGTCTTAAGTAGCACGGGTATATTTTGTGGGAATAGCCAACAATACATTTTATGGGTCAAAATTATACATTTTTCTTTTATGCCAAAAATCATTAGGATATTAAGTAAAGATCATGATCCATGAAGATATTTACTAAATTTCCTACCGTAAATGTATAAAACATTTATTTTTGTGAGTGAATGCAGCACAATCACGAACATAAATGTTCGACTTTAAAGGCGATTTTCTCAATGTTTCGATTGTTTTGCACCCTCAGATTCCAGATTTTCCTATCCTAACAAACCATACATCAATGGAAAGCTTATTTTTTCAGCTTTCATGTGATGTATAAATCTCAATTTAAAAAAAATGACCCATGTGACTGGTTTTGTCATCCAGGGTCAAAAATAAACAACACACTACAATTTATACCACTAGGCCCAATTATGACCTTAAGCAACAGTAAATAAATCGGTTTTAAGCAAAGCTTTAAAATCAATGTATGTTGGTGCAGTCTTTATGTTAGATGGCAGATTGTTCCAAAGCTGTGGAGCGGCCACTGAAAAGACTCTTGGAACGGTCAGCTGTATACTACTGGTTGACCTAAGTTTTCTAAAAGCATTATGAAGGAGATCAGAGATGTATGAAGGAGCCAGTCCATGCAATCCCTTATAAGCAAACAATAGTGTTTTGATCATTCCTTTTTAGATAACAACTTTTCATTTGTGGGAAGCAAGTTATTCTGCAATATTCTCCTCAGACACTAAAAGTGGCACTTGAGGCCCACTCAGTGAAAAGTATACCTAAGTCTGCAAAACTGCAAGCAAATGATCTGCTTTACACGCAGTTTGCAGTTGTAAAACAATGCTTTTGAAAAAAGCTAAACACAGTTCTCCACATTAGACACATTACTCAACTAACAGCTCTTGCGTTTCATTTTGGGAAACACTGCCATACGATAGCACAATCATTTCCCAATTACCTAGATCCAACGATCATGTGTGAAAACACTTATACATGATTTGTTCACTTAGAAATCAAAACTCATTGTTTTGAGGGAGAAATTATTTATTGCATTACTTATGCAAGCAATTAAAAAAAAACCTCTAAGGCCTGGTTTCACAGACAGGGCTTAGATTAAGTCAGGATTACACCTTGGTTTAATTAGGACATTGAAGTAGCTTTTTATAAACGTGCCTTAGAAAAAAAACCTTACTGCTGTGCGTCTTGAGACAAATCAATGGCATTGACATATTTTTAGATATGCCAGTGCAAGTTGCTTTCAGTTAAAGGGATAGTTCCCCTTTACAATAAAAACTAGCCCATTATTTACTCAACCTCAAGCCATCGTGTATATGTCACTCTTCTTTCAGACAAATACAATCAGAGTTATATAAAAAAATAAAAGTGCTCCACTCGTTCCTGGGGGGTTAATAAAGGCCTTCTGAAAATCATGGGATAATTTTCATTTTTAGGCGAACTATCATTTTGGGGACTAGTGTTAAGCCTAGGGTGACCACCCGTCCCGCTTTGCGTTGTACCGCACAGCATTTTCACCCCTTGTCCCGCACATCGCATATTGAGAAAATTGCCCATATTTTCATCAGTCTGTTGGTTTTTAATTATCATATTAAGAAAATGTGCATGCGTTCTTTGCCTTTTTAAGAAAGCATTTTATTTATTACTTTTGCGGTGTAGTTTTTCACCTATATTTAACAGTGCTTCGTCAGAAGTACAAATACAACAGCCGTGTTTCTGTCAGAAAACAAATGGATAATTCGGTAAATTAAATTTTAAATTTAACAGAATTTATCAACTTGCCTGCTGTGGTTGTTTTAATTCACATCCTTTCTAAAAATATGAATGTTTTTGGTTTAATATACTCTTAATATATAAAACTGTCAATGATCTAAATTCATGTTGGTTTATATTTTATTTGTTCATTTTTTTTAATTTATTTTAAGTTGGACTTGGTCAGAATTGTTTCAAAAATAGTGATCTGCATGATGCCTGCTGCCTTTGGGCTCAGTGATGTTGAATTTAAATGTCATGTAAAATAAAGACATGTTATGTTATATTGTGATGTAATGGTGTTTTCTGGAAGGGACTAAAGAACAAATCATTTTTATCAGCTGAAAGTCATAATACAAATGTTTTTATTAAGTTAGATAAACATTATATAACAGTTTCAAGTTACGTTTTAGTGTTTGTAACATGTCCCACACAAACTTATAATCGTCCCACATTTGGTTTGTTTGATGGTGGTCACCCTATGCTTCACTGTGGTAGAGATGCATTATTATTATATTTCTCGCCAGATTATCGAAGACACCGCTAAGGAACATCAACATGCAACTATGTCTTTGATGTTTTTTCTAGGACAACAATGCCTTTTTAAGCAGTGCATTTGCTTAATTTAATTTTAATATTTAAGACCATTAAAAGCATTTAGCCATTTTGGGCTTGGCCCATTTTTATTTTCAGACGTGTGAGTGTGTTTGTTTTTCCAAGGTAACATTTTTTAACAATTTCCTGTATTCAAGTCATTGAATTTCTAGTGTAGTGTGTTTTATAGAATAATAACGAAATAACAGATAAGGAATAAGGAAAAATTGTCAGCTCACTTATCCACATAATATGCTAATTCATTAATGCTCATAGCCTTGTAATCCTGAAAACAAGCCTAAGATGGTTTGCTTATCTTTGCTGGTCTCCGAGCCTGGTCTGTTGCCTGGCTTTTAGGAGAATCATCAAATTAGCTGAATACCATCTTGGCCAGGCTGGGAAACCAGTTTAAACCAGCAAATAGCGTTTAATGCTTAGAAAAGCAAACTTCTCAGCTGGGACATACATGGTAGAATACCATATGTCCCAGCTGAGAAGTTTGCTTTTCTAAGCATGAAGCTGGAATACAATAATGTACATAATATGTAGCCAATAATTCAGCCTAATAATTTAGGTCATACGCATTTAAGTACTAACTACATTTTCTACGGAATTAATAAGTAAAATCAAAGCGTTTTTCCACAGATTCTTCGATCAAACAGATATCATTCAAGTCCCTCAGGTTAAAACTGTGCTCTCTGTCTGAACTTGTACGCGCTTGCCCAGACACCGTGAGAAACTAAACTGGTCACTGAACATAAGACTAGATTAGAATGAATAAAAGAACATTTTTTGCGAATTTACCTGAATTCCTTGGTCACCGTGGTCGTTATTGTTGTCACAGTCCGATTTAATAGACTTTAACTCCAGCTCGACGCTCATACTTCCATAGACACTATTTAAACAGACAACCTGTGAAACACACCCGGAACTGACTGAGGCAATGAGTAACCCGTTCCCCCCTGTGTTATGGCTAGAAACAATGCAGTGTTCACAACTGTTACATTTAGTTAATAAAGAATACATAAACTGATTCCATGTTTCATCTCAATGTGGATGGCTGATAATGATAATACATGTAAACTCCACGTGTTAAAGTGTGTCTCGTATTTCAATTGTCTGTGTGTAATAAAGCGAAACTGAAGAAAGTTACAGGAACTGTGGGTGTAGCCTTTTCTGAGGTCGTGAATTGTCTTCCACTGACGACTGTGATATGTAAACCAATGACACCAAATGTGTGTGTTGGCATTCAAATTATTCCAGGTAAACACAGGTGTTAAACCCGTCTGCCCCCTTGTGGACACATCAGACTGCATTTTGAGCAAAGAATTCAACCAGTAATGAAACTGCCGTCACTTTCTCACCCCGTGTATTTTCAAAACCACATTTTATCAGTGGAACACAAAATAATTGTTTTTGAGGTTTTAAAGTGTTGGTTCACCCTGAACAAGGGCTGTGGCTGCATTTCGAGTGTTTACACAACCTTTGCGCTATTCTTCTGAAGCAACAGCTTTGTGTGAGAAAGAGACTTGTAATTAAAGGGATAGTTCACCCAAATATGAAACTTCTGTCATAGCTTTCTCAACCTCAATTTGTACCAAACCTGTATGAATTTATTTCTTCTGCTTAACACAAAGAAGATTTTTCGCAAAAATATGCATAGGTAAACTACGGAAGCCCTGAACAGCAATGTAAAAAATATTTTTTGTACTCTTTTCTTTAATCTTGTTATTTTTATTTTTTTATTATTTTTTTTACACACTATGGAAGTGTGTAAATTGACTATGGAAGTCGATGGGGCCCATCAACTTGTTTGGTTTCCCATAATCTTCAAAATATCTTCTTTTGTGTTCAGCAAAAATTAAGAAATGCATACAGGTTTGGTGCAACTTGATGACATGTTCATTTTTGGGTGAAAATCCAAATTAATTTGAACTCATTCAAATACAGCATGGCAAGACATCAAACCAAAGTTCTGTCATTGGTTTTCACTTGTCTTGTGCCCAATCTATCACAATTGCCATTTTGATATGTAATATTTCAATGGAAAATCTATTGATATTTAAGAGATTTGTTTGGGATTTTTAACTTTCATTGTATTGAAAAAAAGCCATTCTTCAAAATAATTCTCGAGTTCCACCGAAGAAAATAAGTTGTAAATGGGGTGAGTAAATGACAATTTTCAAGAACTATGAAAAAAGAGCAAATATAATTGTTCAAGATTACAAACAACCGTTCATCGTAAATTACAGCTGTATGTAATAAAGGAAAGCATCTAGTAAGAGTAAATAAAGCTCTTTATTCAGTCTTATACGGTTAATAAAAGGTCATTGCAGTACAGTAGCGTTGCAGTCACAGTGATACATCTCAGGCTTTTTCATTTAAAAATACAATATTTTTGCATAGCAATTGAGACTGCAGGTAAATTTGGCTTTTGCAATATCTCTGCCACTATTTTTAGCTCGTTTACCATGCTCGCAAGATTTAACAATAAAGAAAAGTTCAATAACCATCAGAAAGTAAAAGTGCAGTTAAATGGCTTCTGATTTAGCAACTTCCACTACACATAAACCTCCATAAATCCTCCAGCCAAACCAATGTCGGTGAACCCAAACACTCAAAATGATTGACAGGTACAGTACATTTCTGATTGGTTAATTTTCTTACTGCCCAAAAAAGTGCAGGCCCTGTTTTTTGCTATTTACAGAGCCTAGGCCTGTCACAGAGGCATGTGAGATATTTTAAAACACTTATTTCAGTCCTAAACTAAATAACATGATCATTCAAATAGGGTAAAGGCTCGAAAAGTACTTTCAAAATGGAGAAAGCTGAAAGCGTTCTCATTTTCTGAACAGCAAATAAGAATCCAACATAAGTTTACTTGAAAGCATAAGAAAGCAATAAAATCGAGGCATATTAATAACCCTAGAGTACAAATCCAAAAAACTCAAATCCAATCCGACCTCTTGAGAAAACATAATTTTTTTACATTTTGGCAGATTGGTGGCAAATTTGTATGAATAATACAATGTGATTTGTACGAAAACACGTTTTAGAAAAAAGCATGAAGGTCCTTAAAGCTACACTGTGTAACTTTTTTAGTTTATTCTTAGCTAAAAACACTTAGTTCTTTCAAAAATATATGTGCTCATTAATGTATATTTACTTCGTTCAAGTAATAAAGTATTCTCGTGAGTGTATAATATGTCATTGAAAATACATACGGGTAAGGGGTTCTAATGTCGGTCGCCATGTTGCCCCTCCATCTTGAAAGTACATTAGCCAAAGAGGGACATACCCGTTAATTCAAGCTTCGCCTTTCGCGTTTTAACACTCGATGGCACCGTGTCGAATGTGGACGAGGTCGAACTGGAAGCCATGTTAATCTTGGACTACATTGGCCACCGTAGGAGTTAAAACGAAATCGGAATTGAGAAGAACAGAAACTAATATTCACTGGATGGTCATATACCTTTTCACCGCTAGATGGGGGTAAAAATCACACAGTGTAGCTTTAAACCAATAACCCACAGTGAGGCGTAAACAGATCATACGAAAACGCACAAATGAGATTGTACGAATTCACCTCCAACTCGCCAAAACGTAAAATGCTGTGAGGATGAATTGATAACATCTAACCTTTTGTGTGATATTTACTTTAGCAATATTAAGTCCCTAAATCCACAATCCTAAAAGAGAAGAATTCAGTCCTTCTTCCTCCATCCTGGAGTCTGTTTTTTAGAAAGTCTGTTAATTCGTCTGTCGTCTGGAATAGTCTTCCCACAATTCTAGTTTGCTAAAGCAATGCTTATCTTGCAAAATAATCCATTGTGATGAGCTTTGGCCTATTACATCTATTCTGAGTTGTTCTCTGCATCCAGCACTTCCTTGTCCTCTTTGACTTCTGCCCTGTCCTCTTCTGTCTCGTCCTTCTCTTCCTCTTGGGCCCGTGAACAGTCAGAAGGTTCAAATCCTCCCTCAGTTATTTCTTCCACTTTTCCTGTATGGGTTACTTCAGTCCACTCATTTTCTTGGGATACATCTTTGTGCTCTGTCCTGTTTTTTTCCTGCTGTGGGTCATTGTGGGGTTGAGCAGAGTCTGTTTTATCTGCTGTATTCTCCTGCAAAGGCCCACCAGTCAGTTCCCCTTCATCCCCATTCTGAAGTTGAGTATCTGGTTGAAACGGAGAGTCATTCACTTTTGCCTCGTCACATGCTGACTTCCTGTGTAGCCTTGTGGGCAGCCGTCGCTTGAAAGACAGCCTAGCTCGACTCTGTGGAGTGAATACACAAAATCAGACTAGCCGAGTACAAGTTGATTCCATACATACGTTTAATAAACTACATACTCCAACTGTTGTTCCAAAACTTAGTTAGCTGCCATAGGACAGAACTTAATCAAATCAAATCATTTCAAATCATTTTATTTATAAAGCATGTTTAAAATCAACCTTGGTTGTGCTGTACAGCAGAGTAGGAACTAGACAAGACAAAATAACAAATACAAATAAATAAAATAAATTAAAGTAATTAAGTAAAAAGCAAACAAGTTATGGTACACTGAACGCACTGGAGAAAAAATGTGTTTTCAGCAGCGATTTGAATTCAGCTAATGTGAAGCTGATTTAATATGTAATGGTAGTGTTCCACAGCTTGGGTCCGGCTACTGCAAAAGCACGATCACCTCTACGTTTTAAGCGGGATTGTGGGATCTGAGTGATCTGGATGGATTATGAGTAATAATTAAATCAGAAAGGTATTTTGGGGCCTGGTTGCTAAGCGATTTATAGACAAATAATAAAATTTTAAAATCGATTCTGAAGCGGACTGGTAGCCAAGAATTGGAGTGATATGATCTCGTTTTCGGCTTCCAGTTAGCAAACGGGCAGCCGCGTTTTGGGCCATCTGAAGACGTGAAATAGAAGCGAGAGCGTTATATATACTCACTATAACCCAACATATAGTGAGTTGCAATAGTCAAGACGTGTTGAAATAAAAGCGTGAATAATTGTTTCAAAGCTATTCCTATTTAAAAATGGCTTGACTTTGGCCAACCGGCATAAATGATAAAAACTGGCTCTGACTGTCGCATTAATTTGTTTGTTCAGCTTAAGACTACTGTCTAGATGAAATCCTAAGTTTTTTACTTCGGAAGTGAGGTGTGGTGTCAGGGTACCAAGGTCAGTGCAATATCTGTTAGAGATCTCACTGGGACCAAATTGGATGATTTGGGTTTTCTCTTCGTTAAGCAGCATAAAGATGTTAGTGAGCCAGATCTTGAGTTCATGGAGACAGTCTTCTAGTCTCTTACACGCGGTGTTATCGTTACGATTTATAGGTATGTACAGTTGGGTGTCATCCGCATAACAGTGGTACGAGTCCGACACACCAAGTCTACTCATAATTGACCCCAGAGGAAGCGTGTACAATGAGAAAAGTAGGGGTGCCAGAATTGAACCCTGGGGTACACCACAGTTGAGGTGAGTCGCAGAAGATAGATGAATACCTAATTTAACAGAAAAACTTCTGTTTGAAAGGAAAGATTGGAACCATTTAAGTACTCTACCTGACATACCGATCGAACATTCGAACCGAGATAGGAGAATCTTATGGTCTACGAAGTCAAAGGCTGAACTTAGATCTAAGAGCACTAGGGCCATGGTATCACCAGCATCTGTCGTTATAAAAATGTCATTTAGAACTTTTAAAAGTGCTGACTCAGTGCTGTCAAGGGGTTTAAAACCGGATTGAAAAATATCCGAAATAGAATTGATGTGTAGATACTGTTGGAGCTGTATAAAGACCGTTTTTCAAGAATTTTGGATAAGAAAGACAGGTTGGAAATTGGTCTGTAGTTTGCATATACAGCGGAGTCGAGTGTGGGTTTCTTGAGGATGGGAGTCACAGTGGCAAGTTTAAAAAAAAGCAGGGACAGTCCAGTCAAGAGACTGTTGTTAATGATACGCAGAACATCCGAAGCAATAGTATCAAATATCTGTTTTAAAAAGTGAGAAGGTAGAATATCGTGGGGTGAGAAGGTGGATTTTAGTTTTAAACTGATTTCCCTGCATGTCTGAAGGGAGATCAGTTCAAAGTGACTCCATTTCGAGCAGGAAAGAATAGGATCGGAAAGATGCTCTCTTGAAGTGCAGACTTGTGCATGAGTAATATTAATTTTTTCAGAGAAAAAGTTGAGGAAGTTTTCGCACTCAGTGAGAGAGATCATAGGAAAGGACTTAACAGAAGGATTTAAGACAGTCGATAGTAGAAAACAGACATTGAATTTTTTTCAATGATGTCAGACAAGAATTTATTCTTAGCTGCCTTTGCTGTTTTTTGGAAATTATTTAGTGAGACAGTCAGCACCTCGAAAGAAATTTGAAGCCTGTCTTTCTTCCATTTTCGCTCAAGCGTCGACATTGTTGACGCAGTCGACGAATATCACTAGTTTTCCATGGCTGGGGCTTGTTTTGAGGATAGATAAGTTTCCGAGGTGCAATGGAATCTAAAATGTTGGAGCATTTATCATTAAAAGCCTGTAGCTGCTCATCGACTTACGGATGAGAAATAGAGTAATCCGAGATGAGAGGATTTCCTGCCGCAGAGTACATTTCAGAAAATATGAGAATGTGGGGTTAAAAAGCGAGACCAACGAGCATGGGGTGGAACTGTTGTGGGTGGAAAAGGAAGAAAAGTTGAAAAGAGCAATGGTTTGTGGTCAGAGAGTGGCATATCTCTAATTTCAATATCAGCCACAGACAGACCATACGACAAAATTAAATCTAATGTGTGACCATGACAATGAGTGGGACCAGTTACCCACTGAACAATGTTTAAAGAAGTTAATAGGTTTAAAAAGTCCTTAGCTAAAACATTAGCTGTACAACATACATGAATGTTAAAATCACCAATTATTAAAATATGGTCATATTTAGGCAAGATGATCCCCAATAAGTCTGCAAACTCGTTTATGAATTTGCTGGATGAAGGTGGACGGTAAATAAGTAGAAGTAGAACTGGACAGGGAGAATTTAGATGGATTTCCTGGAGTTCAAAGCTAGTATAAGTGGTCATTGACAATTGGCGAGAGTGTGTTCTGTTTTTAAAAATAGTCACAAGTCCGCCTCCCTTGCCAGTTAACCGGGGAGTGTTAAAGAAGTCATAACCCGGGGGAACCAGTTCGGAAAAAATACTGAGATCACCTGGTTTAATCCATGACTCAGTCACAAAGAAATAATCCAAATTGTTTGAGGAGATGAAGTCATTACAGATAAAAGTTTTATTTAGTAAGGATCGAACGTTGGCAAGCGCCATCCTAAACTGAGGTGGTTCCTGTGGGAAGTATGGAGCACTACGGAGCGATCGCAGATTATGATGATTAACAGACCTGCGTCGGAACCGTGAATATGTCCGTTGAGCAAGTCCGGTGTGCTTGAATGAATCCCTTTACATCTGCAACTCAATGTGCCACACAACTTGTGTATTTGCATGCTTACAGAGTATCGTTTTGTTAGCTTAGCAAAAGGCTAATCCAAAAGTACGCAAAATTAGCATTGCTAAGATAACAAAACAATACTCTGAAAGCATACAAATACACAAATATTGGGTGAAATGAAGGCTGTAACCAAACATTTATGATTTACCAGGACTACATGCATTGAGTCATTCATTGCAAAAATAAATGCGCAGTAATCTGAAATTTAGATGGTGAGGTTTGCTGAGGTAATGGCCCTTTTTAATTGCACTGAACTATTTTTATCAATACTTTTCAGTACTAAATGGAATAAAAGCAAATGTATTATCAATATTCTTCTCTACTTCTTCACCTATCATTTGCAGACAGAGCTGTTGTGTTGATCTTCACTGACAGGACTCACATTGGATTATACTAGATTTTAAGGACATACAACAAAAACAGGATTTAGTAGATTTATGTTAAACCTTGACGCGGAGTAACCATTGACAACCTACAGTAAGCTATGTATAATATAATCCTAGCATACTGGACAAAGTAGTGAACACTACATCAGGGGTGTTTCTAGCCATATCCAACCTGAATCATAAACAAATTCAGACCTTTTTGCAAACCTGTCGGTCAGCTATGATTTGCAAACATGTCGGCACAACATGATTGCTGAAATATAAGGGATATACAATATACAGTCATTTCCACATTTCTGAACGTACAAAATATTCAAAGTTTTTTCATGTTTTGGCGAATTTAAGGGAACATTCCTTTTTAGAACTTTGCAAACACTATTGAGACGTTTTTTTTTTATGTTCTATGAACGTTCTGAAAAAGTAGTAACATATAAAAATATGACTAAAACTAAACCGTTTCAGTTTTATTTCATGAAAAATGTATAAACATGATTTTGTGCTAACGTTTTGAGAACATTGTTAAACACCAGGGCCCGTATTCCTAAAGAATCTTAATGCAAAGAGTAGCTCCTAGTGACAAAATTCTAAGAAAATTCTTAGAAATGTGGGCGTTTACTCTTAAAATTAAAGAAAAAATCCTAGTAAAGAAAAAAGTAATTCAGAAAGCATCTTAACCCTTAAAAGAGGTCTTAAGGTCAAAATTGTTAGGAGCGCGGACAAGGACTTTTAAGAGGCTTAATAGTTTCTTTAGCAGAGGAGAAAATGGCAGAAAGACGAAGAGGGAGAAGAAATGTGTTGCAGACAATGGATGACAGTGAGTTTTGTATATTAAAACCAACATTCAAACCACCACTTAAATAGACACGCCAGTAATCAGTGTAATTGGAAAGAGTGGAACAATTTTTATCATTATAAGCCAAACAAATACCTTATAGGAAATAAACAGCATTGTAAATAAAAAAAGGATTTATATACACATAAATATACTGTGTGTGTGTGAAAACGGTCAAATAGGAAAAATTATGCATGTGTTTTCAAAGTGAAGGCTTAAAATAGACCCTACAGGTGAAACTGGAAAAATTAGAATATCGTGCAAAAGTTTTTATTTTGATGATTAACTACAGATTATGAAAACCCCAACATTCAAAATCTCAGAAAATTAGAATGTTACATGAAATAATAAAAAAATTAAAAATAATTTTAAACATTCCACATCTTTGGAATTCTCTCCCACCTCACATTCGTCACCTAGACTCTCTTCTTCAATTCAAATCTCAACTTAAAACTCATCTGTTTAGATTAGCTTATTCAACATAGATTTTCATCGGGATTTCATTTTACTTAAATTTTTTGATTGTACTTATTAATTTGATTTTACAAATGATATTATTGTTGGGCTAGTATTAATGTTCTGTTTTAAATTGGCTCTGTAAGGCGTCCTTGGGTGTCTTGAAAGGCGCCCTGAAATAAAATGTATTATTATTATTATCATTATTAAACACAGAAATGTCAGTCCTCTGAAAAGTATAATCATGCATATGTTTATAGTTATATATACTAGATATATTAGTTTCATCTTTTAATTTTAATTACTGAAATACATGAGGTTTTGCACGATATTCTAATTTTTCCAGTTTCACCTGAATACTTAAATCACTATTTTTTTCCTTCTTGGACAACCAACCAATCACAGTCTTCAAAAGATTGTGTCATACATAGCAACGGGGTCAACCCCGCCTCCTCACTAAGATAAAAGTTTTTGTCTTTTCCTTACTCAGAGTTGCTCTGAGATCATTCCCGGATCACTCTTAAGCTAAGACTCCTACGTAAAAGTTTTTAAGCTAAATTAAGAGTTTTCTAAAAGGATTCTTAGATTCTTTAGGAATACGGGCCCAGATAACTTTAAACAAACATTTTATCAACGTTACTGAAAGAACTTTGTTTAGAACTGAAAGAACCTTGACAACATTAGCCATTATAGGAATACTGCCTATTTCACCTTAAGGGTCACTGTGATTTTACCAAGTAAGACATGTTTTGTTGATCCTGGAATGAAAATGTATAGTCATAACCCTACCCCTAACCCTACATCTAACCCTATCCATAACTTCTCCCTAAAATCAAAGTGAAATTATATGTGAATCAAACTGATGTAGAAGCACATAACGCTGGTTGTAAGCCTAAACTTGACATAAACTGTAAATTTGTTCCTTAAATCTGATTGGTTGATTGAAATGTTGTTCCAGGATCAACAAAGATGTTAATCCAGATGTTGTACTTGGTGAAATAAAGAACAGTACATGATGCAGTATGAAATACGCAATGATAAACATTTCAGAATGTCAAACTCGTAGTTGATATTACTACCAATTCTTTTGTCACACTGAAATTGTAAGATTAAGTTGAGGCCAAATGCATTATGGGATATAGTTTTCAATGCATAACCATACAGAATAGTTCAGGAGCTAAATACTCCTTTAAGAGAGTACAAAGACACCTATCATGGCTGGCTTCTGTTGTGAATGCTCTTATGAGAGGTACAGATGGTGAGATGCAGAAGTGGCCTGATTGGATTACAGTTCTAAAACCCTGTTATGTCCTCGGGCAGTGCATGGGCTGCCTCTATTGGCTTACTCGGAGCTTAAGCACACAATACTTGCTGCACGCAAAGGGACGTGCACCTTCATGCTGATATCATCAGATCTCGTTCTGCACACATCACAGATTCTCTGAGAAACAGCAAGACTGTAAAAGGTTACTGCTGAACTATCAGGAGATCAGATTTTGCCATTACATTAGTTTGCAACAAATACAGGTTTTCAATGACCAGTTATACTTTAATTATTAACAATTAAAGTAATTAGTAATAACTAATTTAATTACCCACAGTCATATACTGTATTATGTGATTACAGCCTTGCAAAGTACCAGTTATTATTTACTGATGCTATCCTAATCCTGTTACAGCGTGTTTGTTATTCATTTAATTTAAATAGTGATGGAAAAAAATTAGATGGGAGAAAAACTTTCAGTTTTATCGCAAAAGTACTAGGTTCCCTTGAAAAAATTTGCGTTTTGCGTTCCCCTTATAAAAAAAATTAAGTTTTCTCACAAAATTATTTTGTTCTTTTGAGTAAAATTGTATTCTCTCGCAAAAGTGTGTAATTCCCCCATGAAACTTTGTGTTCTCTTGCATAAGTACTGCGTTCCCCCAATAAAATGTTTATTCTCTCACAGAAGTATTGTGTTCCCCTATTAAACTTTACGTTTTCTCACAAAAGTATTGCGTTACCCCAAGAAAAAATGTATTCTCTCGCAAAAGTATTGCGTTCCTCAATGAAACTTTGTGTTCTCTTGCAAAAGTACTGCGTCCCCCCAATAAAATGTTTATTCTCTCACAAAAGTATTGCGTTCCCCCATTTAACTTTGCGTTCTCTTGCAAAAGTATTGCGTTCCCCAATGAAACTTTGCGTTCTCTTGCAAAAGTATTGCGTTCCCCAATGAAACTTTGCGTTCTCTTGCAAAAGTATTGCGTTCTCTTGCAAAAGTATTGCGGTCCCCAATGAAACTTTGCGTTCTCTTGCAAAATTATTGCGTTCCCCAATGAAACTTTGTGTTCTCTCACAAAAGTATTGCGTTATCCCAAGAAACAAATTATTTTTTCGCAAAAGTATTGCGTTCCCCAATGAAACTTTGCGTTCTCTTACAAAAGTATTGCGTTCCCCAATGAAACTTTGCGTTCTCTTACAAAAGTATTGCGTTCCCCAATGAAACTTTGCGTTCTCTTGCAAAAGTATTGCGTTCCCCAATGAAACTTTGCGTTCTCTTGCAAAAGTATTGCGTTCTCTTGCAAAAGTATTGCGTTCCCCAATGAAACTTTGCGTTCTCTTGCAAAATTATTGCGTTCCCCAATGAAACTTTGTGTTCTCTCACAAAAGTATTGCGTTATCCCAAGAAAAAAAATATTTTTTCGCAAAAGTATTGCGTTCCTTAATGAAACTTTGCGTTCTCTTACAAAAGTATTGCGTTCCCCAATGAAACTTTGCGTTCTCTTGCAGGGATGGAAATTAGCACCCGCCACCAGCCAAATGCGGGTGATTTTGTGTTGTGGCGGGTAAACTCGCTTCACTTACCGGCCACCGTGGCGGGTAAATAAAAATTGCATACTGTTTCACCCGGACGGCGGACACTTTTAGAGGAGGCACACGTTCAACACCCGCGCGCTTTTTCCATCGAGGCTCGGCGTGGGACCGCGAAAGGCGGTTTGCCGTCCAAAGGGAGAGATAGCCGCGAGCGCATGGTGTATTTTTTGGGCGGGGTAGCTCTCTTGTAGCCTGGCATGCCAGACCTACATCAAGATGTTAGGTCTGGGAACTCTCCATTGACATACCTCAATCCGAGGGGCGGGATAAACGGTTGTCTTTCAAAATCCCTCTGCATGCAATAGGACAGCGCTAACCAACCAGAGCAACGAACGGCTGTGGCTGAGTGAGTCCCGTGTGTTTTTCCACTAGCGGAGCTAGTTGATATATTAAACTTTTGCCGTATCCGGTCGTCAAAACTCCGAACACATCTTCCTTTTTTAAGAATGACTTAAGTGACGTTCTCTTAACTCCAAGTCCTCCAGAGTCGCGGCCAAAGCCGATTCGAAAGACCGCTGCATCTTCATTGTTTTCAAGTAGCAGGGAAATCACCTATGGAAATCACGCGGAACGTCATGAACTGTGCCGTCATTGTGTTAAGCCCGCCCGCCGACTCTATACACGATGTGATTGGCCTGACCCGAAATCGGTTTTTCCAACTAAAAAGTCTATTGAGAGTTGCTAGACCACACTGGCAGCGAAATGATTTTCGCGGCCGCTAGGGTGCGTCTAGATTTCTAGGCTAGCTCTCTTGTGTAGTAAAGAGCTAGCCGCGCGAACATCTACCCGCGCGCTTCTTCCGTCGAGGCTTGAGCGCGAGAGGCGGTTTGCCGTCCCAAAGGAGAGAGAATGAGTGAGAGGCGCGATCAAATTGTGTGTGTGTGTGTGTGTGTGTCTGTGTGTGTGAGAGTGAGTGAGTGAGTGAGTGAGTGTGTGTGTGTGTGTGTGTGTGTGTGTGTGTGTGTGTGTGTGTGTGTGAGTGTGACGGTATCAGTGGAAACATAAAAAAAATACAGGACATCATTCAAACTGAAAAGTGTTTACTTGTGTACACTGACACACGCAATAAAACACAACATTGTGCTTTTGTCACACTCTAAACTCTTGTCAAACTAACCTACAACTGTCACCCAACCACACACACACAGTTTTAAAAGCAAAACATATTTATCCAACCCCATTTCAAAACAGGTTTGGTTGGACATCGTATTGGTTTTCATTTCTTGTCCTTGGAGTCAGAGCACTAATCTTTTTTTTTTTTTAAGTTACACATTCTACATTGATTAAAAAAGAAAATCAGATGTGTTTTTAATGGTAGTATTTTTTTTATACGGAAATCAATTATTTATAATTCAGATGAGAATAAAGTTAAGGTTAATGAAAATTAAGGAAAACAAATATATTGATCTGAAATATAGCAAATGAATTTTAAATTCATTCAGGTACAATTACCAAACATATCTCAAGGTCTTTTTTATTAATTTAATCAACTAATTATATAAAACTATTGTCAGTGCACTACAAATAAACTGGTTATATGCCTTTATTAATAAAACGTATACAACTTAAAAATACAAGGCTTAAGACATTTATAAAAATGCCTTCTGCATTTTTGTTTTGCTTTTCACTCCATTGTACCAAAATCGTACCGAACCGTGACGTCTGAAGCTCCGAGGTATGAACCGAACTGTGACTTCTGTGTACCGTTCCACCCCTAATACAATACAGTTTCATTATTGTTCATTATTATCCATACCTTACTATAAATAATTTGTGCAACTAAATCATGTTTTGCGCCAGTAACTGAAAAAGTTAGTAGCGCAAGTGCCAGAAGTGGAAAAGGTTAGTGTAGTTCCCTGTCCAGAGTGCGGTTCAGAATCAGTTCAGTTTTTTGTTTAATCCGTCCTACTCATTTAATTAAATGTATATCAGTTCATGGTTTGTGTGTGTATAAGAGAGAAAGAGAAAAATGCCAGTATTGCATTGAAACTTGAGATTAAATAAACTGCTTGTATTGTAGATCTTGTAGTAGGCCTATTAATTTTTACATGCAGTTACACATTGTCGTTTAAAAACAAGAAAGTGGCTGGTAAAAACATTGAGTGGCTGGTAGATTTTGAAATCCACAGCCACAGTGGCCGGTGGACAAAAAAGTTAATTTCCATCCCTGTTCTCTTGCAAAAGTATTGCGTTCCCCAATGAAACTTTGCGTTCTCTTGCAAAAGTATTGCATTCCCCAATGAAACTTTGCGTTCTCTTGCAAAAGTATTGCGTTCCCCAATGAAACTTTGCGTTCTCTTGCAAAAGTATTGCGTTCCCCAATGAAACTTTGCGTTCTCTTGCAAAAGTATTGCGTTCCCCAATGAAACTTTGCGTTCTCTTGCAAAAGTATTGCGTTCCCTAATGAAACTTTGCGTTCTCTTGCAAAAGTATTGCGTTATCCCAAGAAAAAATTATTTTTTCGCAAAAGTATTGCGTTCCCCAATGAAACTTTGCGTTCTACAAAAGTATTGCGTTCCCTAATGAAACTTTGCATTCTCTTACAAAAGTATTGCGTTCCCCAATGAAACTTTGCGTTCTCTTGCAAAAGTATTGTGTTCCCCAATGAAACTTTGTGTTCTCTCACAAAAGTATTGTGTTCCCCAATGAAACTTTGTGTTTTTGCGTTCCCCTATGAAACTTAACATTATCTCCAAAAGTATTGCGTTCCCCCAAGAAAATGTTTATTCTCTCGCAAAAGTATTGTAACGCCAAGAAAAATTGTATTCTCTTGCAAAAGTATTGCGTTCCCCCATGAAACTTTGCGTTCTCTGGCAAAAGTATTGCGTTACTCAAAGAAAATGTGTATTTTTTTCGCAAAAGTATTGCGTTCCCCCATGAAACTTTACGTTTTCTCTCAAAAGTATTGCGTTCCCCCATAAAACTTTGCCTTTTCTTGCAAAAGTATTGTGTTACCTCAAGAAAATGTGTATTCTCTCACAATAGTATTGCTTTCCCCCTTGAAACGTTGCATTTTCCTCCCATGTTATTATTATTATTATTATTTTGCCATCACTGTGTCCCTTTAGGGGCACCATACATTTCCACTGTTCTGAAGTAAGGAATTTATATCAGACATGTTTTAAGTAGGCCTAGTGTAAATATTTTGTACTTGATGTAAGTGAATGACACTTCTTAAGCTGAACCAAATCTTCGTTCTGAAAGACAGGTTTGTGTCACATTGTAAGTAAGTTCCCAAACATCGGTGAAGAAAACCATTTAAAATGTATTTTGTTGCATTTGGAAGTGGCATTAAGCTAGTTGACCTTGTTGATGTTGGGCAGTGGAGTGCCCTCCACAGGCTGCTCGAAGCTAACCGGCGCCTCGTCTTCACAGGACAGATGAACGGGCTGCAGGGTGGAGCTCACGGAGAGGCAGGGACTGCTGGGACAGGGCGCAGCGGGTGGCTCTTTAGACTCTACACTTTTGGGTGGGGAGAGCAAGACAGTTGGAGAGAGAGCAAGATTGGCCTGAAAGAGAGAAGAAAATAATGTTTTTAAAGCTCCTGCAAAATGTTCTTTAATAGAGGCAAAGCCAGTGGTCAACTGATGTGGGGTTTTAAATGTCAATATATAGAGAGTAGAGGATGATTGAATGCAGATATAAATATAATGCAATTTACTGATGATAAGACAACATAAAATTGTAGGAATTATATGAAGAATTACCTTACTTATTAATTATGTTTGGTGGCACAGAGGACTGTATACTGTATAAGAAACTGATGTGGTCAAGGCATGATACAGATACGTTAACTGAAATAAAATATATATGTTGAGAAAAAAAAAGTATTTATTGTATATATATATATATATATATATATATATATATATATATATATAATATATATATATATTATATAATATATATATATATACACACACAGTATATTCACTAGGGTATATTTATATTTTTAAAGAATAATTTTTCTTAATAAAATACACAAAATTAAAAGAAATTAATGTCAGTGTCAGTAGAATTTGCGGGGACACTTTAAAAAAAGTATAAATGGCGATTAAAAGACATGCATCAGACCATTAATAGTATTATCTAAGTTAAGAAGTATTATCTTCTTGACTACACACAGATACTGTCTCACCCATGTTTAACCTCTTTCATAGCTTACTGGACTAGTTTATATTCCACCGGTGCTGCCTAAGATAAATCCTAATCTCAACAAACTAGAAAGCCGACAAATTATCTAACTCTTAACGTTCAGGTGATTTAGGCTATTATCCATATGACTGAAGTGAAATGAATTGATACACGTCAATTAACAGCAACTTAAAACACCACAAAAAAGGCTTGATTGAGCTCTTCTTGCACTGTAAAATAAAAGCCTTATCCGAAACGAATATCTCCTACCTGTGCAGGAGAGAACAGGAAGAGAGAGAAACGGCAACCCTTTTGTCCCATGACTGCCTGATGGCTGCTATAGTGGCTAATAGTCTAGCTCAGCGCTCACTGCACTGGATAAGCCCTTATCTCATTACACTCCTTGTCTGAGCCAATTGGAGGAGACAGTGCAGACCCATCCCTTTCATGAGCAGACCAATGACAGGTCAAACTAACTAAACACCTCTCAGAGAGATGCTGTGTGTGTGGGGTTTAGGTGCCGGTACTGGCCTTGCAGTCGTACAGTTTAAACTCTAGGAGGCAGAAGAGTTGCATAAAAACCTTGGCCTTGTTTGCTATAATGCAAAAAAAAACTTCACAATATACACTGTATACCACCTAGTGTGAATAATTTGTGCAAGTGTGCCCAGTTTTCACATTTTGGCAGTTTACTAAAATAATGGTTTAAGGAAGATGATACATTTGTTTAATTATATATTACTTCTAGTTTATTCATCAAAGTAGAAAAATGGCATTTGCACTTGTATAGTATGCATACTATATACTGCATATTAGCTTCGTAAATGTAACAGCAGCTATAGACAAAATTTCGATAGATTTTGACTTTATTTCGATAGTTCACTTTGATTGTACTAACTATAACTTTGCTACTACATGTTAGTAGAATGTATAAAGTGGACTATCGAAATAAAGTGTTACCAAAAAAATTATGTGAAAAGACTTCCATTAATACTGCATATGCACCTAAAATACACTGAAAATGCAAACAATTCCCAGCATACATGCAGGGGTTGCTTTAAACAATACTGTATTCAAGCAAATAGCTTTATGATGCAACAGATTTCCTGTTTCCTGTATGAAAGATGACTTCGGAAATGATACATGATATTGATAAGCAAACTCAAAATGCTGCTAGGATGGCATCTTTCAAATGTAATAAACGTGTGCTGAAACTAAGATCTTGTATGAAATGGATAATGAAGCAGATAGATCTCACCTGGAGTTTTTCTATGAGGGATGAACTCTTTAACATCATCTTGGGGGGATGAGGAGAGTTTGACGACTTCTGTATCAGAAAAATCAGTCATTTAAAACACATTGAATAAGACCATTTTACATTCACTATAAAACTGGCATAAAGGTATAGTATAACAAGTTGTGTTAACATTACTCAATTTTTCAACTAAAAACAGGAACTTTTTTATGCGTTTTGGACGTTCATTTACATGAAAATTGCATTTTGGGGGCCTGAATACACAAACTTTTGAAGACTGACTTCAAAGTGCAAGTTTTTGAAAACAATACCATTATCATCTCTTTGTAAACTACAAATATGTAAATTTGAGATACCGGTAACGTCATGCGCATACGCGTTACTTGTTCAGTCTAAAGGTGAGCAGTGTTTCTTTACAAAGTGACATCGCCAACTACTGGCCTAGCAACGTTTGTAGGCACTTTCCCAGATCCGCGTGAATGGGGATCGTGAATGCAAAAACACAAAGGTAAAACTGTCACGGTTGGTAAATCCTATGTCTTCTTCTCGTCTCGTGTCTCTGTTGTTATCTGTGTGTGTGTGTGTGTGTTGATCAGAGGGGCGTGGCTGCTCATCAGCGCTCGTTCAGTTAATCACTCATCATCTCATCAGCAGCTGCAGTCAATCCATTCCTGTGTATATATTCTCATCTCATTCTCATCTCCATTGTCAGATCGTTGTTTGTTGGTGTCGGTGTCTGATCCCCCTACGTTCCAGTTATCCTTCGTTGTTCCTGTCTGTTCCCTGTGGATGTTCTGGATTGTCTCGTTGATCGTCACCTCTCATCACTTCCTGCACCTGTCACATCTGACCATCGGGTCCCTGCGCCGCTAGCCTGTTGCCTGTTGGATCCTGTACATCTCTCTGTAACAATAAACTGAGTAATCTGCACTTGTTTCCGAAGTTTATTGTTACAGAACGATCTGACCCACAATGGAAGCAGCAGGTGTTACTTCAGAAAACTTGGAGGAATTTGTCAACAGCAGCAGACGCCGCATGGAGAATCAAGAAAGAAATATCAACGACACCGCTCGCGCGGTTCAGGCGTTAGTGGCGCAGGTGTCCGGGCTCACCCAGCAAGTCCAACAGCTGCGCATGCCCGCTGCGCCGACCCCACCGCCGATTCCCCAAATACCACCAGTGGACCCCTCCCAGTCGGAGCCTCGCTTGCCTACTCCAGAGACATATGCAGGTGAACCTAATTTTTGCCGAGCTTTTCTAACCAGATGCTCCATGCACTTCGCTCTACAGCCTAGAACCTTTCGTGAGGAAAAGACCAAGGTGGCTTTTGTCTTGACGCTGCTGACTGGGAGAGCGGCGCTATGGGGAACGGCGGTGTGGGAGAATCAGACGACTGCTGTACCTCGTTCCAAGCGCTCTCCGACGAGATGAAACGCGTCTTTGACAGAGCATTGGCGGGCAGAGAAGCAGCCAGAATGCTGGCTGACTTACAGCAAGGACAACGATCTGTGTCGGACTATTCTATCGAGTTTCGGACCCTAGCGGCGGAGAGCCAATGGAACGAGGAGGCGCAGTGGGACATGTTCCTGCATGGGCTGGCTGACCGCGTCCAAAAGGAGATATACGCGATGGACCTACCTCCCAAACTAAATGATCTGATCGCTCTAGCATTGAGAGTGGACGCCAGGCTGTCTCGGGTGGATCGGAGGGTACCCAATTACCGTTCCTTGGTGGTATCCGAGAGTCAACGCGCTGGAGGTGGGGACGCGGTCAGCCCCGCCTACGATCCCGAGCCCATGCAGGTGGGTCGAGCCCGGCTTTCCCGGGAGGAGAGGAAAAGGCGGAGATCCCAGGGCCTTTGCATGTACTGTGGAGGAAACGGACACTTCGCTTACAACTGTCCTTTAAAAGGCCCAGCCCGACAGTAAGTATGAGGCTACTGTCGGGTGGGATCTCCGCCAAGAAGACCTCACCAACATCGACTCTCCTTCCGGTTAGACTCCGATGGTCCAACCACCATCACGACTGTCAAGCACTGCTGGATTCGGGCGCCGAAGGTAACTTCATGGACCACACCTTTGCACTCAACCACCAAGTTCCCCTCAGACCCCTCACCCATCAGATTGCAGTACACGCTCTCAATGGCCAAGAACTCCCCACCATATCTCAAGTCACTGAAGACATCACCCTCATTACTTCAGGCAACCACTCAGAAACCATCTCCTTCTATATCCTGGACACTCCGCTTGCACCCATCGTTCTCGGTCACCCATGGCTCACTCGTCACAACCCTAAAATAGACTGGCAACTCAAATCAGTATCGGCATGGAGCAGTTTTTGTCATAAGTCCTGTCTTGTGTCTGCTTGTCCGTCTGTTTCTGTTCATGTGTTACAGGAGGAGACAGTGGATTTAGCTAACGTGCCCACGGAGTATCGGGACCTGAAGGAGGTGTTCAGTAAGTCTCGGGCTGATTCTCTTCCTCCACACCGTCCCTATGACTGTGCCATAGAGTTATTGCCAGGTACGTCTCCGCCTAAGGGCAAATTATATTCTCTCTCGGTCCCAGAGAGAGAGGTCATGGAGAAATACATTTCTGATTCTCTAGCAACGGGATTCATCCGCCCTTCCTCTTCTCCAGCGGGGGCGGGTTCTTTTTTGTGGGGAAGAAAGATGGATCGTTGCGACCTTGTATTGATTACCGGGGGTTGAACAACATCACGGTAAAGAATACTTATCCTTTGCCGTTGATGTCTTCAGCCTTCGAGAGGTTGCAAGGAGCATCTATCTTCACGAAATTGGATTTAAGAAATGCATATCATTTGGTCCGCATCAGGGAGGGGGACGAGTGGAAAACCGCTTTTAATACCCCTAGGGGGCACTTTGAATACTTGGTTATGCCGTTCGGCCTTTCCAACTCCCCAGCGGTTTTTCCAAGCACTTGTCAATGACGTGTTGCGAGACATGGTCGATCAATTCATATATGTCTACCTGGATGATATATTGATTTTTCATCGTCTCTCCAGGAACACGTGCAACACGTCCGACAAGTGCTTCAGAGGTTGCTAGAGAATGGGCTTTTTGTCAAGGCGGAGAAATGCGTGTTTCATGCACAGTCTGTTCCTTTTCTAGGTCACATCATCTCGGTTGAGGGAATGCGCATGGATCCTGACAAGGTTAAGGCTGTGGTAAATTGGCCAAGTCCAGATTCCCGTAAGGCCCTACTGAGGTTTCTGGGGTTCGCCAATTTTTACCGGCGTTTTATTCGCAATTTCAGCCGACTAGCCGCGCCTCTGACCGCCTTGACCTCCCCCCGAACGACGTTCAGGTGGTCAGACGCAGCAGAAGCTGCGTTTGCCAAACTGAAGAGTTGCTTTGTTTCAGCCCCCATTCTGATAACCCCTGATCCGTCACGTCAGTTCGTGGTGGAGGTCGATGCGTCAGAGGTGGGGGTAGGTGCAGTGTTATCCCAGCGCTCTCCCTCAGACGACAAGATGCACCCTTGCGCGTTTTTGTCCCATCGTTTGTCCCCTGCCGAAAGCAACTATGACATTGGCAACAGAGAGTTGTTGGCGGTCAAGCTAGCATTGGAGGAGTGGCGCCACTGGTTAGAAGGGTCGGGGGTACCTTTTATCGTCTGGACCGATCACAAGAATTTGGAATACATTCGTACGGCTAAAAGACTTAATTCCAGGCAGGCTCGGTGGGCTCTTTTTTTCGGACGTTTTGACTTTACTCTCTCGTACCGCCCGGGTTCTAAAAACATCAAACCCGATTCTTTATCGCGTATTTTTGACCGTTCCGATCGCCCGTCTACTCCCGAGTGCATTTTACCAGAGACCCTATTTATCTCTACGCTCACATGGGAGGTCGAATCGAAGGTCAGGAAGGCCTTAGAAGGGGTAACGCCTCCGACTCGTTGCCCACCGAACCGTTTGTTCGTGCCAGAGAGTTTACGGTCCAGCGTTATTCAGTGGGGACACTGTTCCAATGGGGCTTGTCATCCGGGAGTTAATCGTACTATGTTTTTAGTCAAGCAACGATTCTGGTGGCCTCTCATGGCTCGTGATGTTCACAATTTTGTATTGGCCTGCTCAGTTTGTGCCACGGGTAAAACTTCCAATCGACCTCCAGATGGGTTACTCCAACCGCTGCCGGTTCCTTCGAGACCCTGGTCCCATATCGCACTAGATTTTATCACCGCCCTCCCACCCTCCCAGGGTCACACTGTAGAGACTCGGGAGCTTTCATTAATTCTCTTTTATTGAGTCACGAACTCGCAACCAATTTAAATCCAGAACAAAGGGACCTAACTTTAACAGACATTCCTAAAAGGCCATGTGGTCAGCCCTCGGAACCTCTATCTCCCGAACTGGCGTCTTCAAGTCTAGAGAGTACACCCTAAAGGTGTCATCTACGCTGACAAATTGTCTTAAGTGTTCCCCAAACAGCGGTTTCTTTCGCTTGAGACAACACCCAGGCCATCTTCTCCCTCCCAGCGGAAATCAGGGGGAGAAGCGCAAAAACAGATGCTCCTTTGTCTGTTTCCCGCCGAGCGCAACACGCGTTCACCACCCACGTCCCCGCACACACGCACATACATATGAACTCTGATTTCCTATCTGTAAATCGTTACTAAAATATATTTGCTGTTTTAAATACATGTAAAAGAACTGTGAGTGTGCAAACTTGTATTACGAATGTTTTCAGGAATGTACGATCCTTATGAGTGCCTGAATGTGTGCCTCCAGATGTAACTCTGTAATAGTACGTCTGTGATGTGAAATGTTTGATATCGTTGTAATCCTACAAATCTGATCCATCTATTAAGCTGTATATCCATATCGTGAAATGTATAACTACATGCATATGCTATTACCAAAGTAAGCTTAATTTTCTACTTGGTCATAAATTCATATTACCGCTGATCTCCACCCCAATCAGGGGGCGTACGCGCTCTTCGATATGGGATGCTATCATTGGCCGGCGCGCCTTACCCAGGCGTGCCCAGCTCAGCTTTAAATTCTCCAACATAGAGACAATCTCTCTCTGTCCGTGTGTATCCTGTTCCTGTGTATTCTTTGTAATCTTCGTATTTTATTTTTAATGTTCCTGTTTTACTTTAACTTCGTTTCATTTTGCGCATAGCTAGTCTGTTCTTAGTGTTCTCGTGCTCCCGACTGAGACCTCCACGTGCGTTTCGTAAGTCTTCCAGCACTCCGGTGAAAAGACTCTCTTCACGCATACAGAACTAAGCCAGAACGTTTGAATCTCCCGCGAACCAACCACGCTGGGACCCAAAGAAACCCGACCTCCATCTCCGGGACGCCACACGTTGCTTCCGCACACCAAACGTACAGGTCTGAATGCAAAAATTTGTTCAATACAAAATTTAGACGTTGTAAAGTATATCTCCTGTGGCTGTCTCTAAAGGGTTTACTCTAAACTGTGCTAGCAATTGTATTTTCCTTGTGTTTTCTTTTCTTATTGTTTTATTTCATTTTGTTTAATCTATATCCTGTTACATGTAGTCTAGTTCATTCATTAAACCTCATTTTATGCTTTATTGACTCTGTGATTGTTGCTCGTATAACAAAGCCTCTTTAATATAAAAGATCCTAGCTACAATCTGATAATCGTTTAAGTGCACAAAACATTGTCAGTTAATTTAAGCTAAAATAGACCCTAAGTCATTTGCACCCTTTAGCCTGAATACACGGCGGACGTGTGAATGAGCGAGGAGGGGTCAAATGCTTTGGTATTGTTGAAGATCAGCCATTCCTCTGTGTAGGATGTATATTAATAATTAACCATAATTCGTTGTGTTTTAATTGTTATATACTTACCCTGAACAGACGGGTACGCTGTACACCCCTTCGTAAATTTATTAACGTAAAGACCCGGTTCAAATTGTATTTAATAATTTGTTGATCATAGATTAATAGTTATTGAATATCTATCCCCAAACTTAAAATTGATAAAGAGCTTATGGACCGGAAACCCTACAACACGGTAGTTTTGACCGTGGTGGACCGGTTCTCGAAGGCTGCCCATTTCATTCCCTTGCCCAAATTACCTTCAGCCAAGGAGACAGCGTTGATTGTCGTTGACCACGTCTTTCGGATTCATGGCCTCCCGACGGACGTGGTTTCTGACAGGGGACCCCAATTTGTGTCCAAATTTTGGCGAGAGTTTTGTAAACTTCTGGGGGCGACTGTCAGTCTGTCCTCTGGGTTCCATCCCCAGAGCAATGGCCAAACTGAGCGAGCCAACCAGGATCTGGAGCGAACGTTGCGATGTTTAGTGTCCAAGAATCCTTCCTCTTGGAGTCAGCGACTGTCTATGGTGGAGTACGCCCACAACACATTGCCAGTGTCATCCACGGGTCTTTCTCCATTTGAGTGTAGTGTAGGCTACCAGCCACCTATCTTTCCTAGTCTGGAATCCGAAGTCGCGGTCCCCTCCGCCCACGCCTTCGTCCAGAGGTGTCACCACACTTGGACTAGAGCCCGTGAGACTCTTCTCCAAGTGGGGGCGCGCACCAAGGCCAAAGCCGATCGCCACCGGCGAAGGCCTCCCGTATACGTCGTCGGTTCTAAAGTGTGGCTTTCTACCAAGGACATTCCTCTTCGCTCCGTTTCGAATAAGCTTGCACCTAAATTCATTGGCCCGTTTTCTGTCACCAAAATCATTAGTCCGGTGACAGTCCGCCTGAATCTCCCTCCAGTGTACAGGAGAATCCATCCCGTCTTTCATGTGTCTAAAATTAAGCCCGTCTTTTTTGCTCGCATTAATCCGCCAGCCCCAGTTCCCCCCCCGCCGCGTCTCGTAGATGGGGAACCCTCTTATTCGGTCAATCGTGTTCTGGACTCAAGACGGAGGGGGCGCGGATTCCAGTACTTGGTGGACTGGGAAGGTTACGGTCCGGAGGAGAGAAGTTGGGTACCAGCTAGAGACATCCTGGATCACTCCCTTATCGATGATTACAATCGCAGGTAAGGGAGTCTGGGAACGCCAGGAGGCGTTCCTAGGGAAGGGGGTACTGTCACGGTTGGTAAATCCTATGTCTTCTTCTCGTCTCGTGTCTCTGTTGTTATCTGTGTGTGTGTGTGTGTGTGTGTTGATCAGAGGGGCGTGGCTGCTCATCAGCGCTCGTTCAGTTAATCACTCATCATCTCATCAGCAGCTGCAGTCAATCCATTCCTGTGTATATATTCTCATCTCATTCTCATCTCCATTGTCAGATCGTTGTTTGTTGGTGTCGGTGTCTGATCCCCCTACGTTCCAGTTATCCTTCGTTGTTCCTGTCTGTTCCCTGTGGATGTTCTGGATTGTCTCGTTGATCGTCACCTCTCATCACTTCCTGCACCTGTCACATCTGACCATCGGGTCCCTGCGCCGCTAGCCTGTTGCCTGTTGGATCCTGTACATCTCTCTCTAAATAAACTGAGTAATCTGCACTTGTTTCCGAAGTTTATTGTTACAAAAACGTTCCCGTTTTTACTAATTTTTGTGTAATTGTACCAATGTACTGATTGTACATCTAACACAGTAAACTTAGGGTACATTTACATGACAATGATGTGCTAAAGACATTTTTCCTTTGCATTTTTGAAAAGTTTCGCATACAGTAAACGTTGTCAAAATGATCCTCGTTCATACGGATCCGTAGCCTGATTTGTCATACTCATATTCTAGTCAGAATGTGAGTCTGATACTGCTCCATAGGGCTTTGATTATGAGGCGTGTCTTAACCGAACCGGGAAAAAACAACTCTGCACTCAATTAGATAGACTTACAACCAATCAGAGCAACGCAGTAAGTGATGTATGTTGAGAAACACATAGTTGTCAACAGAACTCAACTGCACGAACTCTGGAAAAAGTATTAAAAAAAATAATGAGTGTTAACGATCTTCTGGTGTTGCAAAAATAATTGAAGGATTCGCGGAGTACTTGCAAACACGAAAAGCATTTTTGAAAGAAATACGTTTGATGACTTGATGATTACGTTATTGGATGGATTATCTGTCCATCATCGTATAAAGCCCGCCCTGGCAATTTGATTGGTCCGAACATTTTTTGACTGATCATAATTACTCCTCAATGGATCGAGTCCAGACCGAATTTCCCGACCAAAAAATGTTGTGGGCGGGGTTCGGGCTGGCATCCAGGCAAACGGATCCGTGAAAAAGACTAAAAACTCTGTATTATTCATGCCAGGCCAGTAGATGGCGATGTCACTTTGTAAAGAAACACTACGTGCCTATAGAGAGCCTAAGTCCTTCCGGTTGACCACCAAGGGACCTTATTTCAGAAAAAAATATTGTATGGTAGTCAATGGCGAGAGACAACAAATATTTGGATCCTGTTTGAATTGTGCCCTGAATTACACATATGATGTTTGTCAAATTAAAAGATACATTTTAAAGTCAAGAAAGTCGCAGTTTGGTGTAAAACTGTATAAGACTGTGAAAAAATACGTAATTACAAAGACTACAAACCCAAAAGGCACGCATGTGGTGTCATACCTTTTCTCTCAATGAATGAAGCTAACTTTACTGAAGCTAACGTCTGTCATTTTCTCTGTAGTCTAACGTTATAATCGTAACGTTACGCCGTCATGCCAGTGTGTTTTGTACCAGACTGCACACACACGAGCTTGGTGACGTACATAGTGCAAGACGAGAGATGTAGTTCATTGAGCGATTTTCACATGAAACTAAATGTTACTCTTCTTTTTTTATGACAAACTGTGACTTTCTTGACTTTCATAATTATCTTTTAAAGGATAATTCCGGTATTTAACACTTTGAGTCTATTTTCTAGTTTGTTTTGGATGAACTAGAGTGGTGGACTTAGAAATGTTGACGATGGGTCGTGTCTCGACTTTTTGACTCTTTTAGAATCGCCTCTGATCGCTTCAGAGTGGCTGTCTACGAGCATACTGAAACCTGTCCTTAAAACAACCCTTAACGTCTGTTTTCAAAACTGTGAAACTCACTAAGTGGTTAGTGGTGTTCGTTGATGATTAAAAACAAATATATAGGCGCAATGTATGCTTTCAATCCGTGTTATTTATGCTGCGTTCCAGGCAGGTTTTTGAGCTCGTAAATTACGACTTAAAACCACGACTCAAGACTTTGTAGCGTTCCAGGCCAGTCACGCAAAAATACCTGAGCGCAATATACATACTTATTGTTTCAGACACATAACATTGTAATACATAATCGTGTGTGTATATACATACTTATTGTTTCAGACACATAACATTGTAATACATAATCGTGTGTGTATTATTATCATTATTATTATATTATTATTAATTTGACTGCAACGTTATATTGTCCTAAAGTGTATTCTCATCGTGTACCGCCAGCAGAAACACTGCATCCGTAGGGGCTGCCATTGTTGTTTTGTATGGTTTTTGCGGGCTATGTGACGTCAGAACTCGTAACTGGGAGTACATGGATCTAGTACGAGTTCACGGGTGGGAAGTCACGGGTTTGACTGCCGTTCCAGTGCACTTTCACGGGTATAAGGTTGGAAAAACACGAGTTACAGGTTGCCTGGAACGCGGCATTACTATAGTGGAACTATTTTTTCAGATACCCCACAACCGTGTATAAACTTCCGCTCGATATTTGAGTCTGAAGCGTTAGCACACTCCCGACCACTTGATGGCGACAACCACTTTGCCGCAGTTTGCTCTGCTCACGCTACCTTCTGAGAGACGGAGAACCGAGCGAAAAGACTACAGCCAAATGTAAACAGACCTTTTTCTGTTTCCGGTAGCGCAGTAATAACAACGAGCAATGAGTCCTCCAACAGACATCAATGGAATTTTAAAAAAGGACAAATAAAACACGACAGAAACTGTATTTCGCTACGCTACTTGTTTTGGCTCATCAACGAACACCACTAACCACTCGGTGAGTTGCACAGTTTTGAAAACGAATGTTAAGTGTTGATTTAAGGACATGTTTGCGCATGCCCATAGACAGCCACTCTGAAGCGGTCATGAGGCTATCCTAAAATAGTCAAAAAGTCGAGACAGGACCCATCGTCAACATTTCTAAGTCCACCAATCTAGTTCATCCAAAACAAAATAGAAAATAGACTCAAAGTGCTAAATACAGGAATTATCCTTTAAATTGACAAACATCATATGTGTAATTCAGGGCACAGTTCAGACGGAATAAAAAGATAAGTTGTCTCTCGCCATTGACTATTATACATATTTTTTCCGAAATAAGTTCCCATGAGCCGGAAGCGGAGGGGAGGGTTCTTTAGACTGAACACGTAATACACATGAAGCCACCGTTTTCACAAATTTCACATTCACATTTGTAGCTTACAAGAACATAATGGTAATGTTTTCAAAAACCCGTTTTCAAGTTTGCGTCTTCAGGGCCACAAAACGCAACTTTCATGTAAATGAACGTCCAAAAGGCATAAAAAGTTTTCCGTTTTTACTTGAAAATTATGTCATGTAAACAGACCCTTAAAACTGAAGTTCTGTTCTGTATTAATAATTAAACATTTTACCGAGAAAAAAAGCAACTATATTTATCTATAATTCATATACTGCTAGTCTGGCATGAAAAAAAAAAACACTTGTTTCTAACTTTCCTGAGTGTCGATATGTCAGTAAAGTCACATGCGTACCTTTTCTTGTTCATGTTCTTCATCTTTTTGGTTGTTTATCACCAGAGAACATGGGGCTTTCCTCATAGATTTCACCTGCAATTCAGTAACATAAGCTAAATAATACATGATCACTGCTCGAAAGTCTTGATTATGACATTTCAGTGTCATGAACCTTTCCTCAATGTTTATTTCGACAAAGCATTATGAACATATGAATATATAATTTTGATTAAACAACCAATAAGAGGCCAACAGAAAGAAGTCAGATGTCCCATACCTCCATGTTTCCTGGCATTGGCAGTGCGTGAGCTTTGAGTCTTCCAGCCAGCTGAGCCACTGACGGCTTGACTGCAGCTTCCTCCTGCAAACAGAGAAGAAGAGCGTTTGCTGGATGTGCTTCTCATGATGTACAGTATCCTGATCTCACTTTACTGAGTTCCCACAGGGCGACGAAGCTTGCGGAGAGGAAGCACACACCCTACTGCTCATTTTACACACGGCTCCACTACATAAGACAAGCATGATGCAATAATGGCCTGTGCTTGTTTTTACTACATGTTTTCTTACTTAACAGCAACTGGAAAATGAAAGGCCTTTCGAAACGGTGACATCAGAAGCACAGCGATGTTTGACGAAAAACACATTACCACTCTATTTCTGCAGTATGTATTCAGTATAGGATCTGAAAGCACAATTAGCAGTGATTTATATTATTTAATCAGATTATTCTCAATATTTAACCAGACTCATTATGTAATCAGAGATTTGAGAATCCAAATGTGAGAAATATAGTCAAAATGATGTGGAACAAAGCATCAACTGTGATATAGTCACAAATTGGTAAATACAAAGTCGTGTAAGATATAAATCTACAACGAGGGAAAAAATGATGCACCTGTGAGATATAAAGTTGCAGTAATGAGAAATGTTGCTAATGTGAGATTTAAGAGATATACATTTGTAATTGTGAGATAATTGTGAGATATAAAGTCATAATTAGGAGATATACATTTGTAATTGTGAGATATAAAGTTGCAATTATCAGACATTTAAAGTCACAATTTGAAGAGCTACATTTTTAATTGACAGAAATAAAGTAGCAATAATGAGAAAGAAACTGCAATTTTTATAAACACGCATCTATACATAATTTCTCCGTTTTGTCTATTGAAAAATCCATATCTTTAACCACTACAGTACATCGCTTTTGGTCATGTTTATTTTTACACTATGTATACTGTTATATACTTTTACACTGTATATACTTTGTAATATGCTAGTATTGCATTCTGGACAAAGCAGCAGTTTACATCAAGAACAAATACGGTTTAGTTTATCAGCAACAGCTGACCCGCATCACACTCACAGCCTGGGGGAGTCTCTATCTTTCTCATCACGAGGAACATATCAGTGTTTCATTCAAAAACATTTTTCATAAAAGCCTCAGAGTATGCTTTAAAGCCTCATACACAAGTGTAAGCACTAGTTCTTCTAATTGTATTTTTCTCTCAATGTGCCTCTGCCAGGCTTCGCAAACAGAAATGCGTCTCTCTCACAACATTCTTCTCAAATCTCACAAATATACACACATTCCACCACGTTTTAATAAGACTTTATTTAGTTAGCACGACCCCACTCACTTTGCTTCCTCCAGCTACAAAAACACACACTCTCACGCAATATCACACACTTTCTGAACACCGCGGCAAACATTAGTGCTTACACACACAGAAAGAAGACGTGTTTCCCCCGACCCACTTCCCTCCATTTCCTGCGGTTCCCTTCCTTCACCCATGATAAGCAGAATTCCCCTGAGACCACCCACCCCTTGACTCATTATTTTGGCGCCCATAATTGTTAACTCTTTCCTGTCCCTCTAAAACAAAGCCACTGTAAAAAGGGTAAACTTCACAAAGAGGACAATAGAGTCAAGAATTTGTTTGATGCTTTTTTCTTAACCCACCCATGTTGGTTTTAATGGAAACTTCAACTTATTTTCGTCACGGAATACAAAATATAAAAGATGTATTTTTTTCTCATAATTCAAACTTTGTCGCAATTGTTAGTTTATATCTCGCAATTTGGACTGCATAATTCACAATTGCACTTTTTTTTTTTTTTTTTGAGAAAAAAGTCTCAAATTCTGAGGGGAAAAAAGTCTCAAACTCTGAGGGGAAAAAAGTTTCAAATTCTGAGGGGAAAAAAGTCTCAAATTCTGAGGGGAAAAAGTGGGGAAAAAGTCTCAAATTCTGAGGGGAAAAAAGTCTCAAATTCTGAGGAGAAAAAGTCTCAAATTCTGAGGGGGAAAAAGTCTCAAATTCTGAGGGGAAAAAAGTCTCAAACTCTGAGGGGAAAAAAGTTTCAAATTCTGAGGGGAAAAAAGTCTCAAATTCTGAGGGGAAAAAGTGGGGAAAAAGTCTCAAATTCTGAGGGGAAAAAAGTCTCAAATTCTGAGGGAGAAAAAGTCTCAATTCTGAGGGGAAAAAAGTCTCAAATTCTGAGGGGGAAAAAGTCTCAAATTCTGAGGGGGAAAAAGTCTCAAATTCTGAGGGGAAAAAAGTCTCAAATTCTGAGGGGGAAAAAGTGGGACAAAAGTCTCAAATTCTGAGGGGGAAAAAGTCTCAAATTCTGAGGGGGAAAAAGTCTCAAATTCTGAGGGGGAAAAGTCTCAAATTCTGAGGGGAAAAAAGTGGGAAAAAAGTCTCAAATTCTGAGGGGGAAAAAGTGGGACAAAAGTCTCAAATTCTGAGGGGAAAAAGTGGGAAAAAAGTCTGAAATTCTGAGGGGAAAAAAGTCTCAAATTCTGAGGGGAAAAAAAAGTCTCAAATTCTGAGGGAAAAAAGTCTCAAATTCTGAGGGTAAAAAAGTATCAAATTCTGAGGGGAAAAGTCTCAAATTCTGAGGGAAAAATGTCTCAAATTCTGAGGGGAAAAAAAGTCTCAAATTCTGAGGGGGAAAAAGTCTCAAATTCTGAGGGAAAAAACTCTCAAATTCTGAGGGAAAAAAGTCTCAAATTCTGAGGGAGAAAAAGTCTCAAATTCTGAGGGGGGAAAAAGTGGGAAAAAAGTCTCAAATTCTGAGGGGGAAATAGTCTCAAATTCTGAGGGGAAAAAAGTCTCAAATTCTGAGGGGAAAAAAGTGGGAAAAAAGTCTCAAATTCTGAGGGGGAAATAGTCTCAAATTCTGAGGGGAAAAAAGTCTCAAATTCTGAGGGGAAAAAAGTCTCAAATTCTGAGGGAAAAAAAGTCTCAAATTCTGAGGGAAAAAAGTCTCAAATTCTGAGGGGAAAAAAAGTCTCAAATTCTGAGGGGAAAAAGTCTCAAATTCTGAGGGAAAAAAAGTCTCAAATTCTGAGGGGGGAAAAGTCTCAAATTCTGAGGGGGGAAAAGTGGGACAAAAGTCTCAAATTCTGAGGGGAAAAAAGTCTCAAATTCTGAGGGGAAAAAAGTGGGAAAAAAGTCTCAAATTCTGAGGGGGAAATAGTCTCAAATTCTGAGGGGAAAAAAGTCTCAAATTCTGAGGGGAAAAAAGTCTCAAATTCTGAGGGAAAAAAAGTCTCAAATTCTGAGGGAAAAAAGTCTCAAATTCTGAGGGGAAAAAAGTCTCAAATTCTGAGGGGAAAAAGTCTCAAATTCTGAGGGAAAAAAAGTCTCAAATTCTGAGGGGAAAAAGTCTCAAATTCTGAGGGGGAAAAAGTGGGAAAAAAGTCTCAAATTCTGAGGGGGAAATAGTCTCAAATTCTGAGGGGAAAAAAGTCTCAAATTCTGAGGGAAAAAAAGTCTCAAATTCTGAGGGAAAAAAGTCTCAAATTCTGAGGGAAAAAAGTCTCAAATTCTGAGGGGGAAAAAGTCTCAAATTCTGAGGGAAAAAAAGTCTCAAATTCTGAGGGGAAAAAGTCTCAAATTCTGAGGGGGAAAAAGTCTCAAATTCTGAGGGGAAAAAAGTGGGAAAAAAGTCTCAAATTCTGAGGGGGAAATAGTCTCAAATTCTGAGGGGAAAAAATTCTCAAATTCTGAGGGGAAAAAAGTCTCAAATTCTGAGGAAAAAAAGTCTCAAATTCTGAGGGAAAAAAGTCTCAAATTCTGAGGGGAAAAAGTCTCAAATTCTGAGGGGAAAAAGTCTCAAATTCTGAGGGGAAAAAGTCTCAAATTCTGAGGGGGAAAAAGTCTCAAATTCTGAGGGGAAAAAAGTCTCAAAATCTGAGGGGGAAAAAAGTGGGAAAAAGGTCACAAATTCTGAGGGGGAAAAAGTGGGAAAAAGTCTCAAATTCTGAGGGAAAAAAAGTCTCAAATTCTGAGGGAAAAAAGTCTCAAATTCTGAGGGGAAAAAAGTCTCAAATTCTGAGGGGGAAAAAGTCTCAAATTCTGAGGGGGGAAAAGTCTCAAATTCTGAGGGGAAAAAAGTGGGGGGAAAAGTCTCAAATTCTGAGGGGAAAAAAAGTGGGAAAAAAGTCTCAAATTCTGAGGGGGAAAAAGTCTCAAATTCTGAGGGGAAAAAAGTCTCAAATTCTGAGGGGAAAAAAGTCTCAAATTCTGAGGGGAAAAAGTCTCAAATTCTGAGGGAAAAAAGTCTGAATTGCGAGATATAAATTGCAAGTTAGTGTCTGTAGTGGAAACAAGCATCCATATGTAATTAAATGAGATGCGTAGCATAATGAATGTACTTGAACTTATTATTTATAGTCAAGTCGATTTTGTCAAAACATTCAGTTCCAAATAAAAGAGTAAAATGTGTTGAACAAAACAAGACACAAAGTATGAGCAGTAAATCAGTAAGCCGGAGATGATGTTTGGATAAGTCTGTAGGATGGGTGGGAATTATGGGCTGCTCTGGGAGTGGGAGTACAGAAAGCTCTATTTTAGGCTGTTGTGGCCTGAGAAATAAACCACAGACCAGCTCATGAAGGTCTGGGTCAGTGATCATCCAGCTAAACCTGTCAGTGGAGAAAGATCTTGTGCAGTTTGTGGAATGAGAAGCACTGGAAATACATACATGAATACAATACTGTAACTTTAACGTATTGGAAATTTTTTGGAAACTTGTAGGCCTGCAGCTTTATTTGCTTATTAACTCTATACAGACAATTAAGTGATTTCTGACTTATAATACTGAGTGTTTTTTAAATTATGACCATCTAAAACCATTTTAACCAATAATTAGATATTGAATGAGGATGAGTAAATGATGACACATTTTTAATTTTTGGGTAAATTACATAAATCATCTGGATTTAGCCAGATTAAATTTTTTTGTTGTTAAATTTTAGACTTTAGATTAGCATATTGATATCTGCCCTTATGAAAAAACAAGTACAGTTTCGCATTATGACACTTAATTAGGCATGTTAATTACAATTGAATGCAAATATTTATTTGAAACTATAAATGTGCAGGTTAAAATGTATAATTAATTAGTTTTTAACCTACTTACTTAAGTTGTACATGAGTTGTACATCTTTAAGTGTACTGGGACATATATAATTCAGAAACGCTTGTTATTAGCGACACATATACTTTCCTTTAAACGAACATCCAGACGGCATTCACGTTGCTGAGAGCGACGTTTAGATGAATATGTAAATATGTGATGCCTGCTTTTCTCTCAATAACAAAATAAATAACATCAACAATGACAGTGAGAAAACAGCAACGGAAAACATCTGATCGTAGCCATAATAATATGTTTGCACAAGCTTTGCAATTCACCGGCATCAGGTTGACGGTATGAGGTCATTAAAATACACTCTTATTATGATAGTTTGATTATAAAGTATATTTGAGGCTATATAGATCTGTCTGTAAGACTATAGTTTGAATGAATCGCTTTACATGACACATTGACATTACAGTACTGAATGGCTCTTTCATTGTTATCCTGAACATTGTATAAGCATTCGTTTCACGTGTCACTGAACGGAAGAAAGGCTCTTGGATCTTCTCAGTTCTCGCGCATGCGTCGTGGCGCTCTCGTGAACTATGAATAGTTATTTTTGTTTTGATTTTTGCGCACAAAAAGTATTCTCGTCGCTTGATAACTTAAGGTTGAGCCACTGTAGTCACTTGGACTATTTTAACGATTTCTTTAATAATTTTCTGGGCTGGCAGATATCAATTACCTTGCAATACCTAGCAGATTTCATCAAAAATATATTAATTTTTGTTCCGAAGATGAACGAAAGTGTTATGGGGTTTGAACAACATGACGGTGAATAATTACTGACAGAATTTACATTTTTGGGTGAATTATCCCTTTAATCTTTGTTAATGTGTTAGTAAATAAAAAATACAGCTGTTCATTGTTTGTTCATGTTAGTTCACAGTGGGTTAACTAATGTCAACAAATGATTTTAATAATGTATTAGATGCTGAAATTAATATTAACTAAGAATAATAAATGCAGTAGAATTATTGTTTCTTCTAAGTTCATGTTAAAGTCTCCCGCAGGACTGCCCTACTTGAGCAGATGTTTCTCTGACTGGCAAAAAAAAGCAACCAAATCACAATCAAAAGATGACCCAACAATAAAACCCCTCCAGGGACAGCTGAAACTATTGCTCCAGAGCCCCAGACACAACATCGCTCATATCTCAGATTATCATCTTCCTTTGGAAGGGCGTAAATCAGCGCAAGAGGATACCACAGAAAAAAAACTAAATTGCCTATGGTTTTGTGAAATACCCAGACAATGCATTGCAATTTACACTATAAACAGTGAATTATCATGATTTATTACAGCAATAAAACACTACAGGCAATGGATTAC
This sequence comes from Chrosomus eos, assembly GCA_036326025.1. Lineage (NCBI taxonomy): Eukaryota > Metazoa > Chordata > Actinopteri > Cypriniformes > Leuciscidae > Chrosomus > Chrosomus eos. The sequence continues at coordinate 13,003,701 of CM070825.1, forward strand.
AGTGATTTTTCCACTTTTTTCTCCATTTTTCCTGTGATTTTGTTTTTTTGTTTATCTAAAGGTTCCACTGAGATGAATGTGAATGCTACTGTAAATGGACACTTTCCAGGTTTGCCAGACCTGCTTGAAAAGTACCATGATAGACCATGTGACATACCATACTTACCATCGGATACCATGGTACCACCACAGTACTTTTTGTAAGACTCTAAATCATGTGCTAGAAAATGTTACAGCTGACCTCATGGTACACTAAGATGTCCTGCACAGTGGAGCGCTCTTAAAAAGAGTCTTTGTCGAAGAGTGAACCCTATTAGTAGACACATGATGCACATAATGCTATTTTCTTTAATTCATGCTTTCTAGACGCACACCTCTGAGAGTTCAGCCAAGGTTCAAACCCATTGGGGTCATGAGGATATACACTATACATGAGGCAAAAGGGAAAATGTGGACCATATACACACAAAAACCTGAAGAAATTGTGTTTAAATGAGGTAAAGAGAAGAGAATGGATTTTACATAATTAATTCATAAGTTATCTGGACTGATTCCCTCTGGTTGAGTGGTCTTGTGGGCTAAGACTCGAGTAATATGGTCTTGTTACTACGAGAACAGAGATGTAAGTCTCCCTCTCAGCCATTCCAGGAAAACATGAGTGTTTGAATTTTACATCATCTAAGATCACACTTTTCCACTGCCTTTGCCGGCCTTTCAGGCGCACAGCTTGTGTTTTTACAAAGGCTCTCTGTGTGTTACATCACTCAAAGCAATGGGATAAACAGCTACACATCATGGGGCCTGACAGGAGGGAACATAACGGCATTGACAAGGTGTACGACAGGAATTAATACCAATGTTTGACAGCATAGACAAGTTGTATAATACTAAAGATAAGAAGACAGAATGTTTATTCTTTATTTATTACATATCTAGAGCTTCAAACATGTTTTTTTATTAAAAACTGAACTTTTGTGCCCTTGTTATGCTATTTAAAAGCTCCTAATTTAGTTATCCTACAATAGTTTTACATGCATCCTAGGTCACAAAAAAACTTCATAATATACATTGGAGCATAACGGCTCGATAAAGGATTCGTTCTCTCTAAACCCCTCCCTTCTGAAAGCCTACTCTGCTCTGATTGGTCAGATGACCCAGTCTGTTGTGATTGGTCGACTGCTTACATCATGTGTCGGAAAACAAAACGCACATTACCATAACTCAATATCAGCTCCCGACCTTCCTCTGCTCTTGATACACAGTGATACCAACTGTAACAATGTCATCGGTTTTACCGTATTAATTAGTCCTCATTCTTTTGAAGTGCTGCAACGTGGATTTGTTTTCTCAGCGCAGAACACAGTATTTTTAAGACATGTCAACAACACAAACCAAACTCTTCCAGGCTTCAATGTGTTCCTCACAAAGCTATTGTATGACTTCACAAGATTTAACAGGTCATTGTCCTTCTGTGTTCCACTGAAGAGAGAAAGTCACACAGATTTGGAATAGCATGTGGAATAATAGGAGTAAATGTTACTGTAAAAATTATCGTAATTTAACCCTCCTATTATCTTTGGGGTCAATTTGACCCCATTCAATGTTTAACGTCTGTAAAAAAATTTTTTTGTTTTGCTTCAAATTTAATGACTTTTCCTAATTTAACGGGGACAACTCTGTAAACATAAAATTAACCTGCTGATATTTTTTCAATGTCCTGTACACATTTTGTAGCATCGGTGTTCCTTGGGGTCAATTTGACCCCAGGCTCTTTTAGCTGTATAATAAAACAGAAAAAATATTAAAATTTCACACACATTTGTTTTGGTTGTTTTATTTAGGTCACTATAACATGTTATAATTTATGATGTTCATTACAATTTTACATACCGTATTCAATCTTATATCCAAAAACTTCCCTCTGTTTTAGGGCTCTAACCTAACATAACCATATCTTTAATATTGCGAGAACCACTAGTAGTTCACATGACATGTGACATAATTCTCATGAGAACTAATAATTCTTTCCCATGCCATGGGGGAGGGGAAAACATCATTTCTGCGAGATTGACCCCAAACATAACTCGTGTTACTATCCTTGATAAAATAAATAGTTTTTCTTTCCAAATGTTATAGATGATAAAAATCTATACTTAGAAATATTATGTAAACAAATAAAACACCAAATATATATATCCTTTTCCAATTTTAGGTCAATCAGTAAGATTTTATGGTGATTTGTAAATTTGTCCATAGGCGTGCAATGAGTATTCTGGATGTATACGGGGTTGGGTTGGGGGTGGGGGGTGGATGTCAACTTAAAAGGTTATTTAAGTAGTCAACAAAGACATAAATTACCTGAGACACAAACCTTTGTAAAAAAAAAAATAATAATAATATTTTGGAAGTTTAAATTACTGGGGTCAAATTGACCCCAGTGGGTAACATTTTTTATAAGATTTGAGGGTAACAGGAACTGTAAAAAACTGCTACAGTAAAAACCTGTTAACCGTAAGTTCACAAAATATAAACTGTGAAAAACTGTAATAAATCGAATGGGTTTATTAACGTTATATCAGTTAACACAATTGTTACTGTAAATTTAAGTTGAATCTGTAAAACCTAAAATGTTGCCACCATATTTTTTACTGTAAAGTTTTGGCAACCACAGATGCTGTCTTTGTTAACCATAAGAAAGCTTCTTATTTAATATAATTTTTTTCATTAACTCCATCCATCTATATTTGTAGCAGATCACCGTGATTTTGCCAAGTAAGACATAGTCCTGGATCAACATATGTTGTTGGTCCTGGATCAACATTCCTGTCCCAAAATGTAGTCCTTACCCAATTCCTACCCCTAAACCTAACCCTACCCATAACTTTTCCCTAAAATCAGAGGGTAATGAAAAGTGAATAACACTGATGTTTAAGTACTTCATCCTGGTTCTAAGCCTAAACGTGACATAAACGGTCAACTTGTCCCTCAAATCTGATTGGTTGATTGGAAAGTTGATCCAGGATCAACAGGTGCTCTTATGATGAATTGCCTTTGAGGCAGTGTACACTCTGTAACTGTGGCGGCTTCCAATAGCACTTGTAACATTGTTGGCTTACTAAATATTACTTCATATAACATGTGGCCCATATATTTGGCAAACCCAGCCTACTTTATTACATCTTCAGAGGCAGTGTACACTCTGTAACTGTGGCGGCTTCCAATAGCACTTCACTGATTCTTGAAACTTTGGCAAAAACATGTCCCACTAAGAAAAGTGCAAATTCTGTTGGAAATAAAAAACATTTTCATGAATAAAAAGAATCAATGTTATAATCAGGGGATCCTTTGCACATATGTAAGGTTCTTTTAAAGGTTTATTTTTATTTTTTATTAATTTATGATTATATGCTGGTCGATTGCCTACAAAATCAGTTGTCCTTGGATATGAGATAATCATTTCAACTTGATTAAAAAACAAAAAGTAATAATTGAATTGAATAATATCTTTACCACATGAAAGAGTACATTGTAATATGTATTAAAAACTACAAACAGTGAGTTTTGAACAATATTTCATATTATTTCGTGATTGCTCAAAATGTGTCCCAAATATTCGTCACCACCGTCAGATATTTATAAAAAGCAATAAAATCAAGCAACTAAAAGGTCAACACTCTTGAGGACCCCATTTTCAAACCTTCAACTCTACTGCATGCTTCAAGATCCTCAAGCTCTCCTAAGTTTTCTATTTTCTCTTAAACTTGATCATATTTTTGGACACTGCTACTGTCACAACCATAACATGTCAACACCGTCTCTTTTGTATAAAAAATATTAGATTAGATTATGACATAAATGTATACTTTTTAAGAAGAGGTCTGAAGTAGCTAGCAACAGAGGGGAAACAAGATGGCTAATGTGAACAACTCATGCATGTCATGTGAAAGAGTAGCTTTTTGTCACCACCGTCAGACGTCACCACCGTCAGGTTTTCTGTCTGACGGTGGTGACGTACAGTCTGATGGTGGTGACAAAAACCTCCAAATGGTCCTCAACAAAGGCTAGAATATTATTGTTGATCACAATAAATACCAATATAACCTGTAATGTGTCATTAACCTTATTTATATTTTTATTTACATAATTCTACCTATATTTCTTCCATACAGGCCTACGCTGCATGCTACTATTAAGCAATATAGCGCGAGTGATAGTGAGGATATCCATGAGCATCCTCATGAACACGAGTGCTATATTGCTTTTATATAGCAGTTCAACTTGCATCTTAACACGTTTAAAGCAATTAAATTGTGTTTTCTAACGTTCATTTAGATTTTCGCCTGCACAAAAAATTACAGCTTGGTTGCTCCGAACATTCCAAGTTCAAAAACAATGAAGTTGCGCATTGCACAGTTTAAAGCGAAAGGTGGAGTGATTATCAGCTGTGAAGATTATGGTCGAGTGAGGATGTGCATGGATATCCTCACTCATTGGGGTACTTTTATTAATGATAGCCTATTGCTAATTGAACCCATATATTCTTGTTGAATGTTTGCCACAGTGCTCACAATTGTTGTTATCTGTTCTTTACGTCCAATATACAGTTTACAGTCCAGTTTTCAGAAGAACACTAGATGACAGTTTAATTTTTTGTCAGTGATGCATTGTACATTATTCCTACTGGTAATGACTTTATTTTTTACTATGATGATTTAATTTTTGATGATATGGGGATGGGGTACTTTTAATAATGATATTGCTTAATTGTACTTGACAAAGGTTTATCTCAGTGCTCAGGATTGTTATTTTTTGACCAAATAGTTAAATAAAGTTGTTAAGCAAGAAGCCATTGACTTGAGTGGTATACATTTTGGAATTATATGTTGTAATGAGGCCACTGTCACCACCGTCAGATTAGTGTCACCACCGTCAGTTCTAAAGTCACCACCGTCAGAGGGAGTTTTATTTGTTTTAAATGAATATGCGTACAATCTGTTTCTTTAGTGCTTTTGAGTTATTAAAGTAATAGTCTCTTTTAATACAAAAATATGTTTGTTAAATAAAAGCATATTACTTTTTGTCTTTAGGCTTAAAGTAAATGTTGTATGATGTTAGATCTTTTAAGGGAGTACACGTAAAACAGTATAAAAAATGAACAAAAGTGAATATTCAACATTTAACAGTATATATGTGTACCAAGGATGCCAGATAATGATTTAAAAACTCTAAATACATATTAGACCAAATAAATAAAAAATAATTAGCTTTTTATTGAGTCTGACGGTGTTGACAAAAACAAAGTAATAACTGGAAAAACTCCTAGTTTATGAAAAAAATACAAAATGAGGAGGTTGCACCGGTACATTGCTGAACAGCCAAGACCTTGGTCTATACTGATATACCTTCAGATTTTGTAAATTAACTAACTTTTTATTTTCAAAATTAAAACCTGTTTTATCCAAATTCCCAAGAATCAGTGACTTGTAACATTGTTGGCTTACTAAATATTACTTCATATAACATGTGGCCCATATATTTGGCAAACCCAGCCTACTTTATTACATCTTCAGTTACACTGTGTTCGCTTTCCTTCTTCCACAACATGAAGATCGAACCGCACTCAAGCAGAGGGGACTCCCGGTTCTCTAAGCATAATGGCATGTGGGATTTTCCTCTTCTTTCTCACATGGTCTTGCTTTCTGCAGTGCTGTGACTCTGTGAAGCTCTTCTTTTCTCTTTACAGTAATCTACTAGCTTGAGTAGTTGTGCTTTCCCATGCTTTCCCTCATGGAAATGTGTTTCCCCTCTCAGTCATCCTTCACTCTCTCTCTCTTCCTCTCTCTCATCAATGTAAACTTTCCAGGCATTGAAAATGAACACACTGATGCTTTCATTGTACACTAGTAGCACAAAACAAAGGTTTGGACACCCCTTCTTGTTCATTATGACCAATTTCTAAATTTTAGAATAATAATGGAAGCACAGACAGACGTATGGGAATTCTGTAATTAAAATATGCATCTGTGATGCTTTTTAATCTTCTGAATCTATCATGTTGTATCCAAACCATTATTACATTTGACCCTTACCCATAATTCAACTGACTGTCCTTTTAGTCATTTTATTTTTAACAACTTCAATTCAACATGGCAATATTAAAATACCAATAGGCAGAAAACAATTTTCATAACGTTTAGCTGCTGCCTACAACGCACTGGATACTTCACTGGAAACCTCCCGCTAAACTTTTACTCTTTGAATTCTTGCACCGGGAACACAAGTCAACACCATTATGACTAAAAGTTTGCTAAGAAGTATTTCCTACTAAAGCAAGGCAGTATTTGACTCTAGTAGGTGTATCCATAGCAGACTGGTGGGAGTGGCTTTGGACGGTAACATGCCCAGTGCATTATGGGTGTTGAAGTTTTCCTATCTATTTGGCAAAAGGGAAGGAACAGCATTTTTTCCTTTTTCTCTAGTCATGTAGCACCAGTTTTTTTTAAATAAGCAGCAAAGTTTCATTGATATCCATTTTGCCAGCGGTTAAAGGATTAGTTATTAAAACTTTTGCTGATAATTTACTCACCCCCATGTCATCCAAATTCCATTGCTTTCTTTCTTTCGAAAAGAAATTAAGGTTTTGATGAAAACATTCCAGGATTTTTCTCCATATAATGGACTTCAATGGGACCAAACGGTTCAAGGTCCAAATGACAGTTTCAGTGCAGCTTCAAAGGGCTTTAAAACGATCCAGACGATGAATAAGGGTCTTATCTAGCGAAACCATCGTCATTCAAAAATAAAAAAGTTTAAGTTTTATAAGCACAAATGCTCGCCTTGCTCTGTTTGTGATGCGCATTCATGACGTTTGTTCGTGACCTTTTCAACGTAATTGCATATTACGTGACGTCACATGAACGCCATCACAGAACAGAGCAAGGTCGAGCATTTGTGCTTATAAAACTTAAACTTTTTTATTTATTTTTTAATTGACCAATGGTTTTGCTAAATAAGACCGTTATTCATCGTCTGGTGTCGTTTAAAGCCCTTTGAAGCTGCACTGAAACTGTCATTTGGACCTTGAACCGTTTGGGTCCCATTGAAGTCCATTATATGGAGAAAAATCCTGGAATGTTTTCATCAAAAACCTTAATTTCTTTTCGACTGAAGAAAGAAAGACATGGACATCTTGGATGACATGGGGGAGAGTAAATTATCAGCAAAAGTTTTTTTAAAAGTGAACTATTCCTTTAACTACCACTTATAATGTCATCGGTTTTACTGTATCAGCTCGAGTGTCAGTCAGATTCTGAAAGTGCGGATGACCAAGCCAATCGATTAGAATCAACTTCACAAGCATGACTTGAGCAGAAGATTTCACAGTGGTAAACACACAGCGTCTCCACAACACGGTGGCAACACACAATTCACTGAAGTCTCGTATATTTCACATTATGACGTAAACGTTTGCGGAAGTGATATCTGGACTTCGATCTTTATTAGCCTGGCTCCGCCCTCCTACGCACTTCCGCTCAATTTCATTTTCCTTCAGTATACGTCTGGGATTGTGCTGTAGACTTTGGTTTCCAGAAATCAATTTTTTGTAGGACCAATCAGCGAACAGAGGAAGTGCCTGAGAACGATGACGTTGATGTCGACTCGTGCGTTATTTTGAGTTGTAGTTCAAAATAAGAAAGATGCGAGTGACAGCCATTCGGTCCGTTTTTGGCAACGCTGCCGAAATCAGATTAAGCCGAGCAAGAAAATCTTGCTTATTTTGTGTTAAGGCATCCCCACGGTCGGAAAGACTACGTCCGACCAACGTTAGCGATGGTAATGCAGATAGAGTGACTCTGGGCAGATCCAATAGTTTTAGACTTCAGTAGAATACCCGCCTACAAGGAAGTTAACGCTTGTCAATGGAGCGGTGCCAGACTCTCTGTACAAATGAAATGTACGAGAGTCTGGTAGAACCAGGCTATGCATTTATACCATGTTTAATGGAAATATGACTGAAGCCTGTTGTATTTAATTTTGCATGAGTGGTGTGTGAGTCACCAGCCAATAATGTTATAAGATTCGCGTGAAGCGCTCAAATCGACATATTGGCCTAAAAGCGTGGTAATGAGAGCTTTAAACTCTGGACCTTCATGAATTATGGACCAAGCTATAGTTTTTTTGTGATCAAATGTGTTCTGTTCTAATGATGTCTGATATTCAGGGAAAACCTTGCTTTCTGATACCCAAAAAGATCATTAAGAGCCTGAAGAAATGAAAACAATAGTCTATCTGTTAAGAGTAAACTGGCCTTTTCAATTGAAGAAAATGTTAAGTGGAGTTAGAAGTAGAAATTAAGTGAAGAAAAGTCCAACTTAAAAAGGTTCTAGATGCCTTAATAATATAAAATACTTAATTCCTGTGTTTCCTCCGCAAAACAATGAATTACGTGAATTATTAATCAATTGCGGTAATAAACTTTGCATGTGTGGGTAGGTAAAAACCACAAAAAAATATTTAGCAAAAAAACCCCAAAGGTTCAAACCAAATCTACGCCCTTGTATTATGCAATGTAAATATTCATGATAGGTTAAACATTATTGAAGAAGTTACTTGACATTTGTTGGCTGCTCTCTTTCTGTTCGCTCAATCTGTTTTTTTTTTTTTTTTTGACACAGTACAGGCAAATATGTTTAAGAAACTAATTCCAGTCCTATAACCAAAAGCCTTTAGATAGGTTTTTAGGATCATGATTAGAAACATTTTGATTGTAGTGGAGACATGTACTTACAGTGGAAAAGCATACCTCCTCTTTTCACATCCCTTTTACCAGCCTTTTAAAATGAACTCCAAGAAAAGAGTTGAATGCTCTTTAATTACACTTGCAGAAGTAACAAACCGAGCGTCACACGCCACGTGAGGAACTGTAATGCCTGAGGCTAAGAGGAAAATCAAAGCTTGTGCTTTTTCACACAGACAGAGCAAGATATTCTGCAGACGGCCCTTCCTTCCTCACTTTGTGGTAATGTGGGGTTAAAACAGTCTGAGCAGTTATTTTACCAGCACGTGTCTGCAAGACACTGTGGTCTAACTGGGATTTAAGGTTAAACACAGTTTGGAGGACATCTGTGTCCAAATGAAAGGATTACAGTACCAGCTAACCTAAAGACGCAAACTTTCTTTCATCATTTCCTATAAATATATTTTTTAGTTTCTTAAAAAAAAAAAAAAAAACAGGAGGGTGCCGTCAGAGGGAGTCTTAAACTACCCATAAACTGATACTCTTATTTAAATTAACAAACATTATTGCAACCAGGCTTAACAGGTCATATAGCACATTCATGCTGTTTAAAATGTCATAATAATACATGGCTATTACAGTATGCTACTATTAGGCATATGATTATTATTACTATTCATAATAGGCTTGCTAGGAAGTTAAATTAATGCATAAATGTTAATACAAACACATTCATTCTTACTGTTATCAAGCCAACTGGAGTACCAGCTGGATTCATACTACAAAACTAGGCTAGCTACTAGTATTCATGTCTTGCGCAGTTAAAAAAAAAAAAGCAATAAAAAAATTCAGGACCCAGGGGCAAAAAGTAATAGATACATAAAACAAAAGCATACCTGCATCCTCAAACACGTTTATCCGCGTTGATCTTCTGTATCCAAGCGGAGTGTGTGGAGATGCGTCTCTCTGTTCTCCAGTCTGACAGCTGCTTCACTTTCTGTTTCTTTAGTGAGCAACACCCAGATCTGCGAACACTTCAACACGCAAACGACAAAGGAAGAGAAACTGTGTTGTGGCGTCGAGAGCGCAAAAGCGCTGCGCAAACGTCTGATAGCGATCGCCAAACTTTCTCAGTCATATCAAACTGAACGAGGTTATCATCATGACACATTTTGACAAACGCGGTCACTGGCTGTGTACAACCCCTAGTGTCCTGGCTATCAGCCTAGTCAGAATTTGGCCATTTGAACTTATGGTTTTAATATTGATGCATGATCAGGCGCGTTCTACATCGGAATTGAGAGTTTTTAATTGTATGCATCTAATAATCGCGATGTCTCACTAAAAATAAGCTACTGTTTGAAAGATGGGAATAGAACTTCCGAATGCGAATAAAAAAGTAGGCCTATGATGTGGATGTTTTTATTCGGTAGGCTATTACGAATGCGCAACTACGATGCATTTGCCGAATAAATTTAATGTGCGTTAAAAGGCGTTGGCTATTTGACCAGTGGGGATAGTAGGCCTAACTAAAACACCCCAATGTTTATTCCACAGAGTTTCAGTGAAATGGCTAAATAAATCACACCAGCATATAACGTGTACTGCCAGTCTAATTGGAAAACGATCAAAGCTACAAGTGTAGGTCTATAAATCAATAAAAACCGTACTCGGTTACTAACGTAACCTCGGTTCTCTCTAAAGAGGGAACGAGTACTGCGTAATATCTTACGCTATGGGGAAAACTCTTTTCCACGAGATATTGAAGCCAAAAATTATCCTTAATTTTTTACTAATGTAAAACGCTTTGCAGCAGCAAGCAGACCTAGGCGAGACAGCTCGCGCGCCTATTGGCTGCTCTGCGGCAATAGCAGCAGCCTATCGAGAGAGGCTCTGCGTGACGTCACGACGAATGGGGGCCCTTCGCGCCCATATCGTCACGTCCCGCCAGAAAGGGCGTGGTCTCGCCCTATATCTAGGCTCGATAGCTGCTCTTACGTCGGTTTTCATCGCCGAAGCGAACCAGAGCGTATTCCAAGCACGGCAAGATACGCAGTACTCGTTCCCTCTCTAGAGAGAACCGAGGTTACGTTAGTAACCGAGTACGTTCTCTTACGAGAGTATCTCTCGTACTGCGTAATATCTTACGCTATGGGGAACACAATGCAACACGCCGTGCTGGTAGGGATCCAACACCAAAGACCCAGGGGCCGAAGCCCGGGGCGCATATAGTGCATAATCACCATAAACTCACAGAGAGTGAGGGAAGAGAGGCTAGAAGCATCATTCCCTGTAAATAGCCTCCGAAAGGGGCCAATCATATGACAATAACCAAACCGTCAGGGTGAACGTTCAGCCTGAACTGGGTGGCCACAAGTGTGTCAATTTTTAAATGAGCTGCTGTACCGGTCAGTGAGCGATACGCAGGCCAAACTCAGTATCCGAGCCGCACAGCGGGCAGATAGCACTGAATTCTATACCGCCAAAAGCTTAGCTTGTAAGGCGGGGACCTCCAGATTATAGTATTTTATAAATGTAGACGGCGAGGCCCAGCCCGCGGCCATACAAATATCTTGCAGGGTAACCCCGCTAGACCATGCCCACGAGGAGGCCATGCCTCTCGTGGAGTGCGCTCTAACACCCAAAGGGCACTGAAGGCCCTTAGAAGTGTAAGCCAGCGCTATGGCACCAACTATCCATCTGGATAAGCTCTGTTTCGACGCGGCAAGTCCCTTAGTACGGCCGCCAAACGAAACAAAAAGCTGCTCAGTCTGTCTGAAACCAGACGAGCGGGACACATAAGCCCTTAGTGCCCTAACAGGGCAAAGGAGACTCGCGTCCCTCTCCTCATTGAGAACCGGAAGGGCAGACAGGGAAATCACCTGGGCCCTGAACGGTGTGTTGAGGGATTTTGGCACGTAACCGTGCTTTGGTTTGAGTATGACCTTAGAGTCGTTAGGTCCAAACTCCATGCATGACGCGCTTACTGAGAGCGCTTGCAAGTCCCCTACGCGCTTCACTGAAGCGAGAGCCATAAGAAACGCTGTCTTGAAAGACAAGTGTTTCATGTCTGACGACTGGATTGGCTCGAATGGGGCGCCTTTCATGGCCTCCAAGACCGTGGAAAGGTCCCATGTCGGGACTGAAGGGGGCCTGGGAGGGTTTAGCCTCCGAGCTCCTCTAAGGAAACGCACGACTAAGTCGCTCTTTCCTAGTGACTGGCCAGACACCGGTTTTGCAAACGTTGCTATGGCCGCCACGTATACTTTGAGCGTGGAAGGGGACCTGCCCTTATCCAGTAGCTCCTGAAGGAAGGAAAGCACTTCCGTAACCCCGCAGTCTACAGGTGAAAAGCCCTGCGCTTGACACCAAGCAGAGAACACAGACCACTTCGAGGAGTAGAGCCGTCTGGTAGACGGGGCTCTAGCCTGCGCGATCGTGTTTAGCACTCCCTCTGGGAGGTCAGCGGGTACCCGTTGATGGCCCATGCGTGCAGGGACCACAGATCCGGGCGAGGATGCCAAATCGAGCCTTCCGCCTGAGAGAGGAGGTCTCTCCTCAGCGGTAACGGCCATGGAGCAGCGCTGGTCAGCTGCATCAGGACAGGGAACCACGACTGGTTTGTCCAGAGCGGAGCTATGAGTAGCACTGGGCATCCCTCCCTCCTGATTCGCTCCAACACCTGAGGCAGGAGTGAGACAGGGGGAAAAGCATAAAGGGGGCGGCGGGGCCAGACATGGGCCAGCGCGTCCCGGCTTTTCGAGAAGAATCTCGGGCAGTGAGCGTTTTCTTGGGACGCGAACAGGTCCACCTGCGCTCTGCCAAACGTTTCCCACAGCAGCTGGATCGTCTGCGGGTGCAGAGACCATTCTCCTGCTGGAACGTTGTTTCTGGACAGCCTGTCTGGTCCCACATTTAGGTGACCAGGCACATGCGCCGCTCTCAGCGAGAGCAGGTTGTGCTGAGCCCAGACCAGGAGGCGTTCCGTCAGCCTGTAAAGGTTTCGGGACCTGACGCCGCCCTGGCGATTTATGTATGCCACCACTGACATGTTGTCCGACCGGACCAATACGTGGTGGCCTGTTATCTGGGGACAGAAGCGCCTTAGCGCTTTGTCGACTGCTATCAATTCCAAGCAGTTTATGTGTAGGAGCTTCTCCCGCACTGACCACAGGCCAGCCAGCGGTCTGCCCTCGAGCAGCGCTCCCCACCCCGAAGTGGAGGCGTCCGTAGACACCACCTTCACACTTGAGGGGATCCCCAGACTCACGCCCGACTGATACCAGTCGGTCGCTTTCCATGGTTTCAGAGCCGAAATGCACTGATGGTCGACCCTGAGGCGAAACAGACCTGCGGTCCATGCCCTGGGGGGAACTCGTGCTTTTAGCCATAGCTGCAGTGGGCGCATGCGGAGCAGGCCCAACTGGAGTACAGAGGCTGCTGAGGCCATGAGACCCAGCATTTTCTGAAACCTTCTGAGCGGGACTATAGAGCCGTGGCGGAAGGATTTCGCGACGTGCTGGATATTCAATCCGCGCTCTGGTGACAGGCGTGCCGTCATGGATAGCGAGTCTAACACTGTTCCCAGAAAGGAAATCCTCCGACTGGGGAGCAGTGAGCTTTTCGCCCAATTGACTGTAAGGCCCAGCTCCTCGAGGTGCTCGAGTAATGCGGCCCTGTGTTCTAAGAGCTCCGTTCGTGAACGAGCTAGAATCAGCCAATCGTCCAAGTAATTCAAAACTCGCATGCCCCGAAGTCTCAGGGGAGCGAGGGCCGCGTCCATGCACTTCGTGAACGTACGGGGTGCTAGGGACAGGCCGAATGGCAGGACTGTGTATTGATATGCCTGGCCCTCGAAGGCGAATCTCAAGAATCGCCTGTGATGGGACGCTATTTGTATTTGGAAATACGCGTCTTTCAGATCTATTGACATGAACCAGTCTCCTTGGCGCACTTGCGCGAGGATTTTCCTGGTCGTAAGTATCCTGAACTGGCGTTTCACGAGCGCTCTGTTCAGCAGCCTCAGATCTAGAATGGGTCTGAGCCCACCATCTTTCTTCGGTACCAGAAAATATCTGCTGTATAAGCCCCCTTCGCTCTGGGCCTGAGATAAAGGTTCTATAGCCCCCTTTCTCAGAAGTTTCGCTATCTCGGCTCGAAGTAGATGAGATACTTCGCTTTTCACCGTAGTTTCGACGCGCGCCGCGTAGCGGCGAGGGCGTCGAGCGAATTGTAGCGAATAGCCTCTCTTTATAGTGTTCATCACCCACTCTGATACCCCGGGAAGCCTTGACCACGCATCCGCGTGAATAGCTAGGGGCAGAATGAAATCTGGGCTCTGGCCGCGGGAAAGCGGCGGCACAAGAGCCCGCGTGTGCTGGGAACACAGCGCCGTGTTTACGGCGTTCGAGGCGGGGGGCGCGCTGATCACAGCGGGCAGCCTGGCCGCGCTCATCTCCTCTGAGGCGGGTAGCGCCGAGAGAGAGAGCGGGGCGAATCCCGTGGGATTCGGCGTGTCTGTGAGGAAATGTGGGCGCGGGACCACGGGCACATTTGCTACACTGAAAACACTGTCGTTTAGGGCCGACTGAATGTGTGTTGGTTTCGTTTTTACAGAAACCGAGGGACACGCAGCGTGTAGTGTAAGCGGGCATGGGGATATGGGCGCGTTCACTACAGTGTTTGCACAATCGACCGGAGTCGATTTTATTTGTGCGAGCCCTGCACCGTGGCGGGCTGTGTCTGGGTGTGGGAATGGGCACTGGGGCGTGGGCATTCTTACAACACTCATAACACCATCGGCCGAGGCCGGAACACCAGAAAATACACTCTTTATTGGATTTATCTGGGTAGCCGTAAAAACAGCTTTTGTGTGCAGGCAAGCGGGCTGAGACACCGGCTGCTTCGCTGCAAAATACACTGGTACAGTCACAACGCATGGGGCTGAACGAGCGAGAAGTTTTGGTGGAAATCCGGCCGCAGCGGGATCTGAACACCGTCGTTTTCCTAGAGCGGCTAGGAAGACTTTGGGGCCTCGGGCTTGATCTCAATCCTCGGCCGGGGCCCGCGGTGAGGGGGGCGGCGTCCGGCGGAGCGAGACCGCGGTCTCTGATCCCGGGCCTGGCGGCGCTGTGAGGCGGCGGCGGCGGAGGGCGGTGCAGGCTGGGGCTGAGAGCTGCGAGCAGGCGGCTTGGTGCGGCCTGTAGCGGAGCTCGAGCGCTTCGGCAGGAAGTGCTTCATAGCCTGAGAAGTCTTCTGCACCTCAACAAACCTGTCCGCGAAGTCCTTGACGGCCGTTCCGAACAGGCCCTCCGGGGAAATGGGCGCGTCGAGGAACACAGAGCGCTCGGCTTCCGTCATCTCGGACAGCGTCAACCATAAGTGTCTCTCGGCGACGGCGAGAGAGGCCATGTTCCGCCCCATGGCTTGCGCAGCGGCTTTAGAAGCGCGTAGAGCGAGGTCCGTAGCGCTCCTCAGGTCCGCCACACAGATAGCACCGGGTCCCTCCTCGTCCAGCTTGAGAAGGAGGTCTGCCTGGTAGATCTGCAGAATAGACATCGTGTGCAGCGCTGAGACTGCTTGCCCGGCGGCGGTGTAAGCGCGTCCGTGCAGCGATGATGTCACTCGGCAGGCTTTGGACGGGAGCGTCGTCTGAACCCGCCGTCCCGCAGAGGGCGGGCAGAGATGCGACGCGACAGCCGTCTCCACCGGAGGAATGGCGAGGTAGCCTCTACTTCCCGCACCGTCGACAGCGGAGAATGCCGCGGAGGTAGAGGTACGCATCCTGGCGGAAAAGGGGGCCTTCCACGACTTTGCAACCTCCTCGTGAAGTTCCGGGAGGAAGGGCGCGGGCCTAGATTTTGACGGAGCCTCGTCTTTGCCGAGAAAGCGCCCGTCTAATCTGTTGCGCGGCGGCAGCGTGGGTGCCTCCCAATCGAGGCCGATGCTTTCTACGGCCTTGGTGAGCAGACGCATCAGCTCAGACTCAATGCCGGCTCTCTTCCCAGAGGGTTGGCGGGGAGCGTTAGCGGAGGGGAGGTCCACAGAGCTCGCCCAATCCTCGCTATCCGAAGCCAAGAGAGAACACGCCTCGGTGTTGTCGTCCAACTCGATGGCGGACGCGGCGGCGGACGGCGGCCGCTGTCCGTCGGTGAGCGACTCGAGCGAAGCCGGCGAAGCTGGCGGGCGAACCGGCGAGCTTTGGCGGGCTGGAGATAGCTCGGGAGCGCGCTGGGCGCGGCGCTTCTTGCGACGCGGCGTCACGGCAGGCTGGGATACGGGCTCGGAGAACGAAGCCAGGCGAGTCCGCAGAGTCACCATAGGCAAACGTTCGCAGTGATGGCATCCGCCGTCAGCGAGCGCGATGGCCGCGTGATCCTCACCCAGGCAGGACACGCAGATGACATGTCGGTCCTCGTCGCTGAGTGGGGCTCGGCAAGAACCGCAGGAAGGCATCTTTAAAAAGACGCCGCTCTTTTAGAGGGGGTGGGAAAAAAGCAGATATGCAAACACACACACACACTCTATGCAGAGGAAAGGATATAACGCCGGAAAGCACAGCAGGTACGGCGGCTGAAGGCGGCGAGGCCAGCGACTCCAGACTCAATGGCACGTCCCGCTGAA
Source organism: Chrosomus eos (assembly GCA_036326025.1). NCBI lineage: Eukaryota > Metazoa > Chordata > Actinopteri > Cypriniformes > Leuciscidae > Chrosomus > Chrosomus eos. The sequence goes on from CM070825.1 coordinate 13,020,061, forward strand.
GGCTACAGGTCGACGGCGCGGCTTCTCACTCTGGATCCAGCGATGCGTGAGGCTTCGCTGAAGAGATGAAAATCGACGTAAGAGCAGCTATCGAGCCTAGATATAGGGCGAGACCACGCCCTTTCTGGCGGGACGTGACGATATGGGCGCGAAGGGCCCCCATTCGTCGTGACGTCACGCAGAGCCTCTCTCGATAGGCTGCTGCTATTGCCGCAGGGCAGCCAATAGGCGCGCGAGCTGTCTCGCCTAGGTCTGCTTGCTGCTGCAAAGCGTTTTACATTAGTAAAAAATTAAGGATAATTTTTGGCTTCAATATCTCGTGGAAAAGAGTTTTCCCCATAGCGTAAGATATTACGCAGTACGAGAGATACTCTCGTAAGAGAACTGTACGTTTATTGAGTTTTCTCGCAGGCTGCATGCAACGTTAGGGTTAGGTTAGATCAGTGTCCGATGCAAATTACTCTTAAGATTTGGTTGTTTTAATAATTTGGCCAAAAAAAAAAATTTAAATGTTAATAATGCAGTATAGGCTATTGTTATTAGCGTAATATTTTCTAAGAATCACTTTTAGCCAGTTGTGTGACCATTCTCAAAGCCCCCCTTTATAGTCAATAGTTGTATCCCTTAAAACAAATCTTTGATCACTAAAATTACGTATAAAATTGAAATAAAAATGTAAAAGAAATGAATAGCTTAAATGTAACTCTACACCCTTGTCTCATTTAGTTGGCAACAAGGTTCTATGAATAAAACTTTCCGTCTCCACTCACTCACTCAGCTCAGAGAGCCACTCGTTGATGATCACTCCTTGATCTGATTGGTTAAAAGGTAGTTTGTGACGTCAGAAACACCAGCATCTTCAAACCGTGTTTTTGAGACTGTCTTTGGTTCACTGCAGTTTTAAAGAGAAAATACTCAGCAATGGTGCCGACTTATTTATTTACACATGGTTTGTCTTAAAGCATATTGAAAACATCAAAACTTGATTTTCACCTCAAGGGGACTTTTGAGTGTTTTATGATTTGGTCAGTTGGTTACAAATATGTATGAATTAGTATGCCATTTGTACATTTTTATTCATCATAATTCACATACAAGTCAGATTGTACAAATTTATATATACGGTGGGGCCAATGTATGCACGATATAGGCTTGAGGTAGACCCATGGGTTTGTCTATGGGTTCCATGATGTCAGCCCAATATGAATTAGCTCCAGTATGGTTTAAAATGTGGTATAGTACTGTTAATATGTAAAAGAAAGGAAGTTGGCATGTTGGATGACAGCTAATATCATGTTTATTTCGTAAACACTACAGTACTTCATCAGAGGGAGGAAGCATTTTACACAGAAGTGCAGTTCATATGTCAAGCATGTGACAGAGGAATGTAGAGAGAGAGAGAGAGAGAGAGAGAGAGAGAGAGAGAGAGAGAGAGAGAGAGAGAGAGAGAGAGAGAGCTCAACAGAGCAAAGCATGAAAAGGAAAGTTGCAGATAAATAATCCATTTGAATTGTAATGACATGTTGCCCCAATCCGCTGGCCATCTTATTAAATAAATATAGGTATTATTAATCAATGCATCTTTATCCATCTGAGCAGTTTAGTCCAGGAGACCATATTTCACCGTACGTTTACATGCACGAACATTATCCATAATCGGATTGATGGCTCAACCAGACTGAAAATCCTTCATGTAAACACCTCAATCGATTTCAATCTGAATTCAATTTGGATCAGATTGAAAGGAGAGGTGTAGACCTGAAATAGGCTAATCTGATTAACAGAAAAATATTAAGCACATGAATGCTTGAATCTAAAAATACTTCCCAAATGTTACACAGATTTTGTATTTATTTTTGAAAATTATTATGCTTTCAGCACAAGGGCTTGAATCCAGTTATCAAAAATATCTTTGGGTGGTCAGTTGAATTACATGGTGACCTAGACCCAGAGTTCCCTTCCTTTGTGAAGACCCCGTCCTTCTCCTTTTCATACCCATATTTATAAACATGGCCACAGCTGAGTGAGCTCATGTCCTGTGGAGCTTGAGATTAGCTCAGAGCAAACTCTCCATCAAGAGGAACAAAACAAGGTCCTGATAACAGTGCTTTGAAGGGGTTTGGAACAAAGCCATGAGGAAAGGCAATGACATAGGCGGCGAGCTACATAGGCCTACCGTGCACCCCCCCCACCTCCCAACAAAACCATACTTTTTTGAAAGGTCTGGATGTGTAGAATATGAATCTGAATGTTAACATTGAAAATTTTGGGTTGCACTACCTGTTTTAGGCCTGTGAATAGGGAAACCCTAAAAAACGATTTTAAGCGATTTTAACACGTTGAGATTGTCCTAGTCAATCAGAACAGCTTTTAGGGGACCCAATACACACTCAAACTTAACATATGATGACTTAGGTCAAATATCTACCATGCTGCTTATTGGTAGGTGTCTAAAATTAACATAGGTAAGGCTTTATGTTGATACAATGAGCCCATTTCATGCATAGGCCACGACATAGATTCGCCTATCTAACACCCCAACCCCCTCCCCTGACAAAATCATGCTTTTCTGAAAGGTCTGGATGTGTAGAATATGAATATGAATGTTAACATTGACATTTTTGGGATGCACTACCTGTTTTAGCCCTGAATAGGGAAACCCTAAAAAACGATTTTAAGCTATTTTAACACATCGAGATTGGCCTAGTCAATCAGCACAGCTTTTAGGTTACACAATACTCTTACTACACTACATTGATATATATTTAAGGCCTTGTATGGATATAATCGATCAAGGTCCATTTCCATAGTATCAGTTAATATGCTAACGTGCTAACATTCCAACCCTCATTACCCTTTTCATCAAAGGGGTGTGGCTCAAGTCATTTCATTGACAAATCAGAAACCTGTCTGGGTTGTTCATCCAATGACAAAATAAGATATTTGTTGAATTTTCATTAATAGTTTCCTCTGTGTCAGACAGGTATATAAAGACTGTCCTGAAAGACTGTTCTTACTCACACAGACAGATCCTCCAAGTCTGCATCCTCTGCCTATACAGCAAGAAATTTGTTTCACTGAATTGCTCGATGTTTGATATTTTAGTTTTCAATTTAATATAATTGACCCGTCTTACTACACTACATTGATGCTTACTTTAAATATTTGTTTTTAATTATTTTAAATGACATTTGATAGATTAATAGATATATACTTTATTCATCCCAAAGGGAAATTTTAGACGTCCAGTAGCTTACACACACACACACACACACACACACACACACACACACACACACACACACACACACACACACACACACACACACACACACACACACACACACACACACACACACACACACACACACACACACACACACACACACCACACACACACACACACACACACACACACACACACACATACATCTCATTGCCAGCAGCCATATCACCCTGTAGCCCAAGACTGGTTGCCCACTGAAGCTAAGCAGGGCTGAGCCTGGTTAGTACCTGGGAGACCTTCTGAGAAAACCAGGTTGCTGCTGGAAGAGGTGTTAGTTTGGCCTGTGGTCTGTGTGGGTCCTAACGCCCCAGTATGGTAATGGGGACACTATACTGTCAAAGAGCACCGTCCTTCGGATGAGACGTTAACAGAGGCCCTGACTCTCTGTGGTCACAAAAACCTCAGGATGTCTTTCGAAAGAGTAGGGGTGTAACTCTGGCATCCAGGCCAAATTTGCCCAGTGGCCTCTGTCCACCATGGCCTCCTAATCATCCTCATATATATATATGTATGTATGTATGTATGTATGTATGTATGTATGTATGTATGTATGTATGTATGTATGTATATATATATATATATATATATAGAATATATATAAAGAATATATAAATGTAATGAATTATTATTATTATTATTATACACATAGATAATCTAGTCGGTTATGTAGTTGGTTTCTTCAACATAGCTGAACTGCTCAGTTATGTCTGAGTCAAGACATGAGTCAGTGGGCCACGTGACTGCAGGTCTTTCAAGGCATAGGGGATGTCATGGGACAAAACCAAAGTCCAGATGCATTGTGCATGTCCCTGGTCTTGTATATGGACCACTCGTGCAATTATGGGCAAACACAGATTCTGATGCAAGATTAGCCAGAATGAAAGAAATACGTGACAAGAGATTAGCTGAACCACTGGAATCTGCTCACAGGATGACTGTAACCTGTGAACTTATACCAGACATCATTACAGAAGGTGATGGATATCACAGAGAATGCTACCAAAGATTCACCATGAATCTCAAAAGACTCGACCAGATGCCTGAACTATTAGCAGCAAGTTCAAGGCAAATTCAGAGGGCCTCAACTGGTGACAAGGTGCTCTTCACACCTGACTGTATATTCTGCAACTCAATTGACCCTTCGCGTGGAGCTTGATTGACAGGTGTTCTAACCAATCATACTTCGCCATCCGCCATTTTGCCCGAAAAAGCAGCCAGTAGAGTTAGGAGGATTTGAACTTGGTAAAATGAATATACTGACGCCTTTCCGCGGTTAAAACAACATTACTTCTTATGTTCGTTCATGTTTATTTGATGCTATAAATGAACTAGAAGGAAGAGATGATCGAATCACGAGCAGCTTTAACTGATGCTCTACAGCGATCTGTCACGGCACATTAAAGAGCCACAAAACGGTATTTATTGTTTAAATTTCTTTCAAAAAATGACCACATTTGAAAGCTGAGACTTTGTTTAATGTTTAATATCAAAAGTAACCGAAAAGTAACCTGGTCTGTCCTGTCTGTCCGCGTGTTGTCAGTCTCCTCTCTGCTCCGCGATGTATTTTTCACTGCGTGAGAACATGTTGAGAGCATGAGAGCGGCGTAGCTTGTCGGGCATAGCGACAGTAACTAAGGAGGGCGGGTCTTTGCGAAGGGTCAATTACACGGAAGAAGGTAAAAAATAAAGGGATATGGACGACTGAGGGGTTAAGAGAGTTTGAGTGTGATGGGTGGAGAACAGTCCTCAAGGTTGTTTGGAATGTCCTACAAGGTTGGAATATGGAAGGTGGCCCATATTGCTAACCCTGACATCCCTGATGCTTGCAATGGACATGGTTGGACTCTGGTTGACCAAAAGATTGAGCCTCTGTGGTATGAGGGATGTGTTCTCCCACAGCAATTGGCAGATATCATTGAATCTGTGAGTGGCAGGGATGAGGAAGATGAATCAGATGATGATAGCGTAACAGATGAACAGTACTTATCTGATAATGACAACTCTGAGTCAGAACAGGATTGAAAAACAGTTTGAGTGTCATATATATATGGGGATTATTAGGAGGCCATGGTGGAAAGAGGCCACTGTGCAAATTTGGCCTGGATGCCAGAGTTACACCCCTACTCTTTCAAAATACATCCTGAGGTTTTTGTGACCACAGAGAGTCAGGGCCTCGGTTAACGTCTCATCCGAAGGACGGTGCTCTTTGACAGTATAGTGTCCCCATTACCATACTGGGGCGTTAGGACCCACACAGACCACAGGCCAAACTAACACCTCTTCCAGCAGCAACCTGGTTTTCTCAGAAGGTCTCCCAGGTACTAACCAGGCTCAGCCCTGCTTAGCTTCAGTGGGCAACCAGTCTTGGGCTACAGGGTGATATGGCTGCTGGCAATGAGATGTATGTGTGTGTATGTGTGTGTGTGTGTGTGTGTGTGTGTGTGTGTGTGTGTGTGTGTGTGTGTGTGTGTGTGTGTGTGTGTGTGTGTGTGTGTGTGTGTGTGTGTGTGTGTGTGTGTGTGTGTGTGTGTGTGTGTTGTGTGTGTGTGTGTAAGCTACTGGACGTCTAAAATTTCCCTTTGGGATGAATAAAGTATATATCTATTAATCTATCAAATGTCATTTAAAATAATTAAAAACAAATATTTAAAGTAAGCATCAATGTAGTGTAGTAAGACGGGTCAATTATATTAAATTGAAAACTAAAATATCAAACATCGAGCAATTCAGTGAAACAAATTTCTTGCTGTATAGGCAGAGGATGCAGACTTGGAGGATCTGTCTGTGTGAGTAAGAACAGTCTTTCAGGACAGTCTTTATATACCTGTCTGACACAGAGGAAACTATTAATGAAAATTCAACAAATATCTTATTTTGTCATTGGATGAACAACCCAGACAGGTTTCTGATTTGTCAATGAAATGACTTGAGCCACACCCCTTTGATGAAAAGGGTAATGAGGGTTGGAATGTTAGCACGTTAGCATATTAACTGATACTATGGAAATGGACCTTGATCGATTATATCCATACAAGGCCTTAAATATATATCAATGTAGTGTAGTAAGAGTATTGTGTAACCTAAAAGCTGTGCTGATTGACTAGGCCAATCTCGATGTGTTAAAATAGCTTAAAATCGTTTTTTAGGGTTTCCCTATTCAGGGCTAAAACAGGTAGTGCATCCCAAAAATGTCAATGTTAACATTCATATTCATATTCTACACATCCAGACCTTTCAGAAAAGCATGATTTTGTCAGGGGAGGGGGTTGGGGTGTTAGATAGGCGAATCTATGTCGTGGCCTATGCATGAAATTGGCTCATTGTATCAACATAAAGCCTTACCTATGTTAATTTTAGACACCTACCAATAAGCAGCATGGTAGATATTTGACCTAAGTCATCATATGTTAAGTTTGAGTGTGTATTGGGTCCCCTAAAAGCTGTTCTGATTGACTAGGACAATCTCAACGTTAAAATCGCTTAAAATCGTTTTTTAGGGTTTCCCTATTCACAGGCCTAAAACAGGTAGTGCAACCCAAAATTTTCAATGTTAACATTCAGATTCATATTCTACACATCCAGACCTTTCAAAAAAGTATGGTTTTGTTGGGAGGTGGGGGGGGGGGGTGCACGGTAGGCCTATGTAGCTCGCCGCCTAACATTCCTCACGGCCGTCTGACGAAAGAAGTACCGTCTCAATGCTTTCTGGGACGCTTCTTTACACTAAAAGAGATAGTCATGTGTATGGAAGCTGGTTTCCGCCACTAAATAAATAAATAAATATTAATAATTGCGGCTTTTTTTCTCACAATTGCGAGTTTACATCTCGCAATTCTGACTTTATTTCTCAGAATTGCAAGATATAAAGTCAGAATTGCGTGATATAAAGTCACAATTGCGTGTTGTAAAGTCAGAATTGCAAGATATAAAGTCACAATTGCGTGATATAAAGTCAGAATTGCTTGTTATAAAGTCAGAATTGTGAGATATAAAGTCAGAATTGTGAGATAAGTCAGAATTGTGAGATATAAAGTCAGAATTGCGAGATATAAAGTCAGAATTGCGAAATATAAAGTCAGAATTGCGTGATATAAAGTCAGAATTGTGAGATATAAAGTCAGAATTGCGTGATATAAAGTCAAAATTGTGAGATATAAAGTCAGAATTGCGTGATATAAAGTCAGAATTGTGAGATATAAAGTCAGAACTGTGAGATATAAAGTCAGAACTGCGAGATATAAAGTCAGAATTGCTTGTTATAAAGTCAGAATTGTGAGATATAAAGTCAGAATTGTGAGATAATAAGTCAGAATTGTGAGATATAAAGTCAGAATTGCGAGATATAAAGTCAGAATTGCGAAATATAAAGTCAGAATTGCGTGATATAAAGTCAGAATTGCGTGATATAAAGTCAGAATTGCGTGATATAAAGTCAGAATTGTGAGATATAAAGTCAGAATTGCGAGATATAAAGTCAGAACTGCGAGATATATAGTCAGAATTGCGAGATATAAAGTCAGAACTGCGAGATATAAAGTCAGAATTGCGTGATATAAAGTCACAATTGCGTGTTGTAAAGTCAGAATTGCAAGATATAAAGTCACAATTGCGTGATATAAAGTCAGAATTGCTTGTTATAAAGTCAGAATTGTGAGATATAAAGTCAGAATTGCGAGATATAAAGTCAGAATTGCGAAATATAAAGTCAGAATTGCGTGATATAAAGTCAGAATTGCGTGATATAAAGTCAGAATTGCGAGATATATAGTCAGAATTGTGAGATATAAAGTCAGAATTGCGAGATATAAAGTCAGAATTGCAAGATATAAAGTCAGAATTGCGAGATATAAAGTCACAATTGCGTGTTATAAAGTCAGAATTGTGAGATATAAAGTCAGAATTGCGAGATATAAAGACACAATTGCGTGTTATAAAGTCAGAACTGCGAGATATAAAGTCAGAATTGCGTGATATAAAGTCAGAATTGTGGAGATATAAAGTCAGAACTGTGAGATATAAAGTCAGAACTGCGAGATATAAAGTCAGAATTGCGAGATATATAGTCAGAATTGCGTGATATAAAGTCAGAATTGTGAGATATAAAGTCAGAACTGCGAGATATAAAGTCAGAATTGCGAGATATATAGTCAGAATTGTGAGATATAAAGTCAGAACTGCGAGATATAAAGTCAGAATTGCGAGATATAAAGTCAGAATTGCGAGATATAAAGTCACAATTGCGTGATATAAAGTCAGAATTGCGAGATATAAAGTCAGAATTGCGAGATATAAAGTCAGAATTGCGTGATATAAAGTCAGAACTGCGAGATATAAAGTCAGAATTGCGTGATATAAAGTCAGAACTGCGAGATATAAAGTCAGAATTGCGTGATATAAAGTCAGAATTGCGTGATATAAAGTCAGAATTGCGTGATATAAAGTCAGAATTGTGAGATATAAAGTCAGTTTTGCGTGATATAAAGTCAGAATTGTGAGATATAAAGTCAGAATTGCGTGATATAAAGTCAGAATTGTGAGATATAAAGTCAGAATTGCGTGTTATAAAGTCAGAATTGCGTGATATAAAGTCAGAATTGCGAGATATAAAGTCAGAATTGCGAGATATAAAGTCAGAATTGTGAGATATAAAGTCAGAATTGCGAGATATAAAGTCAGAATTGCGTGATATAAAGTCAGAATTGCGAGATATAAAGTCAGAATTGCGAGATATAAAGTCAGAATTGCGAGATATAAAGTCAGAATTGCGAGATATAAAGTCAGAATTGCGTGATATAAAGTCAGAATTGCGAGATATAAAGTCAGAATTGCGTGATATAAAGTCAGAATTGCGAGATATAAAGTCAGAATTGCGTGATATAAAGTCAGAATTGCGAGATATAAAGTCAGAATTGCGAGATATAAAGTCAGAATTGTGAGATATAAAGTCAGAATTGCGAGATATAAAGTCAGAATTGCGTGATATAAAGTCAGAATTGCGAGATATAAAGTCAGAATTGCGAGATATAAAGTCAGAATTGCGAGATATAAAGTCAGAATTGCGAGATATAAAGTCAGAATTGCGTGATATAAAGTCAGAATTGTGAGTTATAAAGTCAGAATTGGAGATATAAAGTCAGAATTGCGAGATATAAAGTCAGAATTGTGAGATATAAAGTCAGAACTGCGTGTTATAAAGTCAGAATTGCGAGATATAAAGTCAGAATTGCGTGTTATAAAGTCAGAATTGTGAGAGATTATAAAGTCAGAATTGCGAGATATAAAGTCAGAATTGCGAGATATAAAGTCAGAATTGCGAGATATAAAGTCAGAATTGCGAGATATAAAGTCAGAATATTGCGAGCGAATATAAAGTCAGAATTGCGAGATATAAAGTCAGAATTGCGAGATATAAAGTCAGAATTGCGAGATATAAAGTCAGAATTGCGTGATATAAAGTCAGAATTGTGAGTTATAAAGTCAGAATTGTGAGATATAAAGTCAGAATTGTGAGTTATAAAGTCAGAATTGCGAGATATAAAGTCAGAACTGCGTGTTATAAAGTCAGAATTGCGAGATATAAAGTCAGAATTGCGTGTTATAAAGTCAGAATTGCGAGATATAAAGTCAGAATTGCGTGTTATAAAGTCAGAACTGCGAGATATAAAGTCAGAGTTGCGTGATCTCGCAGTTCGGACTTTATATCTCGCAATTGTGAGAAATAAAGTCAGAATTGTGAGATAAAAAGTCGCAATTACCTTTTATATTTTTCATTCTGTGGCGGAAACAAGCTTCATGTGGGATCAGACCTGTAGTAACCATCTTACACCACTAAAGAAACACTACTGTGACATTAGCAAGGGAAACGCATGCAGGCAGTAACAGCTGGGTGATTTCAAAAACTGTGATTGGAGAATGATAGATATAGGTATAGGTATTTCAGCATGTAATACACTAAAAAATGCTGGGTTGTTTTAATCCATTTTGGGTCAAATATGGACAAACCCAGCCATTGGGTTAAATGTTTTAATTACATTTTTAACCCAATTTTTGAGTTAGTCCATATTTGACCCAAAATGGATTAAAACAACCCAGCATTTTTTAGAATGAGTAAGACAATTGTTAATCTATTATAGAAGAACTGAACTACAATCAAGGTTTCAGAGTACTGGGAGAACCAGAATGTGTTTGAAATTATACAAATCAAACAAATCTACAATAATTTAGTGAAGATATTGTCTTGTATTCATTTTTTTGTTTTGTTTTGAACCCATAAACTGTTGATAAAAATAAATTATAAATGAAATATTTTTTTATTAATTTTTTTTATTAAACATTTTAATTTAATCTTATTCAACTAAATATTTGTGTTATTTTGTTAATACAAAATATTGCTCTCACCTCACAAAATATAATTTTTCTGTGGTCAAGCATATGTGATACTGTCAAACCACTACATTCACACATCAAAAAGCCAAAAATAAAATCAAATGGGGAAATGGGAGAAAGCCACAAAAAACTTATTTCCATTCATAAAATAATAATATCATATTATTTAATGATTACAGTACAATAATACTATAATGGATAAGATTATATACAAAGGAAATTACATCCAACAGGGCAGAATAGAATAATTTGTGGACACAATACAAAAAATACAAATAAAACATTACCGTATGTAACATAACTCTGTGGTTATGATGTCATGAATCACCATTTTGTCATGCACTGAATGGTAAACTGGTTTTCATTTATGATGCTTTCTGTAAGACGTAAACACATAAAATGACTTAAGATGCAGTAATGTTAAATTATAAATTTAAGCACTGCGAAGGCATTTGTGTCTGCAATGGTTTACAATTCATCATTAATGGCTTGTTAACCCAGATTATGAAAAAGTCCAAATCTAGTCAATTTCAGTCACAAAATGTCCATTAATCATTTTATATGAAACCTATTATCACATTATTGATTTAAACAACATGATTACTATCACTAAAATTATTAGTGTGTACTAGTAATAACTCTGTCATTATTAGGGTTGGGTATCGAATTTTAGTAGAATTTTTAGATTCAAATTAGGTTAAAAAATACAAACATTTAGATATCCAACAAATTAATTCTGTAATTTCTTGAATGCCATACAGACTCAATTTGCCACAGAAGAACCATGACAGTTTATAGCGCATATAAGCACAACAATGTCAATATATCATTGAAACATGGTCATCCGATGCAGGATTGTGGTGGTTAGGTTCACTCAAACAATGTTTACAGGCTGCATATACTATATAGAAAGATATAAACAAACATGGCCACCAACATGAATCATTATAAAAGGTGTTTAAATGACATAACACATGCACTCACAAATATTTGAGAATCGGAATATCAGATCGTTTATTATATAGTTAACAAGTTTGTGAATATTTTGAATAAAAAAAGTTAAAACTAAATAAGCGTTACATCTGCCATACAGCGCTATTGTGGCTGTGGTGTGTCAAATGACAAGCCTAAGCATCACCGTTAAAATATGGTGATACATATTTAAACTTGCGTGCAAAAGGGTTAAAGTACCAAAAGTTATTCAGCCTTTTTCTTTTGTTGTTTGATTAACCCAGGTGGCTGCAGGTTTATTAGGCTGCTGTCACTTTAAGAGCTGCACTGATCCACACGCTTTTTATTTCTCAACTGTTTACATTCACTTAAGGCAAAACCGACTGTTTACGAGGATATTTTTGACAGAATTTTCGGTGTATTTGCCCATTCAAGCGCAAGACGATGCAAAGGAGTTCTCAATTCAGTATTCAGAGAAAACAGAGTTATCTTTCGCATCTTCTTACACTTGAATGGTTTAAAATCACATTAAAATTTGGAAACAGTACTAAAATGGAGCCGGCTCTTGAGACTCATCGCTAGTCATCATGGTCTCTTTCATCACATTGAACATCTCTGTGCAGGCGGTGATGTCCTCATGCGTCGAGAAATGCCTCCGGTTGGGGCCGCGACGGCTCCTGCGGGGCAACAGGAAGAGTTGTTTGACGGCGGAGCGGTACTTGTTGGACATGAGGTTGTAGAGGACTGGGTTAATTGAGGCGCTCAGGTAGAAGAGCACCATGGAGGCCACGTTGAAGTTCTGACTGAGGCGGGCCGAGTGGTAGTCATCGACGTGAGTGAAGAGGAACCGACCGATGTGGTAAGGCAGCCAGCAGATGGCAAAGACCAACACAACAACAGCTAAGAGAAGAGGGACATGGGGTTAATAGAAGAATAAGATAAGTCCATGTTATGGGTGGTCACTTACTGACACTGTTTTATGTTTATTAGAAGCCTTAATAAATCAGTCACATTCACTAACCCAACATAAAGTGCATGATTAATGAATAGACAAGGTGATACGCATTTGCAAGGTCTGTCAAGCTTCAACTCGCGCAAGTTGACACCATTAATTTACATTGCAAATACGTTTCTAAAAAGTTACTAATGGACCGGTTTTGCAGACACTGATGAATTTCCAGATATCAACATCGCAAATCTAATCAAATTTTTTATATTTTTTCCCTCTCTTGAAGTAACAAAAAGAGCTTGGTGTTCACATACAAATAGTTTAGAAGGAAATTTTTTTTTGGAAGAGGTAAAATATATTTATTCAATGTTTTTTTCTATTTTAAATAGAATATGTGTTATTAAACTCACCTTGGTGGTGGGGTAGGTCGCAACAACAACACTTTGTACTTGACATTAATTTGCATTAATAAAGTTATCTATAAGTTATAGATTTCAAAACTTTAATTTGTGGCAAATAGACATTGGAAAATTATATCAATTAGATATATATATATTTTTTAGATAGAGTTACAAACATTAAAAGCAAAAGTGTTACAACAATCCTCTTGCTGGTCATCATGATCCTTGGGTGCAGTGTTGGACTCGGTCTCAAGTCCAAAGACCATATTTTGATGGTTTTGTCTTGTACTCGTCAGCATTTGGACTTGGTCTCGACTCGAGATAGAGTCCGGTCTTGAGTGCTACAACAGCGACATGGAACCAGGCTTTATTCATGACAAAGAAAAACATATTTACACTTTCTGAATTCCTCAGACCCTCATCAGGTCTTGCGCTTGACTGACTCAATCTACTCGGTCTCGACTACAACATCGCTAAGGTTTTTATCACATTGCTAGTTGCTACGCATTTGATAGGGGTGTTGTGAATGGCCACTTAAAAGTCAAAAGAGCCTACCTGTTTTCTTTATGCCATTCTGATCTCTAAATATGGCACTCAGATCTGTCCTTCAGTGCAAGTCTTCTGAATTGCAAAGTGCAAGTCTAGAATTTTGTCTACCAAACAAAAATCATTAGCATGGTCTAAAGTAATCTCACACCTTACCTCAAGAAGCCTCATGATTCGACATGTTCATGTTTACAGCACAAACCTTGTAGGATGATTTACACTGCAAGGTTTGATACTTGGGGTTAAGGGCTTGTCCAGATCCCTAACCCGTAAGAATGAACCTTAGCAAGCACAACTATCCATGGCTCATTCCTAAAAGCTGGAATACAGTACACTACTTTGGACTAGGACTTTATTTGCCCCGATTGTCAGTCTGGACAAGTCAGTGCCAGTCTGCAGATTTTGGACAGTCAGAGATGACAGATTTCTCAGAATATTGTGTAGTGTATGATGAGCAGACTCAGATTTTTGCTTTAGACTATGATTCCATCCAGTCGAAGGATATCAAACATGCTTGATATTTTGAGGCGATCTTAGAACACACATTGTTTTCATTTGCCATCCATTTTCCTAACAACAAGGTGTATCTTTCTGTGTGAGTTTGTTGTGTGACCAGACCATAAGGACCAGAAAGTCTGGTAGTGAATGATCTTCAGTCATTTAATGTATAATCGCAATTGTTCTCCGTAAACTTTTTCAACTTAAAATCTGTTCCAAATTTGAAAGTCATGTAGTGCATTCCAGCCTTAAAGGATAATTCCGGTTTTTAGCACTGAGTCTATTTTCTAGTTTGTTTTGGATGAACTAGAGTGGTGGACACAGAAATGTTTGACGATGGGTCCTGTCTCGACTTTTTGACTCTTTTAGAATCGCCTCTGAGCGCTTCAGAGTGGCTGTCTATGAGCATACACAAACATGTCCTTAAAACAACCCTTAACATTCGTTTTCAAAACTGTGCAACTCACCGAGTGGTTAGTGGTGTTCGTTGATGAAAAAAAATAAAAAAATATATCGGCGCAATGTATGCTTTCAATCAGTGTTATTTGCTACAGTGTAACAATTTTTTCGGATACCTCACAACTGCGTATTTAATTCCGCTCGATACAAAATGCCAAATAAAACACGACAGAAACTGTATTTCGCTACGCTACTTGTTTTGGAACATCAACGAACACCACTAACCACTCGGTGAGTTGCACAGTTTTGAAAACGAAGGTTAAGGGTTGTTTTAAGGACATGTTTGTGCATGCTCATAGACAGCCACTCTGAAGCGCTCAGAGGCGATTCTAAAAGAGTCAAAAAGTCGAGACAGGACCCATCATCAACATTTCTGAGTCCACCACTCTAGTTCATCCAAAACAAACTAGAAAATACTCAAAGTGCTAAATACCGGAATTATCCTTTAACACTTCCCAAGACCAACTAACCCAGAATCTTGACAGTCTGCCGATTAACCTTCTGTCTTGCTGCCGCATTAGGCCCATGAAGCTCATGACGACTCTTCCACAACTTCCGGCCGATGGATCCGTAGAGGAAGAGCAGGCAAGACATGGGGCAGAAGAAGTAGGTGGTGGACACCCAGATGGTGGTGTGCAGCAGCCCCGAGTCGATGGCATAGCGCGTGTGCTTGCACTGCCGGGTGCCTGGGTCAGGTATCGTCTCGTTCTCGTACTCCACGCCCATCAGAAAGAACATCGGTGCGGCGGATAGTAGGGCGAAGCCCCACAGAGCCAAGATGACATACTTGACCCTTCTCTTGGTGATGGCAGCCTTGGCTTTGAAAGGGAAGCAGATGGCCAGGTAACGCTCCATGCTGAGCACTGTGATGTGGAGGATGGTGGCGTTGGTGCACGCTTCATTGATGTAGTGCGACAGACTGCACACCAGCTCCCCGAAGACCCAAGGTACGTACTTCCAGAGGCGGTAGAGGTCGAAGGGGAGGCTGAGGAAGATGACCAGGTCTGAGATGGCCATGCTGGAGAGATACAGGTTGGTGGTGGTCTTCATGTCCTTGAAGCGCTGGATAATGAGAATGGTCATGGTGTTGCCGGTTACGCCAACGATGAAGAGGACGCAGCAAATGGTGGTGACAGGAATGAGGGTGGAGGTTGGGAAGAGAGAGTCTCCGCAATGGTGGTCCTCCATGAACTCCTCCATATTGAGGCAAGTCTGCAGCTGTCGCTCGATAAGGTCTAAGTTACAAAAGGGTGAGGATGCACTCGACTCCTTCACTGAAAGTCCATTTGTAATAAGAGGCCAAGAACATTCTCAAGGAAGGCGGAACCAAACGGGTGGTGAGTTTGAACAAGGGATGAAACTCAAGACGTGTGGAGGTTGTATCTGGTGCTCTGCTGGAGGAGAGAGAGCATCACCTCTTTTCTACTGTGTGCGTGCATAACATTACTTAATCCAGTTCTTAATTCAATATTGAGATCACAGGAGATGGAGACGATGTGGACGGATAGGGAGGGAGATGAGAGGCGGGGCTTTGGCTTTCAATACGTTTAAATGCTAAACAGATCTTGGTTCATGTGTAACTATAAACTAGTTTTCTACTAATATTTATTGAATTATATGCATAGCAGTATAGAAGTAATAATTTGGATAAAACATTGAACTAGCAATTGTGACCCACACATGTCGAACCTTTTATAGAAACATTTGCTTAAATTTCAACATATTAAATTACAGTTCATATGGTATATATAATAACAGCATGACCTTATTGTGTTCTTTTTCTTATGCACAAGTGATTTGTATGAATGTTGGCCATGTTAACACAATCTTTATTCATATGTTCACTCAAGATCTATAACAGAGAAATACATTTAGATCATCTTAATGTCTAATATGCTATAACACTTCATACAAGTGCTGAAGAATAATCAAATTTTATAGACAATCTGTCTGGAGCGAGATCTATAACCCAATGACCCTAATCTTTCTTACTTTGTGGATGAAAGCAAGAGAAATGATCTTTCGGAATAAAATTTTCACACAAAACAATATTATTGTGATATGATTCTGCTTACATTTGGCAACATGCAGTAAAAGACGACGACTAAGAATTATAAATCTTTTATTGTGCATGGATCCGTCTGTAGATATCATGACTATACAGACACACTTTAGATACATATATATGATTATACATTTCCTATCTGATAACATTTTAAAGTGATATGTCTGGTAGTATGTATACTATAACAAATTTTTGTTTTGGAATGTACGGTGTATGAGGTAACTGCAAACATTAAAATTACATAAAAATGGTCTCATTTTTTGTGCATATTTTATTGATTTTTTGTCGTTTTTCTTTCTCCCAAGAACCAAACGCCTACCTTGGTGGGGAGATGTTAAAATGGCACACTTTGCAATTACATTGTATCACTATCAAAAATAGGAATTTGAGAGTTTTTTTTTTCCCTTCAATGACAAAGACATTTGCAGAATATCTATTAGACCAAATCATGTAATTCATTTTCATTCAAGACTTCTTGCAAGGTACCTGTAGTTGTTAACGGTTGTTGACAGCACTCATATGCCCATAACCAAAGCACAAAACACGAAACCCTACGACCGGAACGTCATGCTGTCGTCACGCAGCGTTGACAATCAGTCACAAGACTTTAACACACAGAGAAAAAGGCAAAAATTTCGATTTCACAGGAAGTACATGTAGGATTAACACAATTCATTACTACGGTTTGCGTTTTGTTTCTTGCGCTTTTCTTAATTTCTTTGCTGGACAGAATTAACTTAAAGGTTTTATTTTCCATATAAAAAAATAAAGTTTAAATGTGTGTTTTAAACAAGGAGAAAAAAAACAGACAAATCAAACATTTTTAGTCATATATTCAATAATCTTACAATGAGATTACATGAAAAAAATAATATTGCTAAAAGTAAAAGGTTAACAATGTGATAATTTGGTTTCTAAAACTAAACTTCCTCCCTCCCCTCACCCCCAAAAATGACCAATAGAGAAATTAAGAAAATATGACTTTTGAAATTATTGTCAGAATTATCCATTTCAAGAACAAATTTTGTGGTACTACATTTTTAAAAAACAGCCAAAACACATTGAGGGCTCGCACAACTGGAGAACATGTTCCATAAAACGCATCACAAGATCAAGACGCATTCGATAAGTATTTTTTTTCTCTTCTCACTAAGGTGCAAAGGTAACGACTGAAGGAAAGGTTTCCGAGAAAGCGTACATTGTTTGTGCTGAACGACAATAGTTTGGAGCAAAGCAGCTGCTTGATTGTAAAAACAAGCTACAGTATACGTACATGATAGTAAAAATAACTATTAAGCTGAGTTAGTTTGGTATTCATAGTCATAGTCTTACTCCCCGTACTAAGCCAGAATCTCAGGTCCTCGTCTCATACTGTACAAAAATATACTAACATTTCTCTAGTTATTTTTGCATCCTTTACACATTCTGAACATCAAAAAAAGTTCTGAGGAAAGTGCTAAATCAATGTTCGCTAATTCGAGCGGTGTCGGTCTCGCCTCCCATTCCTTACGCCGTAGACTTTATATCTCCCCGGGGATCGCTGACGGTGTAGTCACTGGCCCTCAAGTCCCAGGCCCAAGATAGCAAAACCGGTGAGCGACGCGACCACCGAGCTAGCTTTGGAACACTGAACGAAACTTACACTCGACAGTTTACATCTGAAATTATACGTATAAATAACATAAAGACTACAGCTACACAAATAAATGAAGGGAGTACGCGACGAGCGCTAAGCTTCGCTGCTGATCCTTCAATAACCCGCCCCTCCGAGTCCGTCGGGAAGGGAACGGCGTTCTTTTGACAGCGTGTGCGGAAGGCGAGCGAGAAAGATAGAAAGATAGATTGGGTGAAGTGATTCTACAACTTCCTTTTCTCAATCCTTCCCTTCGAGCGGCTCCTCGACGCTTGTGCCGGAAACGGAAATAAAGAAAAAAAAAAAAAAAAAACATCAACAAACCAAACTCGCTTTGACGATGTAACGCGGCACCGAGGCTCATTCGATCACGAAGTACTGGATGGCGACCGCGATGAGGATGGAGGTCACGGCCAAGAGGGCGATGATGAGGAAAGAAAACTGTTCGTCCGTCAGGCTGCGTTTTGGCTTCTGGGCCTCGGCTGCTTTGGACCCCGTGGAGCCGGAGGCCCCGGGGGTGTCGATGCGAGGTGGGAGCAGGATGACGGTGGAGCTGTAGGGCCCGATGATTTCGGGGGCGTCCTGGCACTGCCGGACGGCGCAGACGCGAAACCGGTAGTCCGAGGACGAGCTCAGGTTAGGGAGCTGGAAGGAAGTGGCTGAGCCCCTGTAGATCTGAGAGGATTGGAGACGGGGATTAATAACTAAACACATTTTATGTAGAATATTATATAAATATACACTACTGTTCATAAAGTTTGGAGTCAGTAAGTTTTTAATGTTTGCAAAGAACTCTCATTCTTACCAAGGCTGCATTTATTTGATTAAAAACAGTTATATTGTAAGTATTATTACAATTTATAATAGTTTTGTATTTTAATATATTTCAATGTTTTATTAATTATTCCTGTGATCAAAGCTGAAGACTGGAGTAATGATGCTGAAAATTCAGTGTCACATGATCCTTCAGAAATCATTCTAATATGCTGCTGATTTGATGCTAAAGAAACTTTTATTATTATTATCAAAGTTGAAAACAGTTGTGCGGCGTTCATATATTGTGCAAACTGAGATACATTTTTTCAGGATTCTTTCATGAACGGGCTAAAAAGTAAAAAAAAAAAAAAAACGCATTTTTAATTTCTTTATTTATCTATACTGACCCCAAATGTGTGTAATGTAGGCATATAATAACAATATCATTTTCTGTAGTGTATTGAATAGAATTATTTTCGCGCATTTAGGGCCAATTCTCAATAAAAAACAATCATGATTTGCTAAGACCTAAAATTTGCACATTTTTGAATAAATCAGTAATCAGTGTATAGAACAATATTCAGCAGCTTCATGCGAAAGACATTATACTCCGGAGAAAAGAACTGATGAAGTATATTATTTTAAAGATGCAGATGTGTAGGAAGAGCAATGATACGCCTGAAGACATGAATATACGCGTATGATGTCCTGAATGTGTGTGTGGGCTGCATCAACACTAACAGACGAGCCTCCCATCATGCCTGCAGTCTCCCACAGTGTCTCTCAGAAGGAAGTGATGAGTCAGAGCCAGTGAGACGGCTTCACCCCTCCATTACACTCTTTTCTACAGTCACTCACAGGCCGCCAGCGCAGGTGCTCTCGCTAGAGCGGACTCAACTTAAATCAAACAGATCTGTCGGGTCCCATCTGACACACAGTATTTTCAGTGACAATTTAAATTCAATACCGCAAATTCAGACATCTAGGCGATGCTTTTACCCAGCAGGCCCCTTCGGACCCACATTTGAAGGGACATGTCTTTCATATTCCCTGTCTTTTCCAAACCATGTGATGGAGAAAAGGAGATATTTTGCAGAATGTTTAAGTAGCTTTTTTATAAATGTACCATAAAAGTAGCATTATCCATTTTCTGAAGCAATATGGAACAGACCAAATTTTAAGCTGTCAAATCTGATCTGTTTTTGTACATTATGCATTAAAACATGGCAACACAAGATGTTAATGTGCCAATTTTGACACCAATGTTCTCACGCTAAAGCTTCTCGTGCATTTTGGATCAATTGTAACGAGTTTGAATGTTTTGAATAAAGCACAACTGAAATTTCAGAGCGATAGCTAAAGTTATTTCAGTAAATAACAAAACTTTTGGTCTGTTCCTCACTCAAAGCTATCATATAACAGCTGGGTGAAATCTGAGATCTTTCTGTCTCCATTGACCGCTACACAACTACCACTTTGACGCTTCAAAAAGTTCATAAAGAGATCGTAAAACTAATCCATATGAATAAAGTAGTTTAGTCCAAATTTTCTCAAGAGACATGATAACTTTATATGATGAACAGATTTAATTTAGGTCTTTATTCACATTTAAACACAAACAGAAGCTCAACCTCATTGGTTGTTGCAGAAGCTCAAACGTGCTGCGTAACACGAGAATGAACCTCATTGGTTCTCGCACGTTAACCGAACCTACTTCTGTTTACCATATCTGATGTGTGCATTGATGAATGTTGTATGTGAATAAAAGCCTAAATTAAATCTGTTCATCATATCGTGACTCTTGAGAAATTTGGACTAAACCACTCGATTCATATGGATTAGTTTTATGATCTCTTTATGAACTTTTTAAACGTAGCGTAGCGGTCTATGTAGGGACAGAAAGCTCTCAGATTTCATCAAAAAATACCTTAATTTGTGTTCTGAAGATCTTACGGGTTTGGAACGACAAGTGTGTTCACACCGAACACGAATAGAGTGTCAAATACGCGTCTAGTTAGACGCTTGAACATTTTGAACCCATTCGCGTGTCCGCGTCACTTCCGAAAAACAACAACACAATTTCTTTCTGGCATACGTTTCCGTCATGTCTGAAATAAAAGATATTTCTGCTCTGTACTTGTTGTGGAAGTCCCAAATACGGAGGAAAGCCAAACGCTATTTCCTTTTTAGCCCGGCCTCTGAAATATACGATACTACGTCGTATGCTTACAGGGTACCCACAGACGGCAACAATTAGCATCTCCTCCATTTTCGACAACAGTGATAGACCGGACGTATCAATTAGCTCTTCGATGATTGGCTGGCGCAACAAAGCGTCATGCGAATCTTTCACTCGAGAAATTTTTTAACTTGCGCGGAAGACGTTCCCAATTTGCGTCATTTGCGACTCCCGGCATGAATGATGCGTTTATTCGCGTCTTTGCATTGACTTTGTATGTAATCTACTCGCGCAAATAATTAAATACGCGTTCGGTGTGAACACACCATTAGACCGAATTTTCATTTTTGGGTGAACTAAGCCTTTAAGCACCAACCCTACTAAATCTATTCTGTACTTTGGTGCTTCTTAACCTTTATGGAGGCTTTGCTAAACAGAGGTTATAAAGGCCATTGTCACAACACGATGTCAGAATATAGATCATGTACAATCAAAGCACAAACTTCAGTGGCTAGATTTGATTTGGCGCTAACATTAAGCGTAATAACTGTCACTAAGCCGTTCAGTAATGACCACTTGTTCGCCATTATGCTATAATAATATTCCTCCAAACTGCTGATCAGCACCTGGTGTCCGCTGAGTGCCGTGACCTCTGTGTGATGTGTGAACAAGCGGGGACCGATATTAGAGACGCTGTGGCCTCAGTGCAGAGATACTAGAATTGAGATGCTGTATGTTTGGTGAGCTACTGTGAAATTGAACATGGAGATGATAGTGTGGTGTAAGTACCTGTTTGAACTCAGAATTTCCCTGCATGCTTTGCAAACAGTAGATGACTGGATCTCCCCTCATAGGTGGCAGTGTCTCCCAGCTCACCTCACACGACTCGTCCACACGCTCAACGCGAGGAGCTGAAGAGAGACATTAAATGTGCTTTTTTATATACTTTATATGTCTTCCCATTCAAATAATTGTTTTTGTTTTATAAATACTTATCCCATTTAAAAAAAATGTATCCTTATGTTCACACACACACTTTAATAGACTCTTTGTTTTAGAAATACTTTTTTCCCCAGTAATTGTTCACTTTTTCTACTTCTTTTTAATTAAATTTTGTATCCTTATGTACACACACACACACACTTTCTTTAATATAAGTTTTGTTTTTAGAATATTTTTTCCCAGTAATTGTTCACTTTTTTCTCACTACTTCTTTTAATTGAATTTTTATCCTTAGTTAACACACACCCCTACACACACACACACACACACACACACAACACACACACTTCTTTAATAGACGGTTTTTTTTTTTTTAAATATTTTTTCCCTGTAATTGTTCACTTTTTCTACTTCACACTTTCTTTTAATTGAAATATTTTATCCTTGTCACTCACACACACACACACACACACACACACACACACACACACACACACACACCACACACACACACACACACACACACACACACACACACACACACACACACACCACACACCCCTCTTTAATAGACGTTTTGTTTTTTTAGAAATACTTTTTTCCCAGTAATTGTTCACTTTTTCTACTTCTACTGGTACTTCTTTTAATTGAAATATTTTATCCTTGTCACCACACACACACACACACACACACCTTTAATAGACGTTTTGTTTTTTAGAAATACTTTTTTCCCAGTAATTGTTCACTTTTTCTACTTCTCCTACTTTCTTTTAATTGAAATATTTTATCCTTGTCACACACACACACACACACAACACACACACACACACACACACAACACACACACACACACACACACACACACACACACTTTCTTTAATAGACGTTTTGTTTTTTAAAATACTTTTTTTACCAGTAATTGTTCACTTTTTCTACTTCTACTTTCTTTTAATTGAAATATTTTATCCTTGTCACCACTCACCACACACACACACACACACACACACACACACACACACACACACACACACACACACACACACTCTTTAATAGACGTTTTGTTTTTTTAAAATACTTTTTTCCCAGTAATTGTTCACTTTTTCTACTCTACTATTCTTTTAATTGAAATATTTTATCCTGTCCACACACACACACACACACACACACACACACACACACACACACACACACACACACACACACCACACACACACACACACACACACACACACACACACACACACACACACACACATTAATAGACTTTTGTTTTTAAAATACTTTTTTCCAGTAATTGTTCACTTTTTCTACTTCTACTTTTTTTAATTGAAATATTTTATCCTTGTCTCCACACACACACACACACAACACACACACACACACACACACACACACCAACCACAACACACACACACACACACACACACACACACACACACACACACACACACACACACACACAATGGATTTTAAATGGCAAAGGCTTAAGAGTCTAAACAAATTAACATTTAAAAACTCACAACCACTTACAATAATGATTCATTGATAGACACTTAGCTTTTGTCCATTTAAATCCAATCAGCGAAATTGTTTTTGGCCAGGCATTGTATATACATAATAATTCTGATATTTTTCTTTTGATATTAAGGTAAAATATGACCTGATCATGTTCCTGACAGGTTTTGTGAGATACAGGAGGTAACCCATCCTTGAGTGTTTAAAACAAGCCTGTCTACAGAAATGCAATTACAATGGGAGTTTCTGGGGCAGGTGTGTGTGAGTACCTTTCAGGGGTGCCGGTGGAGAGAGGGGGGTGGTGAAGGTGTAAACAGTGGAGAAGGGCCCCTCGCCCGCCTCGTTAAAGGCCTGGATGCGGAACGCGTACGAGGTAGACTCATTTAGCCTCTGCACTTTGTGAGTGTGACACGGCCCTTTATACAAGGATATAAACCTTCAGGAAGAGACGACAACAGAGAGAGAACGAGAGGAAATGTTATAGAGCTGAACTCTATAAAGCCACGAAACACACGATATTACAAACCTACAATAAATGAGGGATTTTCAAAACAGACTCGAAGGTTTCAAATAATAAATAAGTGTGTCTGTACGATTTTTAAACAAAATGTGTTAGATCAAAAATACAGTAAAAACTGTAATACTGTAAAATGTAATTACAATTTACAGTAACCGTTTTCTTTTTATTTAATAGGTTTTGCGTTTTAAGAGTTTTAGTTGCATTTTAATGTTTTCGTTAGCCTTTAATGCGTCAAAGCCGTAACCCAGCTGTTCACATGAGAGAACGCATTTTCTGTGCTGCTTTTCCAAGCAAACAAGCGTCAGACGGACATCTTTAACTGTTAGAAAGCCATGTAAAGTTAAAGTAGTTAATCTTTTAAAAAATTTTGGATTTTGATAATATTTGTTCTGTAGAAAGACAAACATAAATAGTAATGAAGGCCAAAATATTAAATGTCACGGATGTATATTTACTTAGTAATCCACTATTTTGTAAATGTCAATTTTCACCTGAGATTTGGTAGTTAAATCTGTTGACTTTAGCAATCTTTCTTGCATTATATGCCATCGGTGAATGTTCAAATGTGTCAAAAAGGGCTTTTTGCTCTAGGTTTGCCTTAAAATCCTTTTATATTCTGGCTCTTAAACTTTCTTTTTGGTGTCATTATTTTAAAGGCCCTTGATGGTTCAATCCCGGCTCCATGAGTAAATTGTACACATTTTCATTGGTCGAAATGTGGGTCACTTTACATACAGCTGATCTTTTTTTATTTTAAAGAGGAATATCTAAAGAACAAATAATGTTGAAACCTGAAATATACAGTATATACATTTTTATCTATCAACACGATTGCATCTGATTGCCATAAATATTATTTTTGTAAAGTTGTCATCCCTGTAACTCTAAAGTATTCAATATATCTTAATATCCTTGAATTGTACACATTTTCAATGATCAAGAACCAAATGTAGGTACAATTTTAAACAGCCGATAGTTATTGTGTTTAAAGAAGAATGTGCCGAAGAACAAACAACACTGAAACTAGAGATGTAACTTGTTTTCCTCTCAAACCAATAGAGTTCCAGAAACAAATTTCTGAAGTTTAACTCCAAGAAGTGTTAAAGATATCTAAATGTCCTTTTAGATTCTCGTTCTTATGAAACTTTTCTTTCAGAATCTTCATTTTTAAGGCCCAATATGGTTCAATCCAAGAGATATTGGGATGTCAATGCGGTGTCATACGATACAGCGTATTTGAACTCTTGGAAGCTGTAATATGAACAAAATACCATCTTCTAAATATCCCCAAAACTGATTCAAATATTGATTCTTATACACGTCTGAGAGCAAGTTAATGTGCCTCAACCATTTTCAGTGGATTTTTGGTATATTTATGTTATATTTTTGCAATTCTTTTAATTGAGGGAAACAAGATTTCTAGTTTAACTTATTTATTCTTCAGACATTCCTCTTCAAATGCAATTAGTTGTGTGAAAAGTGAACCACATTTAGTTACCAATCATTGAAAATAGGTCAAATTCAACAATTTACTCATGGAGCTGCTTTGAGCTCCCCATATCTATGGGACTGAACTTTAAAGGACCTTGAAAATAAAGATTTTAAAAGAAACGTTTATTAAGAATGAGAATCTAGAAGGATATTAAGATATCTTTAATACTTTTAGAGTTACAGGCATGCAAACTTTGGAAAAGGAATATTTATGGCACTCAGACAGGGATGTTCTACGCAGAGTTGATGAAATATATCTCGTGTTTTTTTAGTATAGACAGATATTGTTCTTCAGATATTCCTATTTAAAAGAAAAAAGTATCAGCTGCATGCAAAGTGACACACATTTGGTTTTTGAAATTTCACATTTGAAAATGTGCCCAAATGACCAATTTACTCATGGAGCCACATTGACATGTCCATATCTCTGGCATTGAACCATATTGGGCCTTTAAAATGAAGATTACAAAAGAAGTGTTTAAGAACCAGAAACTAAGAGGATATTAGGATATCTTTAATATTTTATGAGTTAAAGGCATGCAAGCTTGAGGCAAAACACAAGTGCCTTTTGCCATATTTGAACAGATTTAAGTAAAAGACTGAAAAAAATAAAATGTCCTTTTTTCTCACCTGTAATTTTACTCCAAATCTCAAGGTGAAAATTGTCTTTTTTTTTACCCTTATCTACAAAACAGTGGATTACTCTGTAAATATACATCCGTGACATGAAATATTTTGGCTTTGGCTTATGTTTGTCTTTCTACAGAAAAAAATATTAACAAAATCAAAAATTTATTTTGAGTCTGAGAAGTTTCCGAAATTTAGTTGATTTGACAATTGTTAATGCAATTTACTGATCGAGGGTGTTCACACTTGTAGTTCAGTTCTCTTGGTTCTTTTGGTCGTGATGGGCAACATCACGTCTGATGAAAAAACAAACAAACTGGTATGTTTGAGCATTCGGTCCTTTTTAGAGTTGCATCTTGTGACATCATGTCCTGTTTTTGGTTCATTTAGATGTCTTTTGGTCCATGATGTGTTCATATCTAATTTGTCCGCTGAACTCTTGTGCGCTTCAGAAACACATGCTTCGCTTGTTTGGTGTGCACCAGGGTTCGGATGGCAGCGTTTACACTTATTCAAATTAACCGCACTAACAGAGCAATCGCACTAGAGTTCGTTTTAATCGAAACAAACATGCCAAGCATGAACACTCCTATATAAACATTTAGTTTATACTCGTATAAAGCGTGTTATTTCATTGCTTTGAATAAACAATTTAATGTGGCGCATTATTATTTTGCTCATTGCACCCTCTTGTGGCCTCGGGAGACAAGCCAAAAGCTGTTCTCCCTAAATAAAATTATGCGTTTAAATTTGAATATTAGTCATATTTAAGTATATTTTTTAGTATTTATATTTTTTTTCAGCCATTTTAACCACCCTAGTCAATTTCTTTGGTAAATAAATTTATTTGTGATAAAACTGCCTTTGATTTTTCTACACCCACATATCCAGAAAATGTACTCGTGAAGAATTTACTTTCAAAGTAATTTCTAAATTGTCCACAGAATTGTTTAAAATCGACAATTTCCTGAGCATCAAGATCCTCCATAAAGATACATATCTCATCAATATATCTATACGTGGAAGAAAAGGATTTACATATCTATTAAATACATAATTCTAAAAAAAACACACAAATAAGTCGGCATAATTTGTGGCAAAAATCACTCCCATTGCAAAACGCTAACTTGGGGATAAAAATCTTTGTCAAAATTAAAATAGTTATATTTCAAGACATAAGTACTGACATCGCCTCAACCCCAATCTTACTGACTCCAAACTTTTGAATGGTAATGTATAATTGGCTGATTTTAAAGCTACACTGTGTAATTTTTTTAGTTTATTCTTAGCTAAAAACACTTAGTTCTTTCAAAAATATATGTGCTCATTAATGTATATTTACTTTGTTCAAGTAATAAAGTATTCTCGTGAGTGTATAATATGCCATTGAAAATACATACGGGTAAGGGGTTCTAATGTTGGTCATGTTGCCCCTCCATCTTGAAAGTACATTAGCCAAAGAGGGACATACCCTTTAATTCAAGCTTCGCCTTTCGCGTTTTAACACGCGTGGGTTAGCACTCGAACTGCCTAACAATCGAAGTGGAAGCCATGTTAATCTTGGCCTACATTGGCCACCGTAGGAGTTAAAACGAAATCGGAATTGAGAGGAACAGAAATTAATATTCACTGGATACCTTTTCACCGCTAGATGGGGGTAAAAATCACACAGTGTAGCTTTAATAAAGGCACAAATAATGTGGCAACTTACCTCCCATTTCTATCCTCCATTTGGAGATGGTACTGTAGGGAATCTGTGGGTTGGGCCTTGGCCGGGCCGTCGCCCCACTTGAGCCTGAGGGTCTGGTGACTGGAGGCGGTGCACTCCAGACGGGGAGGGAGGGGCGGCAGTGGCTTGGTCTTCAGTTTAAAGGTGTGACTAAAGGGTCCTGCACCCAGACTATTCAGAGCCTGGATCCGTATCCTTCAAACACAACATTCATTCAGTCACAGCGGCACTTATTATAACTTGGAATAATTCAGATTTTGTATTATTTTTAAAGAAAATATGCCCACCAAGGCTGCATTTATTTGATTAACAAATACATCAACAGCAACAATGTGAAATATTACTAGAATTTAAAATAACAGTTTTCGATGTCATTACATTTTTAAATATAATTTATTATGTGATTAAATGTCTGTGATTAAAGCTGAATTTCCAGCATCATTACTCCAGTTTTCAGTGACACTGATATGTGACACTAATATGATGATTTGCTGCTCAAGAAACATTTGTTATTATTATCAATGTAAAAACCATTATACATTAATTGATTAATAGAAAGTTCACAACTTTCAAAAGTTCAAATATTTATTTAAGAGAGTTACCGTTTGAACATTATACATGCGTTTGTCACTTTTGATCTAATGTATTCTTGGTGAATGAAAATAGTAAGTCGTATCTCAAAATTTTAAATATATCCTATATCTCTATATATTTTTACAAAAATATTAAGCAGCATAACAGTTTTTTAACACTGATAATAATAATAATAATAAATTTCTTGAGCATCAAATCAGCATATTAGAATGATTTCTGAAGGATCATGTGACACTGAAGACTGGAGTAATGATGCTGAAAATACAGCTTTAATCACAGGAATAAATGTCATTTTAAAATTAGAGCTGTTGGTTTAACACGTTTTTTTATTTGGTGTGATTAATTATGAAAAAAAAATAATAATAAATGTTAAACTTAAAATTATTAACGCTTTTAACGCACCCTGCCCCAGGTCCAGACCTGTACGTCATCTTACATTGCATGCAGTTTAGTTACGTAAATAATGTAGAAGCCTATAATGGTAATATAACTACTATAAGAGTAATTATATGCAGTAAAAATTTCACTAAAATTCAAGATATGATGTCATAATATTATATTATCATCAAATAATATTATCATAATATTCAAGATATGATGTCATAATATGCCCTTCTATGGGTTTTTGTCTTATATTTGTTTCCTATGGCAGAGTTTACCAATATCACACTAGCAAGAGTGCTGTTTTTTTGACCAACAGTATTATATATATATATATATATATATATATATATATATATATATATATATATATATGAAGAGTTCAGATGCAAAAGCCTCTAAATGCCATCTGAAATCATTTTTATCAAGCTTGTATATTTAAATTCAGTAATTTCACTTAAATGACAATTAATGGGTAATTTTTCTTGCCATTTAAGTGAGATTATTGAACTTAAATATACGAGCTTGATAAAAATGATCATTTTAGAATAACATTTCAGATGGCATTTAGAGGCTTTTGCATCTGAACTCTTCATATATATACGACACGACATGAGTAATTAATTTCACAATAACAATACATATCAAGATAAATACAGCAAAACCAGCCTATACTGGTCACACTGCATGTGTGCGGTTGCCAGTGTTTTGTAACACTGATTAACTTGTACCTGTAGGTGGTGTCGGGCTGCAGATTCTGGATGATGTATTTGGTTACGGGCCCTGTAAGGATGGGTTGTTTCTCTCCCAGGTCGATCAGGTAAGACGTGATCTCTGATCCGTGATGACACGGCGCCTCCCAGCGCAGCCCGAGGCATGTGGACGGAGAGTAGAGGAGAGGAGTGGCCTCTTCGTCCTCCTCTTCATCCTCCTCTTCCTCATCCTCCTCCTCCTCCCTCTCCGTAGTCCTGCACTCCACTCTCATCTCGGACTCGCGGAGAGCGTGGACACTGCTGACCGGCGCGGGCACAGAGCAGGGCGTCTGGCAGAGCACAGCGTCGCTGAAGAGCCCCACACCCGCTACATTCACCGCCTGAGGAACAGATCACAGTCAAATACACCAACATCAAACACACCTTTCATCTTTAACCTTCAGTTAATGCAAAGGTGTTGGAAAACTAAACAAAAAGCAGATACAAGAAAACAAAACAAAAAGCAAAAACAAAAAACCTATACAAAAAGCAAAAACAAAAAACAAAAAGCATATACAAAACGTGATTGAACCAAAGCAAAACAAAAATCAAATACAAGAAAACAAAACAAAAAGCAAATACAAAAACAAAAAGCATATACAAAAAATGAATGAACAAAGCAAATACAAGAAAACAAAAGTAAAAGTAAGAGCTAAATCAAAAACAAAACAAAAAGCAATTGCAAAAAATAAATAATAGGCATCAATCACACAGTCAGTGAGTGACTAGAGTTTGAACAGGCCTGACAAGAACATCGAATACACCTTTAATCTTCATCCTTCATTCAGTGCATTCTAGCAGAGCCAGCAGAAAACTCCTCAAGACTAGTTAAACTAGACTAACATGCAACAGTAAATGCACTGAAAAATAATTTGTTAATTGATTCTAATTACTGAAACAACACACTATTTCAAACTCAGTTCCTATTAGAAATGTATCGCTCTTGTGAATCTGAAGTAACAGTCAGGGATTGAGCATATTTTTTATATAATTACAAACTGTAACGAGGAACAACATTTCAGCCAACAATTAGTAGACGACAGCCCTCGATACAGAAATAGAGCTATTTTTTAAAGCCCACATCTATATTTGTCTCTGTCAACCACTGGGTGGCGCTGACAATATAAAGTTGGCACTTGCCGAGTCATCTAATGTTTATGAATCATCAAGCTGATTGTTTTGCACTTACAGGAAGTAAAAGCATAATCAGCCACCAGACTGCTATTTCCTGGATTGTTACATCATATCTTGCCATCAACAGCTCAAACACTATTTTGGCAGAAATAAGCACAAGCATGATAGTGTTGGTTTCTCACCTGGACTCTGCAGAAGTAGTTGGTGGCCGGCAGGAGCCCCCTCATCTCATGGGACAGTGCGGCGCCAGTGTAACACAGCTGCATACTGCCCTCTGCCGCCCCCCACTCCACACGATACTCCGAGACCGCCGCGCCGTTACAGGCAGGGGCCTGATGGGGGGGCAAACACGTGTCAGAAAACAAACACCACACAAAAAACAATCAAAAATAAACAAAACAGAACTAAACTAAAACAAAAAAGTAAACAAGAATAAAAACAAAAAAACAAATGTAAACAAATAAAAAGAAAAAACAAACAAACAAACAAAATGAAACAAATAAAAAGACAAATAACCAAAAAGCA
Source organism: Chrosomus eos (assembly GCA_036326025.1). Classification (NCBI taxonomy): domain Eukaryota; kingdom Metazoa; phylum Chordata; class Actinopteri; order Cypriniformes; family Leuciscidae; genus Chrosomus; species Chrosomus eos. The sequence continues at coordinate 13,051,380 of CM070825.1, forward strand.
CTACAAAACTATTTAAGGGGGGAATAGTTATTTTCATCTATGATAGTATTTAAATAAAAGCTCATAGCCAAAAACAAATTGAAAAATATTTGTAAAAAATTATATTGCAGAATACAATATTCTACAAATTAAATTAAACACTCAAATTACACGAATTAAATTCTGGCAAAACTAGCTGACACCAAATAAGTTAAAGTTTCAAAGTGTATATATATATATTTTACACACATACATATATATACACATACATACATATATATACAGTATATATACACACACACATAGATAGATAGATAGATAGATAGATAGATAGATAGATAGATAGATAGATAGATAGATAGATAGATAGATAGATAGAATTTTTTTCCCCAGTTTTTGATGTTTCATAATCAAGTAATGTTTTTTTATTTGTATTTGTATGGTTTTAGTTAACGTTAATAACTGTTATTCACTCACAGCTAAATAATTTGCTAAAATGAACCTGAACTCTCAAAGCTACTAAAGAGTTGCTTGATACAGTAAGAACACTTTGCATCATGGGATATTCTCACCTCCCAGCTGACCACAGCACACGTGGGTGATTTACAGGTGACATGAGGGGCCCGACACGTCTCAGGGGCCCCCGGCCCTGTCGTGACCTCAGAGCGCTCCGAGAAAGGGCCGTACTGTTGAACACAAACAAAAAACAAAACATGAAACAACTTGCTAGCTGACGTAAAACTATATGTGGCACATTTTATGAAAAGAACAGATTATTAGCAACTACGAAACTTAAGTCTGTGGCATTTGTAAGGCTTGCGCTCACCCCAGCTTTGTTGGCAGCTCGGATCCGGAAAGCGTAGGTCCTGCCGGGCAGTAAACTGCCCACTGTGCAGTCCAGTTCACAGCCCTGGTACACTTCCCTGCTCTCCTCCACCTGAGGAGCGAACATTTCCACGCTGTACGAAGACACTGCACTTCCTCCGTCCACCAGAGGGGGCGCTAGCAGGGGCAACCAGAGAAAGCGTTTAGATGCATCAATTATTCTCTCTCTCAAACACACACGTATCTGAAATACCACGTATTCAGCAAGGGCACATTAAATCAATCAAGTCACAGTGAAGACTTTTACATTTTTACAAGACAAATTAAATGAACTGCTTTGAAAAATAAATATCCTGAAAAATGTGTTATCAGTTTCCACAAAAAAATTAAGCAGCACAACTGTTGATATTAAGCAGCACAACATTGGTAATAAAAAAATGCTTAATTTCTCAAAGATCATGTGACGCTGAAGACGAGTTATGATGCTGAAAAATCAGCTTTACATCATAGGAATAAATTACATTTCAAATTATTTAAATTTCACATTATTACTGTGTTTTTTTTTATAAATGGAAGCTTGTTTCTGCCACCACATAAACATTACAAAAGGTAATTGCAACTTGTCTAATAATTCAGATTTTTTTTTAAATTGCGAGTTTATATTCTGCAATTCTGATACCCCCCCCCCCCACACACACACACACAATTGTGAGATAAAAAGTCACAATTACAAAAGCTTGCATATTCTTTACTATATTTTTGATCAAATAAATTCAGCATTGATGTGCATAAGAGACTTCTTTAAAAACATTAAAAATTATTCTAAACTTTTAAACAGCAGTGCACAGTGTTGGGGGTAATGCATTACAAGAGAAAAGTAATCTAATTACATAACTTGCGTTACAAGTAACTAATAAAGTAACGCATTTGATATTTACAACAAAATAAGTAAATTTTTCAATTGCTTGTTTAAAAAACAAACAAACAAGCCCCTCCCAGGTGAGAAGTAAGAAAAGTAAATGCAAAGTAACAGAACGCATTACTTTCCATAAAAAAATTACTAATTAATGCAATTAGTTACTTTTTTAGGTAACATTTAAACCCTACATTTCAAAGAAACTTTCCCCAACAATTGTAATATTTTCAGATCATCCCTATTTCTATACCTTAAAACAATTTGTTAATGCTTTTAACTTTTAAGTTGACTTCAATCCTTCGTTCATTTGTTAAAATGTTATATTTCTTTCATTTATTTATTTATTATTATTTTCTCTGTAATCTATTTAATTTAAATGTATACATTTACTGGTGATATTATTATAAGTAGTATTATTAGAACATGTATTGTTTAACTTAGAGTAAGAAACTTAGGTTAGTGTGAGTTGAGAGAGAGTTTGTGTATGAATGTGTTGTGTATAAATGAGCTTTGTACGTGTATCTGTAATGTATGTCATGTAATGTTTTTTTCTTATGGCTTGTCTTTTGTATTCTGTATTTGTGTTTATAGGACCCTCTTGAAAATGAGATGATGCATCTCAAGAGGCTATCCTTAAATAATAAATTCAAATGAACACACACACAAAGGCCAAGCTTACCCCAGCGTATCTGCACCTCTCTCGCTTTGGGTTTGCCCACGACCCTGGGCGGCTGACACGGACCAGGAGGAACCGGCGGCGTTTGGACCTGCAAGGCCTCCGTCAACTGAAAACAACAAGCATGAGAATCAGAAAGAATCTAGATCCGCTTTAATGGTGTTCCCCCTCCTGGATGAGAAGTGTGTGTGTGTGTGGGCACCGGCAGATCGCAGCCATGTGAGCATCCTCTCACATTCACATGTGAAACCCAGCGTCTGCCAGCGTGAGTCATAGCTGTGCGCTGTCGCATGTCCCGCATGCAGATATACATCTGTACACCACCAACAACACCATTACAGCCGGGATCAGAAGACGGAGGAGAGAAAACACTACCGGACGCTTGCCAAAAGCACTCTGTGACGATGATGACGTCAGCCGGCACTCTTCTGTGTTGTGTCTGTATGCGTGTTTGGGGTTTGCAGTGATAATGAACACATCTTCAGTATGTGTTTAGTGCATATGGACTACGTACACGTGTCTGTGAACAATATCAACAAGACATCCAGCGCTCAACTTGTCAGCATTTATGTAAGCTTTTTCTGTGTTTTCAGATGAATAGGTAAAAAGTTGTGTGAGAGTTGAACAGAGAGGGACGATGTTTACACCATGTGTGCTAAAATTTGAATTGTGTGCATTTAGAATACATTAATACATTACATTAAAATTAGCCGACAAGATAAAGGAGTTGGACATTTTTGTTACAAAATGATTTGTGACGATGTGAATAGTGACTTGAGAGTTGAGAGTTACAACACATCCCGAAACTCTTTTCAAACAGGAATTCTGAATGCTCGGTTACTTGGCTATGACCAACACTACTTCAAATATTAAAAGCATGTATTTTTTTTTAAACAACTGTACTTGCAGATAAAATATTATTAATAAAATACATATTTTTATAAAATAAATGTAATAAAATAAGTATTTTTCTTAACACATTTAAGTCAACTTTTAAAAAGTGCACTCTGTAATGAAGTTTTACTTTGAATAATTCTGTTTTAATATCAATATTTTGTCATGCTTTGAAGAATTACACTTGTTTTGATGTGTTGACAGCACATGTAAAGTAAATAAACTTGATTATAATTTTAACTGTAGTGTTATTTGAGATTACACTGAAAGTTATGTACTAAACTTCAACTTCAATACAAATGTGTAACTAAAATATATTTCAATACTTTATATATATTTAAGTTTGAATTAGAATATACTTGAATGTAATTTCTGTTTACCATAAATGCAGCACACATTGTGCAATACACTTCAACCATGTAAAAGACAATAGAATTCTGAAATTATATATAAAGATACTTAAATCCTATCAGTTAGTTGCATTTCATATAAATGTAAACTTTTATATATTAATATATCCACAATAAGTGCTTTATTAAAATTATACTCAAGAAAACACAAGGGACTCACAGACATGAAGACGCCCCAAAATAAAAGTTTATGTTTACATAATATACGTGTGTGTACTGTGTATAATTATTTTGTGTATATGTGTGTGTATGTATGTATATATATATATTCATATATATATATAGTCATTCTAGAATTGGGGGTACATTTCGAGTCTCCCAGATAAACCTTCTTTTATTTATAAAAAAAAAATCTCTTTTTAAATCAGTTTTGAATAATAACACACATTATATTTAACTATCACAAAAAATTATGCTTTATGTATATTTGGGAAAAAAATTAATTGGGAATATTAACTAAATTACTCCCACTCCCCTATTATTGACTGTCTCCGCCTCCTGATTCATACATTCAACTTGAATTATCATGAAACAATTAAGTCTAATTTTCAAATATTTTTTGTGTTTACTATGTTAAGTTATATAAACAATTGCATAGAATATATATTTTCTGTATTATTAGTAATTTAATTATTAAATAAATAGATTTTGTGTCTGTCCCTACGTTCTGGTCAACTCTGTTACCTCTGTTATAAAAAAACAAACAAACTTCAAAGCATTTGTAGAATGCTTGCACCAAGTGATGTCACTTCCTCTTAGGGCTGGACCAGAATATTCGAATATTCGAATATTCGTTCGGTGGGTTGGTATTCGGTTTGAAAATGTGACATTCGAATATTCGTTTTTTTTTTTTTTTTTTTTGCAAATCTGGCATCCCCCCTCGAAACGGTTCTCATTCGCGCTTGTAACCTATATGTTTTACACTATAAAATCTGGTGAAATACAATACTTTACATATAAATCCATTATAGCTAGGCTACTTAATAAATATATTTGCTTCTTCTTGGACTACTAAAAGTGTTCCTGCAACGGGAGTATTCTCTGGCTAGAGCGCAGAACAGTTTGCATGGACAGATGTGAATGCCTGAGCTTGTATTTTGGGTTACGCTACATTGCTTTGACATTGTGGAAAATAGAATAATAGAAACAAAATATATTAAAATGTATGTAGTATTAAAATGTATAAATGTATGTATTATATCACTAGTGCAGTGTCCATTCTCGGAGCATATAAGATAGCATATCAGAGTCCATTCTCTGCTCGCGTGAGGCGCTCCGCTTCTTCATTTAAATCTACTTTGTCAGTAATTTGTTAGTGAGACTATTAGACTAGCCTACCTTATTAGAAATATTGCTTAAGTTACAGACCTGTGAGTGTTTTATATCACTAGTGCAGAGCAGTGTCCGTTCTTCTCGGAGCATAGCTCTGCTCGCGTGAGGCACGCGCTTCCCGCTCACGCTGTTCTGTAGTTTATTAAAAGTGTATTAATTCTGAACGTGTGGCGTCTCGCCTGTCTATCTATATTGCACCAAATACACTGTACTCCCTTGTGAAGTCATTTGGATGAACGGTTCTCGAAATAATAATCATGCGCTGATGATGATCGCATGATCATCATCAGCGCATGATTATTATTTCGAGAATTTGAAGCGCATTTTACATGCGCTTCAAGAGGCACACACGCACACTTGCACACACACGCACATTTGCACACACAGACACACGCAAGGTCTCTCCTCTCTTTGTCGTGCGTGCGCTACACGGTTTGGAGCTCGCGAGCAGCTTCCGGGAGATTTTAACTGATTTGCGGGCATCAGGGAACCGCTATCAATATGCGGGTCTGAGACATAATAGAGATTCCGAAGCTTCGAATATTCGATGTTCATTCCTACCGAAGCTTCGAAGCTCAAAAAATGGTATTCGGACCAGCCCTACTTCCTCTGGTGGGAAATTCTGGAAAGCAGTGAAGTATGTCATTATTCTTCTCTCATTAATTTGTACAAAATGTTTAAGACACACCAATAGTAAATTAAGTATTTGTGAAATATATTATTGTGTTATTGCAGTGAATCTCTCATTCACTTTATAAAAATGATAATATGGCGAAAACACATAAAATTCTGTTTTTAGACATGCCATGTGGTTTCTGGTTTGAGGTTGGCATTTTGAGCTAAAGCACAAAATGATGGAAAATGTCAACTCTGTTTTCGTCAACTCTGTTATCGTCAACCCAATTTGTCTATAACAGAGTTGACAGATTTGTCTGTACATTGTATTGATGTTTACTTTGTTTAGTCTTAATATTTTAAATCTTACAAGTTTAAGATAAGCAAATATTGAAAATGTATCGGGCCCGATACTAAAGTATCGGGCCCAATACTGGAGATGGTCCTCACTGCAGAACATGAAATCCACGGGGAGGAGTCGGATCTAGATCCGACTCCTCCCACCTTACATACCTAAACCTACCCAGCTCCACCCCTTATCCCTAAACCCACCCCTAAACCTACCCAGCTCCACCCCTTATCCCTAAACCCACCCCTAAACCTACCCAACCCCACCCCTTAATCTGGATCCGACTCCGCCCCCCGGATCTCGTGTACTGCAATGAGGTGCTACTGCAATACTGAGCTCATGTACTTGTACTCGTACTCGTAAAAATGCCCCGATACCAACAACCGATTAAAACTAAATCGTATGTAAGTAAATCATGAACTGTTACCTTATTTATGTTTAACGAGTGGTAGCCTACATTATTACTGGACATTTGCAGGTCAAGAATTTCCATGCACAAACATCCACAGCGCGCGCCCCGAAAACCACCAGACAGCGCGCAAATACTGAATGGAAGTCTTTCTCGCATTGCGCTTGTACAGACGAATTCACACAAAACTATGTAAAAACACCTGTCTTGGCGAGTATCCTAGTAAAAGTCTGTTATATATCTCAAGTGAACGTAGACAGTAGTATAATTCAAATGGCGTCCGTGCTTTCGGTCTTAAAGGAGCAGCAAATAAATCTGCTGCTGTGTTTTAATGTTAATCAAAGAAGGACAAATAAATTACTCTCTGCTCTTGGCTAAATAGGCTACCTCTTTCAACTTTACAAAAAGATCCATCTATATTTAATTTATACAGTAATGAATATGCAGTGCATGAAATATATATTTGATGAACTAATTAAGTTTAAATTTAATAAACAACTAATATGATTGATATTATTTTGGTTTCTCTACCAATACATTTAAAATTTACAAATGCATGAATTGAAAATTAAAAATACAGGTATCGGTATCGGCGAGTACCAAAAATGAAAGTATCGGTATCGGACTCGGTCTGTAAAAAGTGGTATCGGTGCATCCCTAATAAATATAAATATATAAATATAAATACACACACATGCATGTATATATTTGAGATGTAGAACACATTTTTCTCAAATATATACATGTATGTGTATTTATATATACAAAATAATTATACACAGTACACATATTATGTAAACAAAAACTTTTGCACAGCTCTATAACATTGCTAGCACTATAAAACTCAGTGTGAGAGTGGTGGGACATTCTCATTCTAGAGAGCATTTCATTAGCCAAAATGTTGGTCATCACTATTTAAAATGAAGGTTGAACATGGCACTAGAGGATTAAGGAAGGCATGATTTGTGTGACATACCGGGCTCTCGCCTCCCGCACTGATGCAGTGGACTCTAGCCTGGTACGAACATCCTGGGCTCAGACCGTCACAAACACACTCCATAGCCGAACCGCTGTACACCTGATTCCAAGAAGACCCTGAAAACACACACACAAACACACAATCAATCAATCAATGAAATAACCGTAATAATGCCAGGAAGCACACCAGAAAACCTCAGTGGAACGTACCACATAACCCTTCAGACAGCTCCACCACATACTTCGTCACATCGGAGCCGCCATTGTCTTTGGGAGGCTCTGAGGGGAAACCATAAAAAAAATCCTTAGTATAAGGAATGTCCGTTTAAAACAAGTCATTACACTCGGCGGCCATGTTTGAAACACCTCTCGGGCAGCAAGTGCAGCTCCTATCTCCAAAACTGTTCGCCAAGCTTACGATTAAATGTCTATTTGAAATCACCAACTGTCTAATACATTGTGTTACTAAACGCTTGAATCATGACAGAAAACTAAATTTTTCAGGATGGATCAAGCTAACGCGCAGTGCGTCTTTACCAATAGGCGATTGGCTCATATTTAAAAGGCGGGATTATTCAGCCATATCGAGAGTTGCACTTTTCCCCATTCAAAATAATATGATAATATTCCCCCATTCAAAAATTTGGGGAATTAGCATTAGCAACCTCGGCTAGTTCTTGCTACTGAGGTGCATTCTATATTTCTGTCCGTTTTAACATTTTAATCTCATCTTTTTTTAGTCGCCTAGCATGAAAATTTAGCCTAGCATGATTTACTCGCATTGTAGAGATGCGCGGATGGGCTATTATTTCATCCGCAACCGCATCACAAAACTCATCATCCGTCCGCCATCCATCCGCACCAACGTTTTTGACCAATTTTCAAAACCGCAACCGCCCGCCATCCGCTGATTGAGCGATACAAGGCGCTGCTGATGACAGCCGCGAGACTAGAAAGCTCTCAGAATATCAGCAGTGAACTCCGTCTCTGGGGTTCGTTTCCCGAAAGCATCGTTAGCCAACTATGGTCGCAAGTTCCGTCGATGCTTTCGGGAAACGCACCTCAGATCGGCGCGCAGGGATAAACATAAATAAATAGCCTAAATTAAACGCACTTCGGCAAACCTGACCTTATCTGATAGGCAGTAGCGGCCTGGGTTCTGGGTTTCAATAACTAATATGGGGCCCTACCCATATAAAACATAGCTTCAAAACATATTTCAGCTTCATGAACAGGCAGCTCAACATATAAATAATCCAACCTTATTTGATTAAAACTATATACAATTATACAGCGTTTTAGGTTGGAATAAGCCTCGCCCTTAAATTACTATTATTTGAAGTTAACATTATACAATATACGTAGACCTACTTCACCACAAAACTAGTTTAGGATAAATTCTTTAAAATTGGGCAATCCGTTACGGACGTGAGCGCTCTGAAAGCAGCACTATAAAAAGACTGCTTTAAAACTTTCAGAGACCTCAAACAGAAAGCACAAAGCCTTTCTTTAAAGTGAATTTCGTTTTGTTTTAATTGTATCTTAATTTTAATCATTTGTTCGTCAACCAAATGCCTGGATTTAATAAGTGAATATAGCAGATATAGCCTAGGAATCACAAAACGGATCGCCCGCGCGTGAACTGGCGCGTCTCATAAATTAACCAAAACTCAGCCTATACTTGCCTCACAGACCTGAGAAATATATCTAAAATGTCTACTTCTAAAAAGAACATTTCAAAACGAAATAAAACACTGCTCTCTGTTTATGTAATCCGTATGAAATGTGCATTTCTCTCTGGCGCGTTCACTGCGAAGATCATGATCAGCATCGTCAACTTCATCTTTGCAGGCAAAAATAACACAGAAAACACGTTTATAAACAATTAAATTGTCTCCTTGTTATAGGCCTTTTCGACACATTCATAATCATTACTTTTACCGGTTCTTTGTGACAACTTTTAGGTGCTTTATTTATTCAATGTTACATGAATGAACGCCTCACCACAACATCAGCACCGAAAACATGGGGATTTTTTACAATAAATGACAAGCTGCTAGTGACGTTAGTTAATCGCCTGTCGCGGGTGCAAATGCAAAGTTGCAAAGCTGATTTAATCATGGTAAAACTGAATTAATTTACAAAATAGTTTTCATTTGTATTTCAGCACTTCGCGAATGGACAGCGGTGTATTCACACCCTTTCTTTTACAGTCTATGGTTCACACCGAACGCGAATAGAGCGTCAAATATGCGTCTAGTTAGACGCCTGAACATATATTTTTCATTTGATTGGTTCAACCGCCCGCCACCCGCCCGAAGTTAATTAAAATATTTTTTTTCGTCACGTCATCCGCCCGATCCGCGGTTTATCGCGGAGTCCGCGGCTGTAACCGCCAACCGCGCATCTCTATCGCATTGTAAAGGGTTGTATGTGGACTAAATTAAAGATGATGTTTCGATCAAGGATCAATGTTTGTGTGATCATAACATGCTGAACTGACCCAGGTCAGGCGGAAACTGGAGGGGTGAGGTTTGCCCTTCACAGTGAGTCTGCAGGGGCAGCTCGGCCTATCAGGGGCCGTGGTGAACTCAGACACAGCGCTGGGGTTACTCTTCCCTTCCGCGTTATAGGCCACAACCTGCAATGATGAGAAAGAAAGAGAAAAATTAGGCAGCGTGTTTGTGTGGGGGAATCATTAATGATTCAAAATGTCACAACGCAAAAAATCGGAATGGTCCTAAAAATAGGCTTCATTATGACGCACACAAACACTGGGTGCAGAGGAAATGCAAATCTCTAAGGTCTTTTAAAAGCCTTTATATTCACCAGCCAATTTATCTCACTCAGAACGAGTTTTTCCCCTGACAAAAGTGCAGGATGAGGAAGCGTTTCGCGGCTCGGAAATAAACGGTGGTGTTGTGATGTCATCTGTCACAGTAATTGTCAGTAATTGGGGATGTGAGCTCTCGGCAGGTAATCAGCTCCTCTCATCAGGACACGCGCAGACGTTCTGAGCGCATTAATACACTTTTGTTTTTGGAAACAAGATTATGATCAGCGCATCCCTAACGACGGCAGAGAAGAGTGACCGATCGCATCAGTAACACCACCTGCTTCATCTCACGACCACTGGAAACTGGGGAATCACGACCGGGACGGGGAGATGAAGAGAAAACAAAACAAGAACAAACTAATGATGGAATGAACACAAGAAAACAGCAAGATTAAAAGAAGAGAGAGAACTAGAACAAATAAAATATGAAATGAGCTAAAAAAAAATCAAAAAGGAGGATAGATCAAGCAAGACATCTAAGAATGAAACAAAAGAAACTGATAATAAAAGAAAATACTTCATGAACCAATTAAGAAAAAAGCTAATCAAAAAGAACTAGAAAAAGACTGAAAGAGAAAGAAAATAAATGAAAGACAGCCAGGAAAGAATGAAGGACAAAGACTTAAACAAGACAAAAAAACAAAAAGAGATTGAAATAAAAGAACTAACAGACAAAAAACAAGAAAGAAAGAAAGAAAGAAAGAAAGAAAGAAAGAAAGAAAGAAAGAAGAAAAGAAGAAAGAAAGAAAGAAAGAAAGAAAGAAAGAAAGAAAGAAAGAAAGAAAAAAGAAGACTTAAGGGGTCACACATAAAAAAGATTAAAATAAATCAAGAACAAATAAAAGAACAAACAAAAATGAAATGAGCAAACAACGAAAGGAAGGAAAGCAAGGAAGACTACAAAAATGAAAGAAAAGAAACTGATAATGAAAGAAAGAAAACAAAGGGCAGAGCAGTAAAAGACTGACAAAGATTGAACAAACGGAAAAGAAAAAAATACTTAAAATGAAGGAAAAAATCTAATAAAAAAAGAAAAGACAAAGATACCATAAATGAAGGACAGAAAGAAAAGAATGGACAAAAATGTACAAAAAGAGATTAAAATAACAAACGAAAGAACTAACAAACAAACAAAGAACTAACAAACAAACAAACAAAAAAACTAAAGAACTAACACAAACAAAAGAACTAACACACAAACGAAAGAACTAAACACAAACGAAAGAACTAACACATAAACGAAAGAACTAACACAAACGAAAGAACTAACAAACAAACAAACAAAAGAACTAAAGAACTAACACAAACAAAAGAACTAACACATAAACGAAAGAACTAACACAAACGAAAGAACTAACAAACAAACGAAAGAACTAAAGAAAACATAAACAAAATAAACCAAAAGAATAACAAAAAAAAAAAAAAAAAAAAAAACTAAACACAACAAAAGAACTAACAAACAAACGAAAGAACTAACAAACAAACGAAAGAACTAACACACAAACAAAAGAACTAAAAAACAAACAAAAAGAACTAACAAATAAACGAAAGAACTAACACACAAACGAAAAGAACTAACATAACAAAAGAACTAACACACAAACGAAAAGAACTAACAACACAAACGAAAGAACTAACACAAAACGAAAAGAACTAACACATAAACGAAAGAACTAACACAAAACGAAAGAACTAACAAACAAACGAAAGAACTAACAAACAAACGAAAGAACTAACAAACAAACGAAAACTAACAACAAACGAAGAACTACATAAACGAAAGAACTAACAAACAAACGAAAGAACTAACACAAACGAAAGAACTACAAAAAAGAACTAACAAACAAACGAAATAACTAACAAACAAACGAAAGAACTAACACATAAAACGAAAGAACTAACAAACAAACGAAAGAACTAACACACAAACAAAGAAAGAACTAACACAAAAACAAAAGAACTAACAAACAAACGAAATAACTAACAAACAAAACAAAAGAAACTAACACAAACGAAATGAACTAACAAACAAACGAAAGAACTAACACACAAACGAAAGAACTAACAAACAAACGAAAGAACTAACAAACAAACAAAAGAACTAACAAACAAACAAAAGAACTAACACAAACGAAAGAACTAAAGAACTAACAAACAAACGAAAGAACTAACAAAAACGAAAGAACTAACAAACAATGAAAGAACTGAACTAACAAACGAAAGAACTAACAAACAAACGAAAGAACTAACAAACAAACGAAAGAACTAACAAACAATGGAAGAACTGAACTAACAAACGAAAGAACTAACAAACAAACGAAAGAACTAAAGAACAAAAAAGAAAGAAAAACAAAAGAAAAACAAATAAGAAAAAACAAAGAAAAAAACACTAATAAAAAGAAAGAAAAAGCAAACAAACAAACAAAAAAGAAAGAAAGACAAAAGTGGGCACTCAAGGAGTCACACATCCAGTACAGTGACTCAGGCAAGCAGCCAGTGCGGGCGTGTGTGTGTGTGTGTGTGTGTGTGTGTGTGTGTGTGTGTGTGTGTGTGTGTGTGTGTGTGTGTGTGTGTGTGTGTGTGTGTGTGTGTGTGTGTTCCTCACCCTGAAGCGGTACGTGGTGCTCCTGTGGAGGTTTCTGACGGTGTGTGACAGCTCGTCTCCATCATAACTGGCCTGGAACCCGTAACCCTGTGCAACACATTCACGAGAACACAATCACACACACAATCACACACCATCACACACAGTGACGCATGACACAAACCTGGATCTTTCAGGACAATCCTCAGACCCTGCCAGATCACATGACATCACTATACTTTAACACTCGAGTGCCTTGGCTTGATACGTTTTTATGAACATGAATACACATTTGTTCCTATTTTTTTCTCAAAACAACTTTATGGCTAAAATAATTCTATTTTAAGAATCTAATTAAAATGTAATAAAATACAATGCTTTTAATTGTTTAATTAATTTGCTAAAACAAATATTTATTATTATTTTTTGTAGTAAACAAGAAATAACTTTTATTATGCTTATCTTTTATCAGACATATAGACAAAAAGGTAACACTTTACAATAAGGTTCATTAGCTCGCATTAGTAAATATATTAACTAACATGAACTAACCATGAGTAACACATTCGTTATAGTATTTGTTCATCTTTGTTAACGTTGGTTAACGAAAATACAGTCATTCATTGTTTGTTCATGCTAGTTTAGTTTTCATGTAAGCTTTATGTATTAGTAAATGTTGAAATGAACAAATATTAATGAATTCTGTATAAGTACAGTTCATTATTAGTTTATGCTAATTAATGTAGTTCACAAATGAACCTTATTGTAATGTGTTACCGACAAAAATAATACTGCAGAAAAAACAAAAAAACATTGTTAATGTCAACTGCATGTATGTTAAATTACACAACAGCATTCTGTACCTAACTGACACACACACACACACACACACACACACACACACACACACACACACACACACGATGATGCATCTCCGACCACCTCTAAAAACAGAGATGGAGGATCATACCATCTGTAAGCAGGACTTCCTATTGCAACTTCCGTTTCATGCTGATTTGGCAAGGGTGTGTGTGTGATTTCTGTGAAAGTGTGTGTGAATCTCTCACTCACTGAGCCCTCCTCCTCCATCTCCAGCACGTAGCCGATGTCGTCCTCTTTGGGCGAGCCGGCCGGCCGCTGCCAGCGCACACAGAGCCATGTGACCCCGGGCTGAACCAACTCAGGGCTTAAGGGGGGGGCAGGAACACTGCACGACGTCATGATGTGGACCACCTCACTGAACTCACTACCCAGAGGAAAACATCGACATCAACACAGTGTCAGAGTTACACGTGTTACAGTACATGTGCTTACTGTAGTAATAACTGTAAACGATGCATAATTACATGCAACACACCATAACCCTATAGCAAGTACATGTAGTTAATATGAGTAATATTAACTACATGTTCTTGCTATAGGGTTATGGTGTGTTGCATGTAATTATGCATCATTTACAGTATGACCCAATGTGTACGGTGTCTTTCTTTAGGAGCGTCCCGACTGATACACACCTGACCCCCATGTCATTTTTGGCTGCCAGCCGAAAGGAATATCTGGAAGCTGTGGAGAGTTTGGAGAGTCTGTACTGTTTCTGCGGGCCGTAGTAGCACTGCTCAAACACAGACGTCCCTTTGCCCTGTTCACAGAGCACAGCACAGGCACTTTACTAAAGCATGAACCCAACGTGACCCAAGTACAACACACATGCTGATCAACATTACAATCAACCAATCAGAGCTGAGGGAAGAGTTTATGACAAGTTTAGGCTTGCAATCGGGGTTAAGTGCTTCTTCTGATTTTAGGGAGAAGTTATAGGTTGGGTCAGGACTACATTTTCGGACAGGAATGTTGATCCAGGAACATGTCTTACAGACCCCAGATCAGCTGAGGAACTACATTTTGCATAAATAAAGTAAAAAAATGACTACTTATTTTGATACTTTAGCACATTTCCCCCTAGTTCTCAATGCCGTAATGCGTCTATTAAAAACTGTTTAAATTTAGTACAACAAATACTAATGTAGAAATACTATTTGTTCACATTACAGTAATGAGAACTGCTTCATGTTTAATTGTCATGAAAATAAAGCAACACATCTTATTGGGCTTAATCTTTAAAAAAGAAAAGAAAAATGAACTGAAATGGTGGTAATGAAAAATAACCTACCTCGTCCCACTGAAGAATATAGTTTTGGATTTTGGAACCATTGTCACACGGCGCCTGGGAATAAGTATTTTTGTGAATGTTATGCATGTGACACTGAATGTGATGTGTTCACTAAGGCACGTGTGTGAGTGTGTTCATACACACCTTCCACTGCAGGACGAGGGTGCTCTTGGTGCCGCTGGCTTTGCGTGGAGCGCTGGGTGTGTCGGGCTCACAGCTCAGAGTGGTGAAGCTCACAGGCTCTGACGGGACGCCTTGTAAACAGTTACACGTGGCCTGGACCCTAAACACACACACACACACTTATATTAGCATATACAGAGACACTTTACAAATAACAATATTAAACAAAATAATAGTTTTAGAATTAATTTTATTTTTAAAGAATCAAAATGTAATATTTCATTTTTATTTTATATATATATATATATATATATATATATATATATATATATATATATATATATATATATATATATATATATATATATAACACATACACTATTTATAATGAATTTACATTCTTAAAACTAACATACCTATATTATTATTTTATTATTATATAACTATATTATTAGTAGTAGTAGTATTACTAGTACTACAACTACATATACATTTTAGCAAATATAACTGTATTAATAAATATAATATACTTATAATTAATACCTTAATTATTGTTATTAATGATAATATAACTATATATATATATATATATATATATATATATATATATATATATATATATATATATATATATATATATATATATATATATAATATATATATTATTTATTTATTTTAATATAACATTATTTATAAAGAACATTTTATTAAGAATTATTTATATAATATAACTACCAAGTATAATATTATTACTAATATATTAACTTTAAATGTAACATATTTTTTGGTTTTTAGTTATATAACAACATGTATAAAGAAAATATTTTTATAAAGAATTTAAATTCTTAGTTATAACTACTAAATTTTTTATTAATATTATTATTTAAACAACATATTAATTAACAAATATAATTATAATTATTAAATAATTTGATTTATGAAAACAAATTCCTTTATAATTGATAAATCTATAGTATTTATAATAATTCTTTATAATGTACTTTTAAAATATTAAAATAACTATATATTTAAAAAAATAAGAGATATTATTATTAAGAAATTTTATATAAAATGTATTTATTAATTTATTTAAAAAATAATTGTAATTTATTTTAAAAATTATTTATTTTAATTTTGTATTTATATTAATAAAAAAATATTAAAATAAATAACATTTTAATAATAAAATTTATTATTTATATAATATAGCTAATATAACTACATTATTAAGAATAAAACTATATATTAACTTTTTATGAAACTATATTTTTAGCTATATTTAACTACATAAATATAAATCTATATTTTTATAATGAACATAACTATATTATGATAACTATATATACATTTTGTAATAAATACAACTATATTAAGAATTTTATTTGTGAAAAATTATCTTCTTAAAATAAATATAACCATATAATAATAATAATACTACAACTATACATTATTTATTAAGAATATTCATATAATATAGCTAATCTTCATTCACTTTCATTGTATGGAATACAACTAACAATATGTAAAATATCTTTGTTTGGGTCACATTGGTTTTAATCAAGATGCGGGCGAGTGAAAAACAACAACAGTGGATTTGACTGAGCGTCACTGTAAAAACAGATCCTGATAATGTGTGTGTACATTTCCAAGTCAAAAACAACACACACCTGACGTGGTAGTCTGTTGCTGGTCTTAAGTCTTGTAAAGTTGCACTTAGTTCCACACCACTGACACGAACAAGAGCCAAAGAGAAGAAAACATTAGTAAAGTTGCAGACCGTCTCTCCAGGGTTATCTAGAGCTGCAGATGTCAGGTGAACTGCTGATGCCCTTTAGCAAACCACAGAAAACATCAGCGAGTTCCTCAACGGCACCCACAGCTTCTCCACATCCGGCCCAGCGTGACGCGCGCTCACCTGTGGGCGGCCTTGTACTTCCCGTCCTTGCCATTGAACGAAACCGAGACCTCGTACGTGAGGCTGGGCTCCGCGGGGACGACTTCTCCCTCTTTGGGCTCCTCGTCCCCTTCTGTCTGTGACGGGGCCACCCAACTCAAACTGGCCCCTCTGGCCTGGATGTCCGTCACCTGACGACGACACAAGAGGACAAACCGTTTGTACATGCAGAAACTGACAGGAAGAAAAGAGATTTAACCGAGATAGTTTTGAATTGAACTTCTGTTAGATGTGGCATAGATCTTGAATTATCGGTTGATTAGAAGTAAACATTTAAACCTCAAATAATGACATTAATAAATTGTTGAATCCAACTATCATAATTGCAATTTAAAAAATGGTTTAGTATATTTACACAAGATTGCAGAAGCAATTTTTTTTTATTAATTTGTTCAATAACATTTAGATTTATTATTTGAGATTACATTTAAATGATTCAATTTCTAATGTTTTTAACTCTTTCCCCACCAGCATTTTTTTAAAAAGGAGTAGTTCACTTTTAAAAAAACTTTTGCTGATAATTTACTCACCCCCATGTCATCCAAGATGTCCATGTCTGTCTTTCTTCGGTCGAAAAGAAATTAAGGTTTTTGATTGAAAACATTCCAGGATTTTTCTCCATATAATGGACTTCAATGGGACCCAAACGGTTCAAGGTCCAAATGACAGTTTCAGTGCAGCTTCAAAGGGCTTTAAACGATACCAGACGATGAATAAGGGTCTTATCTAGCGAAACCATTGCTCATTTCAAAAATAAATAAAAAAGTTTAAGTTTTATTAGCACAAATGCTCGCCTTGCTGTTCTGTGATGCGCGTTCGTGACTCTCCTGTTCGAAATCGTTCATCAAAATGAACAAATCTTTTTTCGAGTCATTTCATTCATTCAACGAACGATATGACTCGAAAAAAGATTCGTTCATTTTGAACGAGTCATTTTTCGAGTCATTTCGTTCATTCAACGAACGAAATTAACTAAATTACTCGAAAAAAGATTTGTTCATTTTGATGAACGAGTTCGAACAGGAGAGTCACGAACGCGCATCACAGAACAGAGCAAGGCGAGCATTTGTGCTAATAAAACTTAAACTTTTTTATTTATTTTTGAAATAACTGATCGTTTCACTAGATAAGACCCTTATTCATCGTCTGGTGTCGTTTAAAGCCCTTTGAAGCTGCACTGAAACTGTCATTTGGACCTTGAACCGTTTGGGTCCCATTGAAGTCCATTATATGGAGAAAAATCCTGGAATGTTTTCATCAAAAACCTTAATTTCTTTTCGACTGAAGAAAGAAAGACATGGACATCTTGGATGACATGGGGGTGAGTAAATTATCGGAAAAGTTTTTTTTAAAGTGAACTAATCCTTTAAGTTGCCAGCCACTGCCAGCATTTTTGATCCTTTACACAAAAGTTTCATGGCACCCAGAATATTTTGAAGCATGAATATCTTAACAAAAGGGAAAAACAGAGACTCTGCTTTAAAACAAAAACGCTTATGCATCCTCTTTTATCAACACCTGAATGTGGGTTTTGTGAAACCTGAATGTGAAAGTTTTATTTTTAAAAAAGGCAATATTTTGAAGAAATTTTTTTTTTTTTGCCAAAGATTACCGTATGTCCGAATGGGATTCAGAACGATGATGAAAACATAGATGTAGTAGATGGGGTCCAAACACCCCAAAGCTTCAGTCCAATATAAAAACCAATATAGCCAAATAGTGCGTTTGCTAGACAACTTCTTAGGTTTAAAATCTACTCTCTGTATGTTGTCCAAGAACATTTGGGTTGTATTGCCTGTAAACTTGCATTGATTGGGTTTCTGGCACAAGTCTTGGTAATTATGCTAAACTAACTCGTGAAAACCATTCAAATTGATGGTCCTAATTTCCAATATCTCTTTTCCTATTTTTCTTATAACAAATCTGTTTGCATTTTGTCACAGTCTTCAGAAAATGTATTCGCTGTATTTTTTGGTTTTCGCCACCAACAAATTCAACAGAGTTAAATAAAACATGGAAGTCAGTCGACAAAGCAAAGGAAATATCAGTTGAATTCTCTGCAATTGTGTCCGCAAACTTGTATAAAATGAGTTTCTGGTCCAAATCTTGCTTCGTTAAGTAAATTTAAGGATACTAAACTACATATTGTCATAACTAACTTGTCAGAAGCTTGCCTGACCAACTAATGGTTTCAAGAAAGCCCTACATAAAAGGTATACTGTGTCTTATTTTGCCTGTGTTAAATACACAATTGCCAAAAAAAACATTGGCCAATCAATTAATAAACACTTGACAAAATATTATGTCTTTTTTCTAACCGTAACTAATCACGAGTAACTCCAACAAGAAACTCAGGTCACGTCCTCTAGACAGACGAACCAAAATCTGTTTATAATCTGAGTAAATGTGATGCATGAGGAGATCCAAATGACTGTATACGCCGATGAAAAGGAAAACATGTAAATGAGTGAAAACTGATGTAACAAGATGCGTGATTGAAGTTGATCAAACCGACAAACCAAATGTGTCTGATTTAGCGGAAACCATTTTGTTGTGTTCGACTGATTTCAGAGGTTAATTGTTCCCCGGGGCGAACTGACTATATATTTAACTACACACACACTTGTTTAAATGGGAAATACATGTGTCTGGAAAGAGTCACTTTAGTTTATTTTAATGACATGTGCTTCCCCTCCGGAACAAAAAGACAACTCCTGTTATGCAAGAGGGAATATTTTTAGCTTTTTTTCCAGTTGAGAAACAAGTGTCTCCTTTAGTTATGGATGCATGACTATGTACCTTTCGGGTTTTCAGACAAGAATAGCTGAAGTTAGCGTGCATTACTAAGCCAAAAGTGACTTTAAAAAGAACCTATTTATCTGTGCCTCGCGGGGCACGATTCTCTCCTCTACACTTTTCTCACCGCTTGAGCTGTGGAAATAATCAGTCCATTACTGATGCAACTGATCTACATGAAGCTGACCAGTGTGTTTGACTTATCATTCTGAGCAGGCCAAACAAGTCAATAAATAACACACTGTTTTATGAGCTGTCTATAAGTAATACTTCTTTCCACTCCCTTTCGAGCAAATATTATGTGTGTAAATAATGTATGTGGATATATGTATCAAAATTGTAGTGTGTGTGTGTGTGTACAGGTACACATGTGTATGGCTACGTTCACACTGCAGGCTGAAACGACCCAATTCCGATTTTTTTGCCCCTATGCGACCTGTATCCGATCTTTTCATGACAGTCTGAACGACACAGATCCGATCTTTTCAAATGCGACCCAGGCCACTTGGGTATGTGGTCCAAATCCGATACGTATCCGATCTTTTGAAATGCGACCTCAATCTGAACGGCCAGGTCGCATGTATCCGACCCGCACGCCGTTGATATGCGACAAACGTCATAATTCTGCGTTGAAGTAGGCGGGAATGAGAAGATAAACAAGTTAGCTATCGTACGATAGCACCGATAGCACGCACCTGTCAATACACTCCAACGCGTTGCACTGTTATGGTCCGCCGCAGACGTGTCTCTTCCCGTGAGTTAATCGAAGGCGCTCAAACGCTCTCCTCCTTCTTAATTTTCTTCTTAAAACGAAAAGATTGTAATTGTGCTGGCTCTGTTGGGAAAATAACTTTAATATTGCTAAACGAGCTCCACTGTTGACATTCATGTTTAGGTACTTCCGCAAACAGCAAGTGACGTCGTTGACCGTTGAGTACTCTTCTGCGCATGCGGGTCACTTCTGGGTCATTTCACGTTCACACAGGAGATCACTATAAAGGTTGCATTTAATTGGAAATGTGAACGGCCTTGCAAAAAAATCGGATTTTTTCAAAAAATCGGAATTGAGCATTAAGCCCTGCAGTGTGAACGTAGCCTATGTGTACGTATGTGTACGTATATTATATATATATATATATATATATATATATATATATATATATATATATATATATATATATATATTCTTTTCTTTTTTATAGCTTGAAATAAACTTCAAATCATGTACGGTGAATAATGTGCATCATAAATTTAGGGAAAATTGGTAATTATGCAAAACTTACTAGACCTTTTAAATTGGTTATGGTTGCCTTAAAGGGATAGTTCAACAAAAATGAAAATTCTGTCAGTAATTACTCACCCTCATGTCGTTCCAACCCCGTAAGACTTTCGTTCATCTTCAGAACACAAATTAAGATATTTTTGATTAAATCTGAGAGCTGGATCACTCCTCCATAGGCTTCTAAGGGACTGAAACTTGACATCCCCGAAAAGTTATTAAAGAAATCGTTAAAATAGTCCAAGTGACTACAGTGGCTAGATCTTAATTTTATCGAGCTACGAGAATACTTTTTGAGCGCAAAAAAAAAACTAAAATAGCGACTTTATTTAAGTATTCTCTTTGGGCCTGGAGATTTCACGTAGTGTTATTGCGCAACGCTTCTGGTTGAACGTCACACTTATCACACACATGACCAGCATCGGCCAATAGTGAGCCTACGTGTGACGTATAACACAGAAGCGCTGCGCAGTTACACTACGTCAACAGCTTAGGAGAATGACACGGAAGAGAAGAGATGGTTGAATAAAGTCGTTATTTTAGTTTTTTTTGCACGCAAAAAATATTCTCGTCGTTTTATAAACTTAAGATTGAGCCACTGTAGCCATTTGGACTATTTTAACGATGTCTTTAATGACTTTTCGGGGCCGTCAAGTTTCAATCCCTTAGGAAGCCTATGGAGGAGTGATCCAGCTCTCAGATTTAATCACAAATATCTTAATTTGTGTTCTGAAGATGAACGAAAGTCTTACGGGGTTGGAACAACATGCGGGCGAGTAATTACTGACAGAATTGACATTTTTGGGTGAACTATCCCTTTAATTTATTTATTCTTTGTGGAGTTAAGAAGAGACAGAACGATATAGAAAAAAAAGGTGCAATATCTCACCACTTTTACACCAACAAATTGTATTGCATCCTCACCAAAATTTGTCTCACAATCTTCAAATCAAGCCTTACTAAAGATATTGGCTGAATGATTCGGTTTTTGCCAACTTTATGCCTGAAGGAAGTCAACAGCTGAATAAAGGATGGAAGCAAGACTGACAAAGCTCTGCGCTATTAGAACAAAACTGGCCATTCCTATACAACTAATATACCAATGTCAGCCATATTGTCTGAATTTGGTAACATTTTTATGTATTGAAGGTGTTCAAAATCTTCAAAATGTGTCATTGAAATTTTCTTTTAATCTAAAATATTTGACATTTTATAGAGTTTACTTTTTTATTTATTCCAATTACAAATTAAGAAAACAGTTTTGGACAATGGTGACGGTTTAGGATGCTGCAGCTTTAAAAACAAAAATTAAGATAAACAATGAAAAAAAAAAGCATTTCACTTGCATGCCAATGGTGGTGACACCAGTTTGAGGACATACTGCAAAAACTAGCTTGAACAGCATGCTAAAATGGCCTTTTTAAAATATATTCGTAGTGGCCCTATTATTTATTCATTCATATCTCAAGGGCTATAGCGATTAAAAAACAAACGCTGCTCAGGACATAATGTAAAAAAAAAAGAAAAAAAAAAGTTTAAATGTCTAATGAAAAAGGCACCGGATCATTATTATAGTGATTATAGCAGTCTCGGCAAAACTGGACTCACTGTTTCATGAAAACACCAATAAACCAGAGCCTAGCACACCACCAGAGACAAAACAGCCATTTAGCTTCCTCAATGAATCAAATCAAATACAGCATTAATGACCCATTACGGAGAGCCATTACTGTCTTCTTGTGGGGACTGTAATCATGCATGGATGTAGAGTTTTTGAGACCGTGGAAATGACTGTCATTAAGAAATCTGTTGACGCAGCAAGCAGTCGTACAGTCGTACACTCAGTGAGAAGAGTGTCAAATGTAGCGTAAAGGCCTTTCCAATTGCACACTTAGAAGAACAGTATACCATATCTGTACATTTATATCAGCGATAGACTGATGTATTGGCCAGGCAGAATAATTAAAGGGACAGTACATGCAAAAAAGAAAATTCTGTCATCATTAACTCAACCTCATGTCATTCCAGACTATTTGTTCCTCTTTGAAGCATAAATGAAGATATTTTTAATGAAACCTGAGAGATTACTGCCCCTCCGTTGGAAGTCTATTCTCTTCATGAACACTTTAAAGAGTTTTAAGTGAATAGACATTCAATAGAGGGCCATTGTGTTTTGAAAAAGAAGAAAAAAGTCTTATAGGTTTTGAACGATTGATTACAATTTGCATTTTTGGGTAAACTAAACCTTTAAATAGACCGCTATTTGGCCAGTTTGGGATAATCAGAATTGTCCCACCTCAATTTCAAAATGTCAAAGCCTTAATGTAACCTTTTTCAAAAAAAAATTGGGAGGATTTTGAATAAATATGGATAAAAAATAAGATTTTGCAAGCCAAGCAGGGAATTTATACATTATTTAAAAGCAAGGCTAGATTCTAAACAAGCAGACAAATGTATTTGAACTTTCATCAAGCTTTAAAGGAAACATTTGGTCTGTTGAACAAACCGTTTATCAGCTCGACCAATAATAGACAACGCAATGCGAGCTCAGAATAGGTTTATAGACAAGTTTATAGTGTTTGAGTTCGCAAAACGATTAATATCAGCCCTGCAAGATCTAGTGAGAAGGTGACGTGGAAACCTGGAGAAACATTGTGCAATGAACAAAGTTATAAAAGGCTTTTGTAGTCTACAAATCACCAACATTCACAGTGGATTTTATGTAGAAAAGCTAACCGTAACCATGGTATTGTGGCAGAAATAGCCAAATGTTTTGTTTGTTTTTTCATTTTAGGGTTCGTACAACCCTTTGAGAGTGGAATTCAAGCAATTTTCAAAACTTTCAAGAGCTTCACGCAACTTTTTTCCAAAACTTCAAAGCTCTAAATATTACCAACTTAAATGTTATTTTTAATGTGATGACGAAAAACATTATTTGTTCATCCTTCAAAGGCTGTCCCCATTTGTAAAACCCAAGACAAGGGAAAACTAACACTTGGTGGCAAACCAAAACTTTTATTTAAAAAAAGACAATAAATTACTACTATAAACGGTAGATGGCGGCAGAGGACCACTTATTGGCTGATTAGCCATTTCCACTCCCTAACTTATTTTTTCCCATAGGTTTTGCTTTTGAATTGATATTTAGACATTATGAAGTCACATTTATAAAATATCATGTGACTGAATTACATAGAGAGCAAGTAAAGAGTGTTACTTTTATAATAACTGAAGCTGTTGATTGCTACCAAATCAGGGGCTGGCGCCACCATCTGTAGGACTTCTGCTCTCATATATTTTAACTCAATGCTTCCTTGCTGAATGAATGTATTCATAATCCTTTAAAAAAAAAACTTAATATGTGTGCATGTGTGTGAGAGAGAGTGTGTCAACATTAAAGAAATATAAATACAGAAAATGCATAAAAATACTAAAAAAATGAACAAATAAATTCTCCTTACCACTGGTTTGCAGATGGAGTTTAAGCATTCCTGAAGAGCCTTTGCTTCTTCATCCAGTTCTGCAAAATAATAATAAAAAGACAACTCTATTATAAACTGATTCAAAAAGAGAACAGGGCTTCACACTCAAATGGTTTTTACGTGTTAGAGACACTCTTATTTTCCATGAATGGATTAATAGATACACCAGCTAAGTTTAGTCGGCGTACAGTAGCTGCAGCAGAGTTCCTTCAGGCTGGAGTTAGTTAGCACTGATAAATGACTGAGTCAGTGCAAGAGTAATTACAGCTAATGTTATCTGCAGCAGCCTAAAGCTGAGGGAGCAAATGAAACCAGAGATGAGCTCTGCTCGGGTCGGAGAGAGGGCCCGTCCCCGGAGCCCCGTTACACCTCCCGATGGGAACCTGAGATATGATAGTCCTAGGAAAAAGATGACTTAATGGGACATTAATGTCTGTTAATGCTAATAACTACTTCCTAATAAACCTCCATCAGTGACCGCATGCATGAGTAACTCCAGTTGGTTATTAATTGAGGGAGAGCCAAACAGTAAACATGTAATTCCCTGGTCATTTTAAGTAAATTTATCTTTAATTAGATGTAGATTTTAATTAAAATCTAATTCGTTAAACCATTTTGGTGCTGAAATCTGATTGGATAAAACAAAGCTGATACAAAACAGCTGATGTAAGCAAGCTTATTATGCACTGTATGTGTACAGTATACATTTGCTCTCATTATTAGGCAAATGAACTGAAGCAAGGTTCAAAAGTCTGAGATGATACTGAAAAACTGGGATTTTCGTTTCATTTAAACCTGAAAATACATAAAGTTTTGGATTTAAACATCTGTGAAGTAAAAGAAAGTAGTAGCATTTAATTCGAAATCAGTTCGAATTAAATGCCATCAAGTGAACTGATTATCATTTAACTTTCATTACGTCATTATTATCAGTTGCAGTAAATTTTTATACTGTTTATATAATTTGTAACAAAAAGCAAAATAAAACAAAGCCAAAAACAAACAAAAAAACAGGAAAAAAAAATAAAAAAAATAAATAAAAAAATCCGAAACAAAACAAAAACACCACACACAAACAAAACAGAAACAAAACCACAACAACAAACAACCAAAACAACAAACAAACAAAACAGAAACAAAAAACGACAACAAAACAAAACAGAAACAAAACAACCACAACAAAACAAAACAGAAACAAAACAACCACAACAAAACAAAACAGAAACAAAATAACGACAACAAAACAAAACAAAACAAAACCAAAATAACGACAAAAAACAAAACAGAAACAAAACCACACAAAAAAAACAAAAAAAAAAAAAATAAAAAAACAAAACAGAAACAAAAACCACAACAAAACAGAAACAAAACGAAAACAACCACAACAAAAAACAGAAGCAGAAAAAAACAGAACACATCAAAAAACAACAGAAACAAAACAAAGATAAAAAACCCACTAGTGGTCTCAGTCTTTTGGACCCCATTAGATTACTCTAAATAAATGTAACTATATCTTTACCATTGATGTCTCATATTGCTGATTCTACTGTTCTATAAAAGCAGTAAAGCTACAAGAGGCAGCGAGTAACATTTTCACAGCATCACAGTAACACCGCTTCACACTGTGCCAAACGACACCCTTTAACTGTGTCAAAAACACTGAAACGCACAGCATCCCGTGCTTTACTGCTTTATTGTAATGGTTCTAGGAACCCTCCAGTAGATTCTACCTCCAGACTCCGCCTCCTTCCCTCTTCCTGGGCTCTTGCCCAGGCCGGCGACAGCAGCGCTGGGCTGTGCCTGCTCCTCTGCGCCCTTACCCCCCAGCCCGTTCTGCAGATCTCCTCCTGAGGGCGGTGTCCCGCGGCTCTTCTGCGGGGATGGAGGGGGACTGTCTTTGGAGGGGGCCAAGCCTCCACCGCCGCCCACCCCTTGCCTCTCCTTCAGTTTCTTTTGCAGACGCTCATAGGTTTTGCTAGCCCTTTCATCTCTGTGAGCAAATGCCGCGCGTCCGTGTTGTGGGTGAGTTTCTGAGGACATTAGAAAACAGAGAGTAAGGAATAATGCGTAACGGGACATTTAATCATTGAATGCCAATGCACAAATTATAATCCTGTTATGGCGTCTCTCTTTGGAAATGAATTAACTATATAACAATTAACTAAATGTTTTCTTTATCCTAGATATGCAAAAAGGTCTGTAGTTAATATAATTATTTAAAAACAATAGTAGTTTGTGTTATTTTAGTATATATTACTAAAATATGTATTACATATATACTATATGCCTTTATAGTATGGGTTAATATTTTATATTGTTAGTTTCCATTTCAATTTTAATTTAAGTTTTTGTAACTTAAACATTTTGTATTATACTATTATATATTTTTTAATTAAATTTTAGATTTTATTTTTTATTTTAGCTTTCATTTATTTGTATTTTAGTTTAAACTTAAAATATATATTCCTTAAAATATTAATATTAGTTGAATACTTAATTTCAGTTATAACAGTTTAAAACAACAGCAACAACACCTGATAATCCCATTAAGATCAATAAAATACGGTTTATTTCTTTTCTATTTATTGCTGACTGTTTACTTGAAAAACGGACAATATTTAAAGGAAAAAACACTACATGACAATGATTTAAGCTTTTTTTATTATGTATTTTTTTGTAATTTTGTAATGTATTATGTAATATTTATAATAAATAATTATTAATAGACATCAAATTATTGCTATAAAATGTAATAATTAAATTTGAATGTAATAATTAATACTAATAATTAATAAATGTTTAAACATTAAAATGGATGTGTATTATAGCATTTTATATATACACTGACATTTTTGTGTACACCTCCGAGTCTCTGGTAAGTCCCAGTGTCTCCAACAGGATTTTGTTTTTGTTGTGTTGACAATTTAATGGGCTTCCAGTCTTTCTCTCTCTGAAAGTTCATAACTCAGCTAAAATGTAGTCTCATATTTTTGTCAAACCGCTGTAGAGTCAGCGGTGGAGCAGCATTTTTTGGTGAAGCAAAAGCTTGTGTGTGTGTGTGTGTGTGTCTGTGTGTGTATATACTAACCCTGCTCTGTGTAGATGGTGGTGTGTGCTGGGTGGTACTGGGAGATGTACTGGGGGTTCATATCCCCGGTTCCTCCAGCCATGCCTGAGTACATGGGAGGGGGAGCGTGCATGATGTGCGGGTGCGGGATGAAGGCCTGCAGGTGGGGGTGGGGCGGCGGGTGGTGAAGTGGGGAATGGCCCCCCGGATGAAACTCCGTCTGAGGTAAGACCAACACCCGCCTCACTCCGTTCTCCTCAATGATCTACACAGAAAGAAAGAGAAGTTAAGACCCTCATACGAACTGGGGTAACTTCATTTTGAACAAAATGAAATTAGTTTGGAGTTTGTTTCAGGAGTTCGAAAAAGCTTGCCAAAGTGAACTTTACAGGAAAAGTTCGTTCCAGCTGGTAAACACCTTCGAACTACCATTGGTCAGTGGTGATGATGTAATAGGTGGGTGTGGCTCTGAGGCCCCGCCTTCTTTGACGGTGAAATCGTCTCTGGTTCATTTCTTCTGTTAAGTCCATCGAGGTCAGACGCGAGTATAACCATAAACACTAGAGAGCCGCTTTATAGTAGAAATGAAGGTTGTAATTCTAATTGAATGATACTGACACTGTATTTTGTGTTAAACCCTCTGGGGTCGAAAACCGCGTGCCCGCGTTTTGCTGGATTTTTTCCTTATCAGTGCAAAAGAGAATCAAATTACTCTGTTAATTTTGATCTTAAATATAAGTGTTGTACATCATTAGATGTCAAACAAAGAAAAATAAACATGATGCGCGTTTTCCCTTCTCTCTGTCTTTGAGGTCCGTTCTGAAACGCGTCCGAAACATTCACTTTAACTCTGTCAATACTTGTCACAGAGATACGAGAGATGTCTCTTTATGAAGCTGAGATTCTCTTTCAAATGAAGTATTTTTTTTTTTTTTTTTTTTTAATATTTCCAGTTTATGTAATCCGTTTGAAACCAAGGAGAGTTACAGTTTTTTCGCTCTCCCTTCATTAAAGATAATTAGGTGAGCCCGCCACACCCCCAGCGCTTTTGACATGGTAAATAGGCGATATGCATCCCACACGCGGCACGCCCCCGATCACTGCATAACAACATGAAGATTCTTCATCAGAGATTCACTGATAGTTCATCGCGTTTTAGGGATGGAAGCACGCTAACGTTACTCCTTCAGAGGATTATGGACAGCTGGGAATAATTAACCTTTTCCTCAGTGGAATTTGAAACTCAGACAAGCGGTTGCATTTTGAAGAACGGATTGACCCCGAGGATACAAGTTCGGAGTAAGTTTAGTGTTTTATAATTCCTTTTCTGATCATAGAGCTCAAATGCATTTTCAGACTATAGTAAATATTAACTCACAACGTTCGTGTAGGCCTATACGCTCGTGTAAACTTTTTAAATAACTGCTTAGTTTGTAATGATTTAGTGAAATATATCAGACTGATCTCATGAAACTGCGTATGTATGACACGCCAATTCGTATTTCCATTTTTGGCGTGCTATCAACACGCATAATCGCTTTTCAGCGTGTTTATGAACGCCGTTGACTTAACGTTACATTACTGTATATATAAATATATGAACTACCCCAACCCCGTCCCTAAACCTACCCGTCACTGGTTAATACCATTTATGAGTCTTTCCCTACCATCCTAGGAAGAAAAATATCGCTCCCCCAGATGTATATCAAAATTTGGCTTTATTTCGCACGGATTTTTAACAGCGTGTACATACACGCGGAATCACTCGGACATAACGGCGTAGATATACACGCATACACGCGGATAGCTCAAAATGCGTATAAATAACACGCCACTTGACTTGAAAGTGGCGTGTATGTTTACGCAAAAGTCATGATGTCATGTTGAATAGACATGTTGATGTCATGTTGCCAAGCGTGTTAGAGGTTACAGGTTCGAATCCACCACTAGCATATTTTTTTTCTCTCATCAAAACCGAATATGTTCATCAGTGGTTACAGTATATATCAAACACACACGTATATAGGACACACGTTTGTGTGCATTTTATTTTGTGATTTCACCGGAATGAATAGTGTCCGCAATGGCAATAGATTGAAAAGCACGTTCTGTGCGCGCGCCGCCACAAGAGACTCACTGTATCCATGACACTGATAGCAGGACACGAGCGCTCAGCTTGAGTTCAAAAACAAAACATTTTAGCTCTAGATCTCTTATTTAAGAGCGGAATAAATGAATGATCTACTAGTTAACTAGAGATGTTTTATTTGTATTAGGTACAGCCGTTCATTGAGTGTATCAGTAAATGCGTGCGGTCGATGAGCCATAAACAGATACTCGCGGTTACGCAGTCTACCAATCAATAGATGTTTCTCTGTCCATCAACAGATACATTGTGCATCTATAATCATAATAGTCCATCAGTTTACTTTGGATAATGTGCTAACAGTTTTTTGCTTTTGTTTTGTTGTGTTTACATCGTCACCATCAGCCTTCAGAAATCATTCTGATATAATTTTTTTTTAAAATCAATGTTGTAAACAGTTATGCTGCTTAATTTTTTTTAACCTGTGATAGTTTTTTTAGGATTCTTTGAATGCACTTTTTTTTATTTATATAAGCACTATATAAGCAATATTTTATATATTTTTTTATATAAAAAAAAAACAAGTTTGGTCTTTTTATGTTTTTTTTTTTTTTTGAAAGGAAGTGTTAAGTGATATGAATGACTTTAAGTCTTTATGTTCTTAGGAAAGATTTCTATTTTGAATAAATGCTGTTCTTTTTAACTTTTTATACATCGAATCATTCTTAGTTCAGGCTGCCTCACAGCACCTTGATGGGGCATTAGCACATTGGGGGAGTGTCTTTAGTCTCCCCAGGTGTAAATCACATTAATATTCATGGGCATTAACACTCCCACGCATACAGCAGTAATGACCCAAAAACTGATGTAAGAAATTCAAATCGTTATATTGATCTTTCTGAAAGAGTGGTCAGAATGATTTTCACTTCATTTTGAAGTAAAAATTCCAGCCTACAAGAATAGTAACTCAACAGTATTGTTTTCAACTATTCAGTATGTGTTAAATGGCCTTATTGCGGTGACATTTTTTTTCCCAAAACGTACTAACCACGCATATTTTTTTTCTATAAAATGCAAACATGTACATCCATTTTGCTCACATATTATTGTAGCAGAGTTTGTGCTGAATACAGCAAATTTATATGTTGGCAAATGGGGATGTTTTAAGTAGCTGAAATAAGCACAAATGTCAGGGCATACCAAAACACAGAAAGAGCCCGAAAACAGCTCAGACCCCAGAGGGTTAATACTGTAAACTGCTTGATTTAAATGTGCAGTAAGTTATTTCTGAGAAACACTCTTGATATTGAAAATCAACACAAACAAAAACACCCCTTTCTTCATTGATCCAACCCTAAAATGCACGCAATGTAAGAGTGGATGTCTCTATCAAATTTTCTTGAAGCATTATTTTTGCTTCGCTTCAGCTAAAGCAAAGATGACGAATGGATGACAAGGAAGAGCAAAAAATGAATACAGTACACAAGAGCAAGAGTTTGTTGTCAGCAGCTCCAGGCAAACAATGACACTCCAAACTGCCCTGTTACTTTAGCTAACATTACAACAACAGCATATCTTAGTTCTGTGTGACACAGCAAAACTAATGTTTACAGCATATAGAGCAGAAACACAGCAACCTTGCCATCTGTTTTTAGGCCTTCCCGCTTATGTCTCTCCAACGCTGGAAAGCTTTTCTAATATCAACACGGGTCCTAAAGCTCTTGCCTGATCATAATGCTTATTTTTCCAGTGATATTCCTCTGACCTTTTCTCTTTTGTAATGTCTCTCAGCCATCTCTCTTTCTACAGTCTTTCTTCAAATCTTGCTCACTCTCTCTCCTCCCCCATCATGAGTGAACACGCCCCCTACCGCTGATTGGCTCAGTCTATCTCCTCCTCCATCATGAGTGAACACGCCCCCTACTGCTGATTGGCTCAGTCTATCTCCTCCATCATGAGTGAACACGCCCCTAAAGCTGATTGGCTCACTCTATCTCCTCCTCCATCATGAGTGAACACGCCCCCTACAGCTGATTGGCTCACTCTCTCTCCTCCTCCATCATGAGTGAACACGCCCCCTACTGCTGATTGGCTCACTCGCTCTCCTCCTCCATCATGAGTGAACACACCCCTACTGCTGATTGGCTCATCTCTCTCTCCCCAATCATGAGTGAACACGCCCCCTACGCTGATTGGCTCATCTCTCTCCTCCCCTATCATGATTGAAACACCCCCTGCTCTGATTGGCTCACCTCTCTCCTCCCCATCACGTGAACACGCTCCTACAGCTGATTGGCTCATCTCTCTCCCCAATCATGAGTGAAAACGCCACCTACCGCTGATTGGCTCACTCTCTCTCCTCCCCATCATGAGTGACACGCCCCCTACATGCTGATTGTCTCACTCTCTCTCTCTCTCTCTCCCTTCATGAGTGAACACGCCCCCTACTGCTGATTGTGCTTCATTTCTTCTCTCCTCCCCCATCATGAGTGAACACACCCCTTACTCTGATTGGCTCATTCTCTCTCCTCCCCCATCATGAGTGGACAGCCACCTACTGCTGATTGGCTCACTCTCTCCTCCCCAATCAGGGCTGCGTTCAGCACCGACAAAAAGTTGCAGAAAGTTTTTTAAACAGAAACGGTGACGCGTTGAACGCACTGTTGTGATGACGCAAGAGTTGCAACTACGGCAGCTAAGAAGGCTGTTCTTTGTGAAAAATTTTCGGAGCATGATGAAGTCAGTATAAATATGTGTTTAATACTACAAAATATGCCTGATGTTACAGTTACTGCACTTGCCGCCCAGAACACAAGAGAAATCCCAATCGAGTGAAGGGATTTGTGGAAACTGAAATGGAAGCACATCTTACCTAATAAAGACTAAAACACATCTATTTAGCCTCACATACTGACTTTATTTGTTGTTCATACTTTTTTATTAATACCCTGTATTTTCTCTCATTTTTAGGAAAAGCACTTTACATGCCATTGCTTATTTTATACCAAATGTCATACACTTGCAATGAAGCTAAAAATATAAACAACTACATCATTATGTTGATATCCTATATTTTTTAAACTTACGACAAACATGTCTTCTAATATCCTCAGTTGTTGCGTATCGAACACATTTTGTAAATTACTTCCATTGTGCGATTCACTTTAATACCGCGTGCTTATATACATGTTGCTGCTGATTGGACTGCAGTTCTGACACGCCCACCAAACAAGAGAAAACGCATCTCAAACCCCGTTGCACACGGTGCACAGCCGTTTCCAGGAAACATGACGTTCAACCCGGAAACCGTAGCAAAACTTTTCGCACCGTTGTGATCTTGAACATGCCCCAGGTGAACACGCCACCTACTGCTGATTGGCTCTCTCTCTCTCCTCCCCTATCATGAGTGAACACGCCCCTACTGCTGATTGGCTCTCTCTCTCTCCTCCCCATCATGAGTGAACACGCCCCTACTGCTGATTGGTTCTCTCTCTCCTCCCCCATCATGAGTGGACACCCCCTACTGCTGATTGGCTCTCTCTCTCCTCCCCCATTATGAGTGGACACACCCCTACTGCTGATTGGCTCATCTCTCTCCTCCCCCATCATGAGTGGACACCCCCCTATTGCTGATTGGCTCTCTCTCCTCCCCCATCATGAGTGGACACACTATGCTGTTGGCTCTCTCTCCTCCCATCATGGTGACACAGCCCCATACTGTGATGGCTCTTATCTCCTCCACATCATGAGTGGACTACACTACTGATGCGTTCTATCTGAGTACAATTCTGATGGCTCACAGAGAGGAACAGAACCTACTGTGATTAGTTTTTCCATATAGTTGAGTGCCTATGTGATTGGTCATCAGAAAAAGTTTTCTGAATCGGACTTGACAGGTAAATTAAGTCTAGTGTGACGTAAACACGAGCGTGCGCTATTACACTAGTGATCTTGAGGCCGACAGAGAAGGAAATAAATACTTGAATAAAGTCATTATTTTTGTTTGTTTTTTTGCTCACAAAAAGTATTCTCTTCGCTTGATAAACTTAAGATTGAGATTCTTTAAAGGGGTGGTTTACTGCTTTTTTTCTTTGCATGATTGTGTTTATGGGGTGCAATATAACATGTATTCGTGGTTTTTCTTTTTTTAAAAGTCTTATTTTTCATAAATTTCACCTTTATTGTAAGCCGCTTTCTCCTCTGTCATTTGAACGACCGGTTGACTTCCTGATTCTATGAAATCACTCCCTCAGAAACAGGCAGTGGGCTCAGATTGGTTAGTTTGGGCTGGTGTGTTGTGATTGGCTACTGTGTAGTGCACGTTGTCCGGAAAATTCACGCCCATTACCTTTACGGGTGAATGTTGCATCATGTGTGTTCCTGTCAAATGTAAATAATGGTGTCGATACTGCAGTATCAGTTTGAGCCAGAATCAGACAGAAAGCGGCAATGAAGAGAGTCAAGCAGAACCTCCCCACACACGGCTCTTACAAAACGTTTCTGAATGGTAATTTGCCTATTTTTTTTTTTACTTTATACACGTTTGTCTTACACAAAATAGCATCGAACCAACTGGCTATATACATAAACAGCGTTGGCATTGGTTTACGTTCTTGATTAAATCGAAAAATAACGTCATAAAGTATATATACATGAAAAATACATTTACAACATTAGTAGGCCTACATATACAAATTCAGGTCCAAAATGTTTGTAAGCGTTTGTCGTAGACACGAAATAGCATAACTAAGTGTGTGCATGAATTTGGTAAAACTAAAACATTACGTCTGAAATTATACATGCAAATACATTAAAAATGATTGAGTCTTAGCCTACTTACAGGTTGTGAACTGCTTCATGTTTTAGTAACAGTTTCTTGTGGAATCCGGCATTGAATTCGTGGAGATTCAGGAAGCTGTCTTCCGTAAAATGTGCCGCACAGAGAGCTAAATTACGATTGTAATTTTCAGGAACATAATCAAACATAAATTGTATCCATTGTTGACGAACTACAACGTCCGTGGGAAGCCCGAACACAGAAGACCTGGCACACTCGACGAGCCGCAGAAATATGGCCATGCCCTTTTTTGCATATTCCGGAGGGAGGGTTGATGTAAATGTATGGGTTAGTGACGTCTAAAACCCATTGTAGTCCCAATCGAGTCGTTTCTGTAGGCATCAAACATCATGATTTTTAAAAGACGATATCTCTGCTTACATTGAACTTTCAGCGCTGCAACTTTGCAGATAATGTTCATGCACCAACAGCAACATTACACACTATTTAAAATGAAAAAAGTGAAATCGCAATCAACCACCCCTTTAATAACTTTTCTGGGCCAGCAAGTTTCAATCCTTTAGAAGCCTATGGAGGAGAGATCCAGCTCTCAGATTTAATCAAAAATATCTTAATTTGTGTTCTGAAGATGAACGAAAGTCTTACGGGGTTGGAACAACATGAGGGTGAGTAATTACTCACAGAATTTTCATTTTGGGGTGAACTATCCATTTAAGTGGACTAGATGTTGGGATTGAGAGAAGTTGGTGGATTTTTTCTCTGTCTCTTTGTGGAGCTTGGAGTTTTTTGGATTTGATTGCTCATCTTTGAGGACTTAAAACAGACACGGTCTTCACGAAGCTGCTCACGGACTTTTCTGCCTTACCGGTGAGACTGATTCAAACTTCATATCAACATGCTGGACAGAAAAGCTATATGCCCTCATGTCCGCACTCATATGCAAATACACACGTGCTGGGTTTACTGTGTCTTTGTAAGCTTTGATAATCTGTTATATACATTTTGGTGCTTGAATGAATTGTGTGTGCTATTTTGGCTCCTTTAATACTTCCTTAAAAATATCTATGATTTCTCTTGATGTAAAATTCTCAGTATCCAACGGGAAGTGTTACACTACAAAAATAACTAAATAAGTAGTACTGTAATGACTCACCTGTTGAACGTATCCAGGAGGCACATAGATTTGAGGCACTGAACCGTTTGGGGACATCATGGGAACCTGAGCAGGACCTGTGGAGGAAACATCATGAGCAAATAAATACATTAAGTCAGTGTTCAAGCAATTCAGCTTTGCCATCCCAGGAATAAATCACATTTTAAAATATAATCAAATGGAAAAACGGTTATTTTAAATTGTAATAATATTTCACAGCTTTGTTTTTAATGATGTCTGATCAAATAAATGCAGCCATGGTGATCATAAGAGACAAACTAGACTTTTCCTTTCTTTCCTTTGAGTAAATGACTGTATTTGAAGTTCAATTAAAGGTGCTCTAAGCGATGTTACTTGTTTTTTAGGCCAAAACATTTTTTGTCACATACAGCAAACATCTCATCACTCTTCGCTAGCTGCCTGTCCCCTGAACACACTGTAAAAAGACGCGGTCTCTGCAGACACCCCAGGCTCCACAAACGACAACAACAACAAACTGGGCTAACCCGCACCACGAAACATAACAAACTGTTCCAGCCAATAACCGACAAGAAGGATTTGGGGGTGGGGTTTGGGGGGTTAGTGCACGGATGAGGAGGAGGGAGGGTCTAGCTAGCCTCCGTTTTTTTGACAATACTTTAAACGTCAACAGTAAGTGACGTCACCCGACATCGCTTAGAGCACTTGTAATTCTAAGCAGGTCGGAAAATCTGTCACATGTAC
Organism: Chrosomus eos; assembly: GCA_036326025.1. Taxonomy (NCBI): domain Eukaryota; kingdom Metazoa; phylum Chordata; class Actinopteri; order Cypriniformes; family Leuciscidae; genus Chrosomus; species Chrosomus eos. The sequence goes on from CM070825.1 coordinate 13,087,814, forward strand.
AGATGTGTGCAGTTCAGTTTTTGGCCAAACATTGATAAGCTTATTTACTACGTCAATGCAAATGATTCCTGAAATTTACTCAGCTGGGTAAAGAAACACACTGATAAACGCCAGAGTCCGTGGAAGTTATAGCACTGGAGTGTTTGTTTCAGGAAAAACTGTGACTCAGCAAAGCCTGTTACAGATCGGCTCTTTCATGCCTTCCTTTGCAATCTGACACTTTCACTTTCAGAAAAGACTCGGAGAGCTTGTTAGAGCTGGATGATGCAAAGGACAGCAAACACACACACACACACACACAAATGCAAAACGACAAGTAAACACAGACCTCCGTCCTGCTGTGCAGGTGTACTTCCTTCGCTCATGGTAAAAGGGCAAAGAAACCGAGAAAATAACAGTCCTCCACGAAGAACGGGAACGTGAGTGTGGGCTTTTATTTGTTTTTCGTCCTCTTCCCTGTCTTTAGAGCAAAGGTTTCTAGCTCCACCTCTCCAGGCTAGAGTCGCCAGTCACAGGTAAAAGGTAAAAGTCCTCGGCACTACAACTACAGACTAAAGGGGACATGTTTTGTTTGGCATGGTCAAGTTAACTCCTGCTAGACACCCGACCTACAAACTTCTGTAGTAAAAAAACATTAATGGATAAAAAATAATAATAATTATAAAACAAAAAATCTGATTTAATGTGAAAAAAAGATAAAAACAATACAAAAAAAAAACATTAAATGATAGGATAAAATAAAAAAGCAAAACAAAAACACCACAAAACAAAAGAAAAAACAAAAAAGAAAGCATGGTTACGCAAAAAAAAAAAAGTAAAAACCAAACAAGCAAACCATCTAGGCATTCTAAATATTAATGTAACATTGTTTTATTAATACAAATATACAATTATATTTAGAAATGAATTATATGTAGGAATAAAGTTTCTACATAGCATGCAGCAAATGACTCTAACATGCACTCTTAAAGAGAAAGCGCTTTAAAGGGTTAAATCTTTCCCATAATTTATCACTGTCCCTTTCAAGGTATTGAAACTTATATTAAACCATCAATCAAAAACATGAAATATTTATATTTATGCGTTTAGCAGATGCTTATATCCTAAGGGACGTGCATTCACATGACATTCAAGGTACACATATACATTTTATCAGTGGAACAGAACCCATGACCTTGTGTTGTAAGCGCCATGCTAGGCTTTTTGAGCTATAGGAAAGGAAATATCTAATATCAGTAGATGAATAATCTAATCTTGGCAATGCCAAAATGTAAAAAACCAACAAAAAAAAACACTGATAACATTAGTTATGATGTTTTAAATATGACCTGAAACCCCAAGCCATAGATTTTTATTTGTCATTGTATGACATTTTTGAAAAAGCATAAAGTTCTGTTAACTTTATAACACTATATTTACCCCTGTGTTTTTAAGTAGTCTGCCAGCATCAGAACTAAGAATGGCCATTCAGATCACTATTCAAGTCACACATTTTCCACACATTTCTCTGATGTTGTCTTTCATGGAAACAGCAGCACTATTATTTGTACAAGCCACACCAGAGAAACACAAAGAAGAGATCAAATTGAGCCAAAGCACCTGGATGTAGCGTAATGGAGGAACACGTTGACCTGCACTGCTCAACCTGACCAAAAACAGGCCTTATTAATCTATCCAGATCCAGGAGCGGCTCATCCTAACATTCCCAACAGCCGAGGACCCTCACGTTCCACCTGAGGATCAGAAAACTGATCTTCCAAACATTGGATTACAGTCGAACTGTTTTTAATATAGGATATCAGATGCGCAAACACGAGGCGGTTTAATGGTTCTTGTTTCTACATCATGTGTCACTCTTGTATTAGCTCACAGTTCACATCCTCCCCTCGCCCGGATCGCAGCTGTTTTCACTCCATGAACAGGCTAACTCACATAATCAGCGAGTGCTTGCTGGAAGTAATTACGGCGCGCGTAAGCCTTCGCTGCTCTATAATCAGCGTCAAAGTGGGTCTCCGTGTGTAAATGAGTGTGTACGTGGTTGGTGACATGCTCAAAACAGAATCGTCTGATCTTCCGATCGGAATAAGTCTGGCATTTTATTTGACATTAACTGCGAGTTATGCAAAGCTGCCGCATCACGGAAAACAAGAATTTACTTGGATTTATAAAAAATAAAAAAAAATTAGTTCAATGCTACGTAGACATGTGCTGTGCTAATGTTCATTGTGCCATTTCATTACAGCAGAGAAAAAGAAAAAAAAGATAATGACAAAACAGGGACAGGAATCATTCAAATGAATGATTATGTTCATGTAATGAATTGTTCATTGGTGATTCTATTATATTAAAGTCCCCCTGTGGTAAAAATCAAGCTTTTAAATGTTGTTTATAAGTCTATGTGGAGTTTTTAATATGGTTTAAGAAAAAACTAAATGCACTGTCAACACCAATGCTGAGAATTTTCTTCTTAAAGGGGTCATATAATGGTACATGCACTTTTACAAGTTGATTGTACAGAAATGTGTGTTGGCAGTGCCTGTACACAACCATCCTATAATGATAAAAATCCATCCAGTGTTTTTGTTTTAATCTCCTTATATGTTTTCCCCTGCTTCAAATCGAGCCGTTCGTTTTTGTGACGTAGATAAAACGGACGCCCCTCCCACGATTGTTGATTGACAGCAGCGTTTCAACACAGACCCGCCCTGAGCGCGCTGTCCTCATACACTGGAGCAGAATGGCGTCTTGCGATTGTGGTGTTCTGTTCTTGGGTGTAATATTAAACACAGGAGTCATTTTAATGTTAAAAAAAATCCATTATTTATCAAATTTTCTTTTTGGGCCAATAACAATAACATTAAAAATGAACATATATCGTCCGATACTGATATGGTGGCCGATATATCATGAATCCCTAGTATTTATATAAGTTGGTCTTCACTGGTCATGCTGATATGTGCTTGATTTACAAAAAAAAATAAAATATCTCAAGAGTAATATATTTAGAAATCATCTAGACAACAGTTTACGGTACGGTTTTGATTCAAATATCAACTCAAGAGTCATCAATTCGCCAGAGTAATGAAGCACAGTGTTCTGTTCTCATCGGCAAAAGATTGAATCTGCAGTTAATGGAAGAAAAACGCAGTTTCCCACAAGTGGACAAAAATGGAATTGCAAGAATAACGAATTCTTTCAGATGAACTTCCTAAACTTCCCAAAGGTTAGTCAGACAAACAGCCTCTCTTCAAACTCTGGTTGAGCTGCTGCATAGGGCTGGTTCAGCTGCTCCATAGAGAAGGCATTAGCTATTAAAACACCATTTTGGTCTAATATTTTAAAAAAACAACACCACTACTCATACATCCTATTAAAATCATTAGCCTGTCTTCTAATAAGCCTTGTAGTCCTACAAAGAGCATAGAGGACTATTAGCTCTTTACTTTGATGTGGAGTGCCGTGCTAGCTTTTGAAGCCCGTTTTAGGAGAGACTCAAGCAGACTAATTGATGACTAATGACTCGGGTCACCTCAGATGCAAAAAACCCTGAGCGTGGGAGGAACCTGATCCAATTCTACATCAGAGAGCCTCCCGAGTAAGATGATCGATTTCTGATTTACGATATGGTTTGGTGGCGGGGGCGTGGAAAGATGCGGCAAACGAAGACAACGAGCGTGAACGAATGAATGAAGTACAAAAAAAAAGGTATGGCTAGAAAGGTAAGAGGATGAATGGGTTGTAACGTCAAAAGGAGGATGGGATGGGTGTTGAAAAAGGGGGATGGGCTAGGAAGGGGGAAAAAAAGACACTTTTACATCAGACTGACGCACAAGCACAGACAGAGATCAGACACAAAAGGCCACATATCCCCCTCCCTCTTTCTCTCTCGTTTCAGATCCTGAAGAGCATGGGCGGTCTGCTGTTCTGCTGACGTGGACCCCCAGTGCCAGCCTTCCAGAGGAAACATCAACAAACACGGAGAGGACGAGAAAAACACACGCGCACCGAGCCAAGAATAACTCCAAACAAACAGGCAGTTCTGTTCTGAGAATAAACAGCCGTTAAATCTTCTCTCAGACACAAACACAACCAGAACCGACACGTTTAAACAGAAACTATCACTCAGCAGCTCTTCAACATTTCGTGGATTGGCAACGAAAGCCGACAACATAAAGATCCGCTCACTAGGACTGAGGGCAAACACAAACCTTTTGTGGATATCTCTGGATGTTCAGTAAATGACCCAAACGCTCTACTGAAATCCAGTAAGATGAATAGGAACAGAAGGCTACAACCTGACAGTGCTCGACATCTCGATAATCTATCTGGACAGACAGTCCGAACGCAGCTGTTTCTTAGTTCTAGAACTTGAGAGAAACATCTCTAACAGTTAGTCGGCCCTACAATCCTGAATTCAAGACAATGCAATGGTCTTCATTTGGTCATGGTAATGAAAGAAGAGCACAAGCAAACAGTCAAACATACATAAAGCTAAGTACTGATGATAGAAGATTGAGAAAGTTCGAAAATCTTTGCTTTGTCGCTGTACTGTTCGTCGCAACCTTCTCAAATTTAACCATATCATCAAGAAGCGGATCACGTGAGGTTCATGGTCTCATAAAGTTCTACACAAACTCATAAATGAACCCTCACGTCACCTCAAGTTAGAAAATGAATGACTTCCAGTCGCTTTGTCAGTGCAAATGGATATTTAACTTTGTGCTCCTGGATCCAGGAAAGACTTTGCTCTTAGGGGCGGTTTACACGTCAACGTTTTCAACTAAAAACTTTTTATTCGTTTTGGCCATTCGTTTACACGACGACGGCCTTTTAGGTTCCTGAAAACACAAAATTTTAAAAAAGGATTTCAAAGTGCAAGTTTTTGAAAACGGTCTCCGTGTAAACAACAAAAAGTTGTCCTGTAAACGTACCCTTAGTTGCAGCTAATCCAACCTAAAACACTGGGAATGTGTCTCACTCTCCGGGTCTAAATACACTGGCCCCAGAAATGATCAAATCAAACACAGTTCCACCCCTTGTCTAGGCTAATTTCTAATTAGAAAACGTTAACCCAGTTCTATACTGGCATTGCTGATTATCTGTTGTCTGATTAGTTCTAACTAATTTACTTTCTTTCTTTCGGTGTAATGGAGGCTCTATCCTCTTAACACTTTGTCACCTGTTGAGAGGGTCCTACAGCGCTCCATTAGCGGATTAGAGAGTCACTAGCGTTGGCCGACAGCATTCAGGGAAGGTGACATGCAGGTCGGGTGAACAGATAGAAGGATTACCAAAGTACGAGTTATACTTAGACGGTTATAATTTAATGACCAACCGCCTCCTGTGCAATATGGAGAAATTTAACAAGGAGTCTTTTTTTGAATGCTAAATGTTTAATTTGCATCCTTCACAGCTGTGTAACAAGCATCCGTCACGCCCCGACGGACTGAGTGACGTCCGTCTGCATGCACAGAGGGAGGAAAAGACCACAGCGATGTTTATGGAACAGAAGAAACTCGATTTGGCGAGCCTCCCACTGTCTCCTCTCGTGATGCTTCAAAGAATAACGCAATAGAGAAAGAAAGGTTGGGAGGAAGTCAAGCTTACTGGGATAATATGCTTTCGCCCTCATTCCTTGGACAGTATTCAATGGGGTATGATAAATCCCTTGTCTAAATTGGAAAGCCCACACAGATTTATCAGTGCATGGAATCTGTTTTTACCGCCCCAAGAGTTATGCAAAGACAACATGGCATGCAATGGTAAAATAAGAGTATTGATTAAGCTTGTTGAACCCTGCACCCATCTAATTGTTGAAGGATTATCATCAAATAAACCAAAACACACTTGGATCTTTCTCCAAACCATCTCTTATCCTCTCTCTCTCTCTTTCTGTCTCTCTCTCTCTCCATCCCTAAAGGCTTGAGCAAAGTGGGATGAGTCATCGACTCATTCATTCAAAAACCTATGGACTGCAGAAGCAGTGAATGAAACGTGTACGGGAGAAACTGAAAGAGAGCGAATTCATAAAATTAATATATATTGCGACATATCTTTCTGCAGAGACCCCACATATACAAAATACAAATGCATCAGATTCATTCATGAATCCAGAGCAGAACGTTTCAAAATGTTCATAAAACCATTGTTGCATAAATTCTCATTCAAACTACTGCATGAATGATGAACGAGGCCCACTGAACACACATGTTGATATTGACCAATAATAGTTTAAAGTTACAGTGAAATTTCAGTAGTTGTGGGTGATATTTTCTTCCCTATTATGGCATTAATCTGAGTGGAACAGATTATCGAAAAAATAATTATCGAAAGAGAAGAAAAGCAGGATGGGACTTGGTCCTATCCATTGTTTGTTGGTGGGATTTTGAGAAATATGAATGTGAGCTTCTAGTGGATTGTGGAGGGGAGGGGTTTGAGACTAATTAAAGCATGACATCCATGAAAACTGGACCCATCTATTTTCTAAATGCCAGTTATTGATCTTAATAGTGGACAATTCAGATGTATTCATTTCTTTTTTTTCAAACGTTTATTTGACTTCGTATTATAAAAGGGGTCATAAGTCATGACATGAGAAATCAAATTTGCCTTGATATTTTGAAATATAAGGGGTCTTTTAACATTAAAACATCCTGCAAGTTTCATAGCTTAAAATGGCCTCCTCACTATAAACATAGCATTTATTTAATAGTGAACAAACATGGTCTTTGCCTGTTGTTTTCTGAAAAACATGTTTATTACACGGCTCTCTGGGGTACTTGATTCTGATTGGTCAATTACGGTATCCTGTGTGCTCAAATATTTCTCTATTTCGCCATTTAACTATAATTGGCCGCTGTTCCAGGCTACTAATTTTCTGCTGTGATAGATTCAGGTGTGGTATCACTGCGTGATCCCTTAAATTTCAATTAATAAAATAATTTAAACTCAAATCAATTCAAATTCAGGTATTTTATTCATAGATGCATCCCTAGTGCTTTCCTTCTCCGTGTGAAAAGCACATTCAGACCAACGTGCTCTTTGATGTCGTCCTCCTGAAGGTAAACTATCATTTTGTTTAGTCTCAAATAAGGGTGAAACAAAGATTAACATGTTCTTTGATGCTAACCTATAAGCAAACAATTGTTCAGTTTAGTTTCAAGTGAGTGATTTGCCTTTTTATGTATCGTGGGAGAGAGAAGAGCTCTACACACAGTTCATGGCGATGGAATAAAGCAGCACTTGGTGACATTAGTAAGGGCTTCTCTGGATGGGTGAATGGATCGGGTCACGGTACTGAGAGCTCACCGCTGGCTTCAGTCGCAATCAAGAGTTGCTTGGGTGAGTAACTCCTTATAAATACACCCACGGAAAATGTCCACTCGCAGGGAATGTTCCCACCCACACCACACGCAAATGCACTATAATGCCTAGCAAAAAACATAACCCAGCGGATGTCTGTGCCAGTGCACACACCAGACAGCAGACACAACCATAAACACAGTCTGTTTGAATGTTCAGTCTTAGTGTAGCCATTTAAGCTGTTAAAAATCATAGTCTTATTGACCTTACAACTTTTAAAGGGGTCCCATTATGCCCTTTTACGAAGTCTTGGTTTTGTTTTGGGGGTGTACTAGCATATGTGTTCATGCTTGATTGTTAATAAAAACAAAATTTTTACATATTTTAAAGTATTACAGCACCTCTCTCCCCAGTCTGGCTCGAACACGAAAATTTTGATGAAGCTCCTCCTTTCGAAATACGAAATGTGCTGTGATTGGTTAGCTGGCCCAGTGTGTTGTGATTGGCATAGTTTAGCGCGTTCGGGAAATGTCCCGCCTCTCCATAACTGCGAGTTCTGCTCTAGTGTAAATACGAGTAAGGATTGCGTCAATTTCAAACCATTTCGAGCCCGATTCAGACCCTGACAATGTTAACGAACAGATTTCATGCACAGACTTTGCCTGCAAAGATTTTGTTGTTTTTTTTTCATTTTTTTTTTTTCATTATAGATACGCCGTTATCCACCATTTAATCACGATATTTGTCGGAAAACTAAGGTAATGCAAACAGTAATCGATCACAAAACCATGGCTCAATTAGGCCTCCCCCTTTTTTGCGTAATCCGTGGGCGGAGATTATTGAAATTAGTAACATTGTGACTTTGTTGTAAATTAGTAAATTATATTAATTAAATTATGTTAATTATAAAATAAAAAGTCATGATTAAAGTCTAAATTGACAAAATAATGGCATACAACGGAGAATGCATCCTGAGATTAGTATTTTAGTATTAAAATAAAGGTGCTCTATTATCTAGGGTATATCATAGTCCATTAACGAAGTTCTGCGATGACCATGGCACTCTTGTAATGGCAAAACCGAAATTATACAAGTCACAATTATGAATTAAAAAGGGTCATGACTTAAGTAGAAATTGACAAAAGTTGGTTATGGCATAACTGAAATTATTAGACTACAAGTAACAATTCTGAAATAAAATTGTTACAATTCGAAATTGACAAAAAGTTAGTTAAATGATGAGATAAAAAGCCACAAATCGTATTTAGTAATATGACAGTACAGCAATTTTGACTTCTCATAATTATGAAAAATCACAATTCTAAGATAAAAAGATCACATTTGCATAATGCTGTAATAACTCGGTGTCACAGATACACAGTGTCTTAACTGTTGCATTTATGAATTTTTTCATAAATAAGTTTGTAGGCCAGAAGTATGACATTTGTTATGATTTACCAAAGCATGATTGGGCTGACTGGACTGAAGATATCTGTGATATCATTTTAATGTGTGGTGTCGATAAGAAAATTAATAATTGCTATTACTAATGCTCATACTTGTGTATTAAACTTTTTTAGTTTATCCTACAGCGAAGAATGATTTCTTAAAGAAAAAAATCCAAATCGCAAAAAACAGTATAATAGTGTTAACAAGCCAAAGAAATAATAATAAAAAAAAGTCAGTCATAAAAAGGTAGGTTTTATAGTTCATATAGTTTGGAGGGAAAATGTTTTTAAAGAAACCAGTTGGTTAATAGAGAAGTGTCAGCATATTGGACATACAAGTTGTCTGTATCTTGCTCAGTCTTCTACAAACCAAAATCTGAGATGCTTTGCCCTGTATCTAACGTCAACCCAGCAGCTTCTAAGGTGGCTACTCTGATCGGCCAAAACATTGCAAGCAAAAAATAAATAAATAAATAAATAAATAAACACACTAAAAGGCAGGTGATGCACAAGTATACAGTGAGTCAAGTGTGTGATGTCACCTGGAGTATGACTGTCTGCACTTAGATGTCTAAATGTCAGAGTGGAAATAAACCAAGTGCCAGATGTGGCCCATCGCACACAATGTCAATGCAACAGCAAGTACTCACAAACAGAAGAGGATGAAAGAACATTGAAGTCGTGGAGGGAACAAAGTCAACTCACCCCTACAATATTGTTCGAGTGTTGATAGAGGGTCTTGCTCTATTACTAAGATGTTTCGTTTACTGGCAAGTGCAAAAGACTACAACTTGATATTTTGCAGCCGGTTGCACAAAACCACTTAAGCTATGAAAACCCTTAGTGATAAACATTTTTATCAACAACTTTTTTTTAGCTTAAGTGGTTTTGTAGACCTAGGTCCTGGTGCTTAGATACGGCTCAGGACAAGTCTATAGAAGTCTATATCTTCAGTGCAAGTCTATAGGAAATCCTTTCCATTTTTTTTTTTATAAGAAACTAACTCAGAAATGTGAACAGAGTAGAAAAGAACCCAGTTATTTTTATTTATACTGTTCGTGGGCATCCCAATCGCTCGGAGGAAGAAAGACGTTTGACAATATTTATGGCTCCAAAGCATGAAAATGGCTACACACATTATAATGCTAAATTAAGGCGAGACACTACGGGTGAATAGGGTAATTTTTTAAACTGGCAGATATCACCATGAAACTTCCCCAGTTGATTACCTACATTAAGATGAGAAAAAAAAATGTATTACAAGTTTTCTGTAATTTAATGTTTAAATATGCAAATGAGGCAATATCTAATTAAATAGGCACTAATTTGCATATATTTTAAAAAACTAAATCTGAATATTGGATAAAGCCAGGTTTAAAATTATTTTTTCATTGTTTTCACATATTAGATGGGGAAAAATTACAGAAGGATTTATGGATATACTACTTTTGTTATCCTGTAAATCAGAATATACTGCCAATAGCCTTTAAAATATATATTTTTGCCATGTTTTTTGGAATAAAATGTTATATAAATCAGGCTAGGAATAATATATTTACAAATCGTTCTGTAAATGTCTTCATAATATAACTAGGTACAAAACTGTAAAGTTTGGTGTATATAGGTGCTACTGAAGTGGAGATTGAGAAAAAAGTCATTTTGAGAAAACGCGCTTTAAAGATTCAGCATCAGCCAATGAGATTGCGCATTTAGAGTTACACCCCCCCCCCCCCCTTTTACTTTCACGATTGGTTGCTGATAAAAAGGAAATGACCATATTTGGATCCGACAGCGTTGAACAGGAGAAAGAGCGCTTTCTAACGGTTTGTGTGATGACGGTGCAGATCGCGATCGCAGAGCAGCGGAATGATTTAAAGGGTACCTATTATGGATTTTTGAAAATTGCCCTTCATGTAGTGTGTAACATAGATCTAAGTGAACGAAAACATCCTGCAAAGTTTTAAACATGAAAGTTCACTGTATACAAAGTTATTGTCTCTCAAAAGTAAGAGTTGACTCTGAGTCGCTGATATGAATCGTTCGACGAACGATGCTTTTCCTTTGTCTAGTTGACGTCAACTTGACAAGTTATTTGAATAAGATACGCCCACTTATTAGTTCGGAGACGCCAGGGAAAACTAACATCATGTCGACGAGACGCTGTGTTTTGAAGTGCGACGCAAAAGCAAACTTTTTTTCATCTGCCCAGTGAGGAGCATTTGAAGACTAAGTGGCTACAGTTCATATATACAACTACCACAGAAGTATAGCCCAACCTTGTTCTGTGTTCGCGTCATTTTGAAGATGATTGCTTCACAAACCTAAATGCTATAAAGTATGGATTTGCGAGCCGGCTGATACTCAAGGAAGGTTCAGTAGGCTACCGAGTTTATTTGGATCAGCTTCCTTCTCCGAATCACAACCTGTAAGTATTATTAATATTAATGTTGCTTTTATGTTTTATGTATCATGCTCAATAATTATTTTGTGTGTTGTGTACGCACAGCGCAGCTTCCAGGTCTTCAATGTCAATTGTATTGAAATATGTGAAGTGCAGGGCTCTCAAGTGTCACGCATTGAGCGTGACAGTCACTAATTTCGGTCTTTTGTCACGCTCTCCCGCCACACATTGTATTTCTCACGCTGAAAAACTATTTGTAATATATTTAATATGCCGCAGCGCCCAAAACTCTGGCCGCGCCGCTCTCACTCAGTGTTGCCAGGTCCGTATGCCTGCACTGTTTCCGCGGGTTGTTTGTTTGTAGTGCACGGGTTGACGCGATTGTTTTATCCACTGGAACATGATTGTTATTGGGGAAACACCCGGGAACGCTATTTGACTATTTTTAGCCGTGATTGGGCTAGTTTTGATGAGCAATTGGGCTGGTTTTGTTGTGCAGACCTGGCAACCCTGCTCTCACTGTGGAACCGGCAGGAATCAAGCGCGTCTCCTCTGGTGTTGTTCGTCTGGTGTTGTTAGCCAATCAGAAAAACGCACTATTGTATCTGGGTAAGATATAACGCAACAACCAATGACACCCCGTCGGCTCGGTGTCACTCCTTTGGGCTATGATTAGCGTCACGCAAAGGCAGGGTTTGGAAAAATGACTCACTAAACGATTCATATGGGAGTCGGTGAGCAAATCAGGTAAAAATAAATGCATATTATAAGACAACAAAAGTGTTTTTTGTCATTTCATGCTTGTAAAACTGTTGTTGGGGACTCCCAGAACATTATTAGGAACATTTTAAATGCCATAATATGTACCCTTTAAAACGACAACTTTTGATGAATTTATGAGAAATCTACAGACGCAAACAGACAAAGTGTAGTAAAATAAAGACCTAAATGTGTATTTCGGACTTTTTTTCGCCACAAGTCTGAAAGACGACATGTTATTGAAACCCCAAAATCTCACAATTGCCCAGTGAAAAAAAAAACGATGTTTTTGCCTGCCGTGTCTCGCCTTAAAGGAAACCTGGATCAATTTGCATTGAATAACCTCCTAAGTAAGTTTTGAAGATTTATACTTATAAAAAGGCAAACCTAGCCTGCATGCCTGTCCGAACCCCGCCCACAACATTTTTTGGTCGGGAAGTTCGGTCTGGACTCGATCCATTGAGGAGTGATTATGCTCGGTTCAGAAATCGTCGGGCCAATCAAATTGCCAGGGTGGGCTTTATACGATGATGGACAGATGATCTGCAGTTACGTAATCATCACGTCATCAAACGTATTTCTTTCAAAAATGCTTTTCGTGTTTGCAAGTAGGCCTACTCCTGAATCCTTAAATTATTTTTACAACATCGGCAAAGATCGTTAACACTCATTATTTGTTTACTACTTTTTCCAGAGTGCGTGCATTTGAGTTCTGTTGACAAATATGCAACTCAACATAGCCTACGTAACTTACTGCGTTGCTCTGATTGGTTGTAAGTATCCAATTGAGTGCAGAGGTTTTTTTTCCTGGTTGGGTTAAGACACGCCTCATAATTAAAGCCCTATGGAGCAGTATCAGACTCACATTCTGACTAGAATATGAGTATGACGAAGTCAGGCTAAGGCAAACCACTTTTGCCGAGCAAATTGTCAAAGGCAAGACTTGCTTCAAGTTGCCCACATTTGGCTGCTTAGAAAAAAACATTAAAAAAGGAAAGAGGTGGTGAAGGAAACAACTATTACAAGACTATTGTCCATAGTCCAGTTAGTCAGACAGCGGAGGAACGTCAGTAACTCCTGGCCAACATCCTACAAGAGTAATGAAAACACAAACAAGAGCACGCAAATGTGAGCGTATTAACAGGCCGGCCGCCAATGACCGCATCTAGGGCGGCAAACGTCAAAGATGCGTCAACGCCAGGATGTTAAAAGTCTGTTATGTTTCCCCCCTCTGATGTAATTCTCCTCAAACACAGCCAACCCCCGGCAGTCTGGGATGCCTTAAATTAAGTTCTCTCTTCCCCTCACAAGGCTGCTTCTTCAAATTAAACAGACAGTAATGAAGCTCCGTAGTGAGCATATGGTATACTTCCAGCTACTGAAAACACATGAATGAATTCAGAAATAGAACAAACAACCATCTGTACCGAAAAAGAAATCAGGAAGAGAGGGACAAACCAGTTCCCTCTGGTTTATCCTGCAGATTTTAGCATTACCTCCGGCTCGCTCTAAGGTTAGGGGTTAAAATTACACACACACACACGCTCTTCCCTCGGCTCCCGCAACGGTGAGTCATCACTCCATTCACGTCACTGACAGACAACAGCTCCCAGTGACAGACCAGTGCAAAGCAGTCCGCCCGCCTGCACGTTACTCTTCCTCATCAACTCCTTCCTCTCAGAGAGAGGTGAAGCTCGCATCTAAATTTAGCAACTCTTTCCCCCCTTTTTGAAAGAGAAGGGCGTTCTTTGTCCCAAAAAGACCTCGGCACGTGTCAACAGGAAGACTGTTGAGACGCACATTCAAAATGAATCCTAAATTACTGCTATGACTTATCAGTGACGCTTGGCATCTTTCAAAAACTCTCTTTAGTTCAATAAAGCAAAAAGACACCGTGCCTTACAGTGAGAACATTTAGTGACTCCTTCAGCAGATTAAATAAGACATTTTTATATACTTTTCGCACCTCTTCGCAATTATTGGTGATGGGTGCGTTTAAAGCTCGAAAAGCAATATTCAGAAGAAAAAAAAGTGTTTATGAAGCAGATAACGATTCTTCCATGAATAAGTTTTTCTTTTTTGACCTCAAAACCAGGGTTTAAAATTAATACCCGCCAAATGCCGGTAAAAATCAACTGTGGCGAGTAATGCTGTCAAATCACTAACCAGTTTTGGGTGTTATTATGTTTTCTTTGCTGGAAAAGTTTGTGCAAGCCAAATCTGCGCAGATTTAGCACAAATACTCAACTCGTGAGTCATCATGATATATTAAATAGAGGGTATGCACAAAATCTGCACAAATCTGGCTTACTTTAAAGTAACACTAAGTAGTTTTTCAACCTTCACAATATATTTCCAAGACCCTTGTGATGGTACATTGACTTAAAATAAGTTAAATGACTCGTCTGCCATAGCCTGACGTGGTCTGTATCGCTTTTACTGGCACTATGTAACTTCGGGGTTCGGGTAGGAACCCATGCACAAAAAAGAACTACAAACTCGACTGCTTTACGTCAAGCGCTACAATAGTCATTATTTCGTTTTTCTTCGTTTCTGATGTCGCAATACATCATCCTTTCATGAAATCATGTAACATACTCTACCTTGTCTGTGGACATCGTTCATTCTAAAGCCGGTGCTGGATAAACAGCGAGTGTGCGTGCGATGGTAGGCTAGATTATTTACGACAGCGGCAATGGAGAATTTTGTTTCCAACCAGTAGGGCGACCGAAGAGGAAAATTTACTTAGTGTTACTTTAACATGCCAATCACCAAGCAACAAATAACGGCACGATTGTTCATTTGCATTAAAGCAACTGCGAAGATTAAAAAGTATTTAGAAAGACAGAAAAGACATTGCTATTTTCCAAAATCCTACATGTTCTTTGTACTGTATTGGTCTGTCCATCTAAAACACATGTTTAGTGATGAGGATGAAGATGAAGGGAGGAGATGGCTGGATGACAGGATTTTTGAATAATTAAGTAATGTATTATATATTTAAATTTTATATATATATATTTATATATATATATATATATATATATATATATATATATATATATATATATATATATATATATATATATATATATATATCATAAGATGTGACAGTTAATCTGGTTCATTTATTTTTGGCTAGTAGAAGTTCTGAATGGCTGGTAACTTAATTTATTTGCCAAATCGACCGGTGGATAAAAAAAAAAAAGTTAATTTCGAACCCTGCTCATAACGTTTAATCAAAATAGTCATAACTTGATCTTGTGGTGAGAAATTTTTTTTTTCTTTGGTGGCATATGCCAGATTTCTCCAATCATTTAGTCAGTTTAAACTCCAAAATTGACTGCAAGCTAAAACTCACACATTTCAAACACCAATCACTACATTATTTCAATAATTCGTTACAATTGAATGCAGGTCACAATATGGAAGAGAAAATATGTCGCTATTTCCACTTCATAGCAACTTTAAGGGGTTTCTACTTCAGTCACCTCGTGCTGGGCAGCACCGCCCACAAAGAGCATATTTAGCTTTAGTTATCTTTCCACTTATGTTGCAGTTGAACATATTTTCATATGGATTAAGTGATCACCTGACTGAGTCATTCAGTGTTGCTTCCCGATAAGAGACAAGCTAACAAAGTGCTAGCCGTAACTGTAAAAGAAAAAAAAAATGATGCCCTTAGGTTTTCAGAACAAATTGGTTACCACATCCATTTGGGTTTTCAGTCAAACGCTAATGTCGGATGATAACATCAATCTCATTTCAATGCAGCTGACTGCTTCACAAGTTCAAATCCTTGCCAAGCTAATCAGGCAAGCTAGGGACGGAACAATCAGGCTTACCGCATACAATGAGCTGGATGCTATTGTTTTTCTAATCAATAGCTTCCCAAGGCACAGTAATCTTTCAATTACAGTCACACTCCACTTCTTCCTATTGCAGCAACTGCCAATCAGGGAGGTTTGGCAGTTCGTAGCCTGTTCGCACCGTCCCACACAATGGCTGTAGAAAAAAAAAAGAGCTCTTCGCAAACTGAGAGGGGGTGTAAGACGTCTCATTGCAACCCTGCCGAGACCCACCGAGCACTAGCTGACTGTTGTGACTGAGCTTCCAACACATATGGCAATTATACCCAACACTGGATGGCTCTTTTAGTGAATGAGGATGTGTTGGAGGATGACTAGGAGTGATGATGCAGGCGTGTGGAAAGTGAGTTCAGTGGGGGGTATTACAGTGTGGGTCAGTAAAACTAAGTACTTGAAAAGAACAGACAGTATTTTAGCACCTCATCCAAGCCAGGAAGTTCTTTGTCTGTCCTCACTGAAAGCAAAATGTTGAGATTTGACTGCGGCAAAGAGCTAACCAGCAAATTAAATAATAAATATTGATTTATTGCTTGATATGACGCCAACAAAATTAAAAGAAATCAAAACATGTCAATGTGTGACGTTACGTCACGACTAGTTACTCTAATACTTTTTGAATTTTGGGGAAAAAATCCAACAGCAAAGTTTTCTGATAAGATAGTAATTAATATATTTTTTATTTAATAAATTAATTTAGGCAGAAAACCAATCTCGTCTTTTGTTGATAGCCATATTTTCAAAGTATACTTTAGGCTTAAGATGGCTTTCCAAGCTCCGCAACGGTCCTCGCACTGTCCGTGTGACGTAATTTTCGTCATCGGGAGGCACTGTCCGCATGCAGCCCAATTGGGTCCGCGCGGATGGTGCGCATTTAATTGTGCGAGTGAATTGAGTGCTTGAAAACAAAAGTTCACTTGATCGTGCGCACATGCGCTTCTTATTCGCTCACGGCCATAGGAGTATACTTTGAGGATTGCTTGCGCGCCTGACTATTTGCAAAACAAAAGATCGAAAAGTCTATTTGTTCTTCCAAATGCACATTATAAGTAGGGCTGGGTATCGCTCGAAAGTTTGATATCGATACAAATACCTTGACTTCGATACCGGTTCCTGAACAATACCAATTTTATGAAATCCATTTTAACAAGATTACATTGAAATAAAAAACAATTTTTTTAAAGGGTACCTATTATGGATTTTTGAAAATTGCCCTTCATGTAGTGTGTAACATAGATCTAAGTGAACGAAAACATCCTGCAAAGTTTTAAACATGAAAGTTCACCGTATACAAAGTTATTGTCTCTCAAAAGTAAGAGTCGACTCTGAGTCGCTGATATGAATCGTTCGAACGAACGATGCTTTTCCTTTGTCTAGTTGACGTCAACTTGACAAGTTATTTGAATAAGATACGCCTAATTATTGCGTTCGGAGACCAGTCAGAACCAAATGACAGAACCAAATGGCGCACAGCAATTAACAATGGCCGCAGGAACTCTCAGGAGGTTTATAAGTCATTTCTGGAAGAGAGACACTCAAAACGGGAAGCAGTTTGTCGCACTCGACATGAACGGCCATAGGATGCCTGCACTGTTTCCGCGGGTTGTTTGTGTAGTGCACGGGTTGGCCGCGATTGTTTTACCCACTGGAACAAGATTTTGATTGAGGAAACACCTGGGAACGCTATTTGACTATTTTTGGCCATGATTGGGTTAGTTTTGATGAGCAATTGGGCTGGTTTTGTTGTGCAGACCTGGCAACCCTGTCGGAGACACCAGGGGAAACTAACATCATGTTGAGACGCTGTTTTGAAGTGCGACGCAAAAGCAAACTTTTTTCATCTGCCCAGTGAGGAGCATTTGAAGACTAAGTGGCTACAGTTCATTTAAACAACTATACCACAGAAGTATAGCCCAACCTTGTTCTGTGTTTGCTCATTTTGAAGATGATTGCTTCACAAACCTAAATGCTATAAGTATGGATTTGCGAGCAGGCTGATACTGAAGGTTCAGTACCGAGTTTATTTGGATCAGCTTCCTTCTCCGAATCACAAACTGTAAGTATTATTAATATTAATTGTTGCTTTTATGTTTTATGTATCATGCTCAATAAGTATGTGAGTGTGTTGTGTACGCACAGCGCATAGGTCGTCAGTTGTATTGAAATATGTGAAGTGTTTGTCGTTGATAATGGAGTTGTCATAAAGAATACAGCTATAACGTTACCTCTTAGTACTGCATTATCAATATTTTTATGCGTTGGGCTAACGCAAACAAAGACTGAATGTGCTTTTACCACTAAACTTTGGGCTATGGTAGCTAACATATCACCCAGTTTAGCGTCACGCAAGGGCGGGGTTTGGAAAAATGACTCGCTAAACGATTCATATGGGAGTCGGTGAGCAAATCAGGTAAAAATAAAAGCATATTATAAGACAACAAAAGTGTTTTTTGTCATGGCATGCTCGTAAAACTGTTGTTGGGGACTCCTAGAACAATATTAGGAACATTTTAAATGCCATAATAGGTACCCTTTAAGTAATATGTAGTTTGTTTACTTTTTACGAACTTAACGACTCATTACTATAGGACTAATGAAGATAGGCCACCAGGGGGAGGGAAATATGCCTCGCGCTCAAGCGTACGCATAAAGTTTGCCGCAAAGTACTGGCAAAAGTAACAATGATTATAATGTATCAGGAAAAAATAGCAAGGAGACATTTTAATTGTTTATTAGTTAACTAGTGTTTTCAAAGATGAAGTGGACGTTGCTGACTCGCTTCACCGCTGTATAGTGAAACACACGCATGCACCTTTCATTTGGATTACATAATCAGAATTTGTTTATTTATTTGAATTGGTTAGACATTTCAAGCTTTCAATTTGTCTATTTCTCATGTCTGCGAGGCAAGTATCCTATATGCTGAGTTTCGGTTCATTTACGTGACGCGCTCCAGTTCTTCTTGCAGTCAAAGAAGGAACAACTTTCTGGTTTTAAGTTTATTCCATAAACTGCAAAGTGCTTAAACAGATTTGTTGTGTTGCCGGTCTTGGCGGTAATTATCTTGCTGCAAAAACTGCATCGCGTGCTGTTGGCCTGGCGGAGTATAGCCAAATATACGTATAGGGATGAGTTTCTAACGGAGATCGAGACTGCAAACCGAGTCACTATGAGACACTAAAAACGAATCATGAGCTGTTTTTGTGTAATAGAACAGTGCTTTACTCTGAAACATGCAGTACATGCATTTACTTAATAAACCACAGCCTTGGCGATTTAATCACACAAAGCCATATTGAAATTTCAATTAATTATGCAGACATAGCTTGATTGTTTTGCACCTTGTGGAGTGTACGCATAAACGTAATTACAATCCAATAGTATAGGGCAGTGAATCGTGTTAGATTAGATTGATCAACCTTATTGCGTTGGTCTCAGTTACTCATGTTGCATCAAATCAACACCTCTCAAATGGAAATTAATGACGTCTAGACAAAGAGAGAAACTCTTTTGATTCACACTTAAGTCGACTTGGACTCGTGAACAAGAGACTCGAGACTTCACTTGAAGACAGAGACTTGTGAAAAACAAATGCCCCAAATGAAAAACAAATTTTGGTACAGCATTCCTTATTATATTCTCTCTTTACTACCCCACATGACAGCATGAAACAACATTTTACTTTTCATTCTTAACTCATTCATAACTGCAATATCAAACTGGGCTGCAGCATACACACCAAGCCAACATTATTTTATAAATGCTGACTCATCTTAAAGGCACACGTAGCCCATTCATCACCGATTTGTAAACTGTAACAATTTAGCCAAGTCTTACCTTGAGATAATCTTGGTCTCATTTAATTTGAAAATCAATCAATTAATCCAAAGGGGAGCTGCGGTGTTGCACAGCTGTCAAGAGGTTTGCTTGCGGTCTATTTTAAAGTAGTATACATTTCCATTTGCTTTACATGTTAAACACGTTCATTACAACTATTAATAAATTACCCGAAAGAACTATTACTAAAAATAGAACAAAAACTTGAGACTTGGACCTCAAAGACTTGAGATGGTCAAAAACTTGAGACTTGGACCTCAAAGACTTGAGATGGTCAAAAACTGAGACTTGGACCTCAAAGACTTGAGATGGTCAAAAACCTGAGACTTGGACTCAAAGACTTGAGATGGTCAAAAACCTGAGACTTGGACCTCAAAGACTTGAGATGGTCAAAAACTTGAGACTTGGACCTCAAAGACTTGAGATGGTCAAAAACTTGAGACTTGGACCTAAAGACTTGAGATGGTCAAAAACTTGAGACTTGGACCTAAAAAGAGCTGGACTGATGATTGGGTCAAAAACTTGAGACTTGGCCTTTAGGGACTAGTGAACATGTCTGCTTTGAGAGTGATTTGAAGCATCAAAGCATCTAGGAGTTGTAAACTTGGACCTAATAAAGTCTTTTTTATAAGGGCATACCTGGTTTCACTCTGTCGAGATTGAAAATTCTAGTAGCTGCATTCCATGTAAATCTAAACACTAGATTAAAAGGGTCAATTACAGCATAGCTTAAACTTTAGAAGAGGCATTTGGGGACACTGAGGATTTGTGTTATATATGACTGTTTAAAAAAAAAAAAAATGGTACCCTCAATTATCTGGGAACAGAGACACTCAAATCTCTCAAATCAATTAGGAGAACTTACAGATAGTGCAATCAATTACGAAGGAAGTCCCAGAGTGGTAACTGCTATCATCTGAACTTGTGATTTAGGCTAAATTAAAAGCCACCTGTTCATAGACTTATGTAAATATGGCTTAAATTACACAAATACTACTCAACACAAGAGGATTTCTTGAATCTTACCTGTGATACACTGAAACTGACCATCATCTCGCTGGATGGTGAAGGCCTCTCCTGGGTTTACCTGCACCAAGATTACCTGAAGAAGGCAAGAAAGATACTGTTAGAGGAAACCAGCCCATTCAGACCACTTCAAAGCTCAGTACTTCGCTAAATACTTTCCCTTATTCTGTAAAATTACATAAGCTGCTTGGATGATGGATAACACGGCGCTGAATAAAGATACACTGTATCGATTTGAATGGCCCTACCTGTGAGAGCTCCGTGAATAAAATCTGAAAGACTGAACTTCCTGCTGCACTCATCTTGACCCCATCTAACGCCAGCACAGATACACATGGCTCAGTTTTATTCTAGGCTAATATATCTAGCACAAAAGTGGCCGTCATTCAGCCAGGCAAAAACAAGCTTTTACTACCATCATTTTCTTGTGTGGCTATACATAACTGACACGCAAATAGATGAAAATGCCTCAGAGTGCAGCAAAAAAAAGAGGAAACACTGTTTACTGACATGATGAAAAGACGAAGGCCAGAAAAAGGAGAGGAAAAACAGGAATAATATATATATATATATATATATAAATTTAAACTAGTTTTATCATCAATGACTGCGGCTTAGAGTAATCTGAATCGTGAAACAGCAAAACCAATTTCATTCAAAGTTTTACCCACTCAAACCCACTCATATTTCACACTCTTCCATAACATTCTAGACAGTTATTGACAATAAAACGATAAAAATGGCCAAATAAGACCGCAAGAAGAGTAATATCGGGACCAAAACACAATATGCTGATGGGCTATTTGTACATAAAACAAAAATACATTACAACCTCCATAAACATACCAAAAACCTTAAAGTGACATGCCAGCAACCACTTAAAACACCTTAAGGTGAATCCACTAGGGGAGTAACAATACATAATTATATTGCAATATGCGCAAATATGCGACGATCTGAATCATTGATGTAAACGATATCCGCGATAGAGTTCGTTTTATCCAATGCTCAGCTTCCTTCACCTAGAAAAAGTAAATTTTGTCATCATGTACTCACCCTCAAGTTGTTTCAAACCTCTACAATTTTTGTTCAACTTCCAAACACAAATTAAGACATTTATGTGCAACCCGAGAGCTTCAGTGCCTCCATTTAAAGTCCATTCCTCTAAAACTTAAAGATCCAAAAAAATGTCAAAGGCATCATGAAAATAATCAATCGAGTAGCCTAACCAAATCTTTCGAAGACACGATGCTTTATATGATGAACAGATTTACAATGACTCATGTAGTAAACACGAACTTTCACATGCATGTGTGACGTGCGAAAACCACTCGAGAGAGTAAAATGCAGAATTTACATTTTTTGATGAACTAAACATTTAGAGTTTGTGAACAGTCATTTTGACATTTCTTGCGATTAGAATGATTGCATTCATCATCGGAAGCACATGCGCTGGAACGGCACTCCTCAAAGTGAAAGCGCAACATTTAAATCACCGTAACACATTTAGTTTTAGTAGTATTCAAAGCAGTAGTAGACGTAGCAGTTATTCAAAGCATTTTAGAGGGTTTATTCTTATCGGGTTGGGCGATGTGTCCCAGGAGAATATGTGCGCGTTAGGACAGTAAAACGATTAATCGCCATTAATTGAATCCAAAATAAAAGTTTGTGTTTAAATAATATATGTGTGTATACTGCGTATAATTATTCAGTATGTATATACATATATAAATAAATACACACACACATGCATGTATACATTTAAGAAAAATGTCTTATTTATAGATAAAATATTTATATATAATATAAATTATAAATATATACAGTATATACATGCAAATATTTCTTAAATATATGTGCGTGTGTTAATATATTTAATAATAATAATTTAGAATTTTTTTTATTTTGGCTTAATATATCGGGATAGTATCATAGAGTTCAGTATCACGATTTGTATCGAATTGTGACATGAGTGTATCGTTAGTGAGTAACAGTGACAAATTCTTCTCTCTTATTATCTGTCACTCCCGAAAGAGGCTCATCTTTGCCTAAATATAAAACTCAAGCTAGCTGGACATGTCCACATCTGCTCGGCAGAGGTTGCTGTTGTTCGTGTCACCAGAAGTCCCCCGCTCTCGCTGAAAATCAAAGATATTAGTGTCGCTGGATGTCTCTGCATAGGTGGACTGGGTTTTAGCGATTAGAAGACAACCTCCTGGCAAACACTCCAACAACATGGCAGTGAGTTCTAGGCAAGCACGACTCACACTTTCTTCAGAAAAGTGCTAATTCAGTCAATAATGAGCTCCAAATATGTGCTCTAAATTGCTCCTTGGTAATGTGTCTGCCAAGTAATTAAATCTGAAAGCGAGTAACCAAACCAAGTAAGTTCAGAAAACTTTCGCCCAAATGTATAACTCAGTCTTATAAAAAAACAAAATAATTGTGTAAATGATAGCCCTCTACAATACCACATAACAAAGAAGGGCAAGGCAGGACTCCACCGTTCAATAGACCTGGTGCAAATCGACACATTAGATCACTCAAGGATGAATGATGATAAAGTGGAGAGGACAACATCACTGGCTGTGACGTCCAAACCCACGTCACTCGCATGGGTCTGAAACGAGATGGAGAGGCTGGTTCAGCGCTCATCAGAGTACCACTTGTTCCATGAAAATCGCTCTGAGTCAGTCTTCCATTGAGCTTTTGTTAAGGCACTATTGATGACACATCTGTCTCCGAGACGAGCAGGAGCACTGATCTATTTCAGTAGAGCAGGGGTCCTGATCTGAAAGCCTCCAGCAGGAAGTCATTTGACTGGCTGATTTTAAAACATATGCCACCTCGTTCAGCTCTCCGCAGTCCTTCACTAAAAGGCTCAGTGTTTATGCCTTCCTCATGAGAGGATATGGAACGGGGTTGAGTCACATCAAAAGGTGCGGATGAACCGCGATAAATGTCATGCCGTGACCGAGAAATGCATTTTGCTATCAGTCAACAGGGTAAATAAACAAGGAATCTTAAAAATGTCATTAAGACATTCGAAAACAGTCAAAACAACATTGATGAAAGCAGAGAGAAATGTCCTTTTAGATAATAACACACTTTAAAAAAAATACTGGCATTCAGATTATTAAAGAGTTTGAGCATTTTGTTTCTCCAGCAACAGTTTTAAGCATGCGTACGTGTTCTCAAAAGAGTTGAACTCTGGAGCAAAAACATTGCAAATAACGCGTCATGCCAAGAACAACAGGAACATGTGGCTCTCGCCTCAGCTGAGGGTTAAGAACTGACAGTCCTTCCGGAGGTAAAAAAAAAAAAAAAAAAAACTGAACGAAAGGACCAGCATTCTCATCTAAAAGCCAACAGCATCAGTCAAGAATGACGGGGGGAACAAAAGTCTACAAGAAGAGATCATTTATCTACTTAATAGATACAAACACAAATGAATTTCAGCCTCATAGCCTGACCTAAAAATAAGCACAGCATTGTCCCTAACAGTGTGCGTTTCAAAGAAAATAAATGTGTCAGCGCAAGCCAATCTATTTACCTCAGACTTGGGTTGGAAGTCACAATTATAGCGCCTGAACTCCCACGGCTTGGGGCTCCAACTGCGGGTCTCCCCTAACACAGCCATCCTCTGTACTTCCGTCTCACTCTCTGCTCCCATTCATAAGTGCCACCGAGACACACCAGCTATCCCTCGGCTGCTGCGCACACACACACGCACACACAGGAGTGTGTTCTCGATCGACCACATGCGCAGCAGAGAAGAGCGATGCATGAGCAACAGCACACGCAATGATGGGGGTGGCTGAGGGAGGTCTTATTGAATTAGGTTCAAGCAGCTACATGCTGTTGCGTTCACGTGTGTATGCGAGCAATTACTCCTCGCTCACTCCTTTGTTCTGCAACACAGCTGTTTATCACCCCCCCTCCCCACCCCTCTCTCTGTTACAAGTCTCTTATACTGCATTGACACATTCTCCAGGTCTCTTTCCTATGCCAACATGCAGTTTTAGACAAAGCAACGTGTGTTGTGTGAGAAAAGACTGAATCTCCACTTACTGTAGCCCGCATCTCCCTCTCATCCAGCCACAGCTGCTTCAACAGGCTGGCAGAGATTTAAGGTATCTGGATCTGGTACCCTCCTGGGGGTCCGAGCCACCCTTCTCCGGCTTCACCCGGTGCTCATGAGATAGGAAGGGCTGCGCGGTGTGTTCGACACATGGGGGCCTGCGTGAACTCTTCACCCTCTTGAGCAAAGCGAGAGGAAGGGATATAAGTCTCGCCTAAGTGCGCTAGCTGGAAGCCGTTCACAAGATAACAGGAGCGAAGCCCATGTTTGCGCTCTCCCTTTCTCTTTTTTTATCTCTCCTCCTCTCTCTGCAGTAGATGGATGACTCTCCCTCTTCTCTCTCTTTCTGGCTCCAACTCTGCCTCGCCACCACCGCCAGTCTCCACGGCAACCCCTTCAACAAATAAGCCCTGGCGATGTCCGCAGCGCGCCACCAATGAGGAGGACAGCTAATCGCCTGTGTTACACTCGCAAGGGGAGGAGGACCACGAAAAGGAGCGAGGGAGGAAGGCCACGGCGAGTGGATACAATAGCTCTTTCCACCGAGGGTTTGCAATTCTCACCTTTCCCTCTGTGCCTTACCGGCATTGACTCGTGACTGTTCTTTGGTGAGCGTGTGTGTGTGAAAGCGAGTGAATATGGATGTCATCCAGACTTTACAACCCACCTTCAGGTAGTGCCAAGTATTGGACTGGCATGGATCCAGACATTAAAAACAAAGATGGGGGTCCTCAAGTTATCTTTGACCTTTTTGTTCTGCGTTTTGCTTTGGTGACAATAGTGAGGGCGCACCGAGCGACACACACTCATTCACAGACAGTCACTCACACATGTCCACCCCCCTCTCCTCCTATCCGTCTTCTTTCTATTCTCAATTCACCGAGCGACGCTGCTTCTATTAATACCATGATCGATGTGCACGGATATGAAGTTCAGGTAGTGTAACAGCTTCTTTCGCACCTCAGCCCTCACCTCTATTACATCAGTGTGTTTCGGTCCTCTCGCTGCAATAGACCGCGTGGAAGAGAGGTGTGAAAAGTAGATGCATGAATAGAAATGACACCCATGGATAATATGAACATATCCGTTTTTCTTTGAAAATTATGAATTAAGCCCGTCCTTGATGATACTCGACACAGAAGGAAAGGGAAAAGAAGACTCAAGTTTCTTTGACATTTCTCAGACTACAGAAAACTCTTTCTCAGGCTAGAAAAACTTCCTCTTAAGATGGGAATGCCCGAAGGCAGAATGTTCTCATATACTTTTTATCTGTGCTTTACAGTCAAATCCAGACTAATCAAACAAGACATTTGCTTACTTAAAGCAGTAAGAAAGAGTGTATTGGTTGGTTGTCTGAACGACTAGTTGGTTAAGGACACCATTTAAAATTAAACCGGTTTAGTGTTAAGTTCGGCAGACTCATGTGACGTCCCTTAGAAACATCAGCCCTTAAATTGGGTAACTGACAAATACCCAACAAATAAATATGCCTTATAACCAGGATTGGAAAAAATAAATGGGTTTTAAATAGCCAGAATCAGTAATATAACGGTTGTTCATGCGTTCCTTCTGTAACATTAAGGTTCTGAAAATGGTTTGATTAGAAAAAAAAATACAGGTTAGTAGTGTTATTTTTTTACTCTTTTTTTTTTTTTTTTGCCTTCACTATTAATAGCATTTTCTTTACTCAAGTCTGGTATTTTCTGTCTAGTAATATCCAACACAGCATCATCTTTTATAACACAAAATTTTGACCAAATGTATTAAACAGGAAAATCTGCCAGTTAAATGGTTTAAAGTAATTTTTCAAGATATTTTAAAAGGTTTGCTGTATGGTTAAACTTTTTTTTTGGCTATTTGCACATGTAAAACTAAACCCTTAGAAAACTTTTTTTTTTTAATGGATCAGTTAACTTGTGAGTTAACAGCTAATGATCGGTTAACAAGCGTTGATTGTCGGTCAGGAAAAGAAAACAAAATAAACATCCCTATACTAATAAACATCTACACTATACTGCAATTTCTGCTGGTTTCAAAACATACACTAATCTGCAAATTCCCTGACATTCGTTTTCACGCAAATGTACGTGACAGTTGGTGACATATCCCTATTCCTATTCCTATTCCACTTAGAATTTGGAAAACATGCTTTTTCTTTTCATGCTCCCTGGACTTGGAACGGCCTGCAAAATCTACGATACTGCTATCTCTGAATACTTTTAAATCTCTTTTGCAAAATGTTTTAAAAGGTGTCTTGCAAGTGCTTTTCTCGATTTTACTTGTATTACTTGTTTTGTATGAGTATTTTTTTTTTTTTTTTTGTGGCTATATCTGTGTGAAATTCTTTGTGCTGCCATCTTGACCAGGTCTCCCTAGAAGAAGAGATTGGGATATCTCAATGGGATTTTCCTGGTAAAATTAAGGATAGATAAATAAAAACCATGGAAAACCTCTAATGGCAGCATTGCCATTGCAACTAACCTATTTAGAGTGAAATGCCCACACTCGGTTGTCAAGTCATGTTGGACGTGTCAATGTCACATTTGCGGAGGCCATACTATTTTAATTCATGATTGGTTGACTGCCAAATAAAAATAATAAACAGAATGATAAAATAACGTTATTAATCGGTTAATGGCAATTTCAAATAAGCCTTTCTGTTCGGAACAATTAAACAATTTCGTTTCCATTCTTGTTTACGTTCCTTGAACGGGTTCAGAGCCCTGCTAATAACTAATCTTAAAACCCATCACAGTCCTCACAATTAAACCTACAGACTAAACAATAGCCGTGTTTCCATTACCCTTCAAATTGCGTTCAAACACGTTCATTTTGCGTTCATTATATCGCAAAAAAGTTTACACGCTCACATGAGTTGGTTTTCAGGCAATTAGAAATATGTAATATTTCGTAAAAAAAAAAAAAAACGTCAATGGAAACCATTTACAGGTCACCTGACGTAGATAGCGCGGTATGTTTGGACAGAAGACAAGACAAAATCATAAAAGACAAAAGTATTACAGGAATACTGGATTCTAAACAAGGAAAAGACACAATTTTTTGAAGACCTTGAAGCAGATATGAAACACTTCATATGTGCCACTCCCAAGTATAAGGGGATTTCCTTGCCATTAATGCTTGGATAACACGCCTACGTCTCCTTCGATTAAATATAATGGCTTGTGAGGTGGCTGGGACATCCATTGCTAGATTTTTGGACTGATAATCGCGAGAGGAAAAAAATATATTAGTCGCATATCATCAATTAATGGAAACGCCGTCATTTCGCAATAGTTTTTTATCGACATTTAGAAAATATCACAAAAGTTTTGTGCAAATCTATAATGGAAACGCGGCTAATGACAGTGTAGGCGATTTGATGCTCAACAGTAATTGTCTTTAAATAGATTGTTGATGCCGGTGAATTTACTGTAATGCTATGGGGTCACGACGGTGCTGCTATATTTGCATTGTAAAGTTGTCAAGTCATGATGCACGGTTGCTTCCACATGTCAGCTTGGTAAAACCCTCACCACAGTCCACACCTAAATTAACCTATATTCAAACATGAAATTGTATAAATCCACCTGAATTATCCAAATACAGCTCTATGAGGCGTTCATCTACTTATTTTGTCTCTATACATATTCAAGCAAACTGGCACCCAATTTCTTTAATATGTTCAGACTATAAATTGAGGCAGTAAAATGTCAGAGATAAGAGATGTAGTATCCAGGTGGTTGAGTGACAATGATTTGTACGAGCAAAGATTAGAGATGGGAACATTGTTGCTCTAATGCGTCACGGCCAGGCTGAACTTGCCGGGTTTAGGCACAAGGCCATCGGGGGGGGGGGGAGGGGGGGGGGGGAGCGAGAGTGATTAGCAAACACAGCTACAGTGGTTAGCGCTGGCTTTATTACCCTGGAGATGGGCCAGTGGTGCCGTTGCGTTCACGGCTGTTAGCAACTGACGTCTGTGCTTCTCCGATGAGTCAGGGGCTCAGGTTCCTCACTATTTGTTCCTCTTTAATTGTTTACCGTGTGACAACGTGGCACTGCAGCTGGGCTGACATGAAACAGAAATATGTGACATCGAAGAGGAGCCTCTGGAAGACGATGCCATGCAGAAATAAACAAGAACCATGAAAACAGGCTCACTTCATGGCAGAGGCATAATCTCAAACCTCTCAGTGGTTTCCAACTTTTCTATGGTTTAGATGTCACAGAATATAGCTCAATGGTCTGAAACTGCGATGTTTCCTCTGTTCTTAGCATTAGTACAACTGCAGCTAATGCCAAGCTAACTGAATTGTGACAAAAACAGACATACATAGGCCTCTGGCACTTTGCGTTACTGTTGCAAAGCAAGAGACCTCAGCAAGCCCTGGCAGAAGAGCTTCACAGTGAGACTGTGGGAAGTATTGATTTACCAAGCAAAGAGCCTCAAGGCATCGTGCCTTTGGTAAGAGTGGGTGATGCTGTTGTTGGTCCAATAAGGGTTTTTGCAACAGTGGTCATTTCTTCCCCCTCCTCCCTTGACTTGCTCTCTTCAAGCTTGATGTGCCACGCAGAGGCTACCGCTAAATATTTTTAGCTTAGATAAAGGTGTTAGCGGGGAAAGTGATGGTAAGTCATTGTTCAGTGCATTTGAAATGTAAACAAAGCTGGTTATCTACAGGAAAAGCTATTTGAAGAGACTGCTTTATAATAAAACAGTAAATAAAGATTTGGATAAAAGTGTCAGCTAAATAAAGTAGCAAAATAAAAATGCAAAACTGTGACAAGATACTGATTAAGGACACCTTAAGGCCTGTTCACACCGGGACGAATTTCGCGCGCGTTATTCACCGACGTTTAACGCCTCGTGACTAAACAAAGGGCGCCAATGTGAGTGTTCACACCGACGCGTAAAACGCCACGCGTAAAAGCGTCATTTTTAAAAAAACGCATCGGGTTCGTTTTTTCAGTTTGACGCGCCGCGTCAAAAACTATCCGACCAATGAGATTGCCGCTTTTGCTCACGTGTCTGGAGCTTCTGAAGTTACAGTAAAGCACAACTTGGGGGCGCTCAAACACAAAACGCGGCTCGTGGTACCATCACAGCGAGCCACAAAATCACTCTCCAGAACTTTCTCATTCACAGTTCCATGCTGGTGGAATGATCTGCCCAGCCTCATTCGGAATGCAGAATCCCTGACAGCATTCAAAAGACAACTGAAAACTCATCTATTCAGGGAGCACTTAACATAAAAAAAAAAAAAAAAAAAAAAAAAAACTTCCCCCCTTCCCTTAAATCCTCCCTTGCTTGGCTTTTACTACTCCGAGCTATGTGTGAACTTTGTACTTTGAGCACTTCTTGCGTTGTTTTTGCCTTTTCACGATGACTCGCTTGGTTTTGTCCTCAGTTGTAAGTCGCTTTGGATAAAAGCGTCTGCTAAATGACTAAATGTAAATGTAAATGTAAAACGGTCTTGCCGAGCACACATACGTAATGGCGAAGAAGATACACAGCGTCCGTCTACTACACTCTGTCTGGAAGAAATAAGACGAGGAAGATGCAAGGCCAGATGAATGTAGAGCTGCTGGTCTTGTTGGTGTCAATATAAAGAGACACAAATGAGAATAAAGAACTGTATGACAAACGCGACAAACTTGCTCTCTTCTTCTGAGTGACAAGCGAGTGTCAGAAGAACTTTGTAGACCGGGGTATTTCTGTACATTTAGCGCCATCTAATGTCAGGGAATGAATTTGCATGTTCACTCGGCTCATCGTCAGCGAAAAACGCTTGGGTGTGAACACAAAAAACGCGTTGAAAAACGCTGACGAATAACGCGAGCCGATATTCGTCCCGGTGTGTACGAGCCTTCAAGCTGTGACGAATCGAATATGTGCCCCCTATCCAAAGCATGCTAACATCAAAGCTGGACTAATATCTGCAACTTGTATTCCATGAAAAAACATTGCAACCTAAACTATAGGAGAATGTGAGAACCAGCATTGTGAGGAGCCATTGTGTGAAAGCAACCTCACCCTTTTTCCAAGAGTGAGAATTCAGCTCCACAACAGTGAATGGGAAACGGTTACTTGAGATGACTGTCAGCTCTACAAAGAATTGTCCATTTTCTCTTCTATTAGGTGATAAGTGAGACACCCACGAGAGAGAGAGAGAGAGAGAGAGAGAGAGAGGAGAGAGAGAGAGAGAGAGAGAGAGGAGAGAGAGAGAGAGAGAGAGAGAAGAGAGAGAGAGAGAGAGAGAGAGAGAGAGAGAGAGAGAGAGAGAGAGAGAGAGAGAGAGAAAGAGAGACAAAGACTGAAACTCATTGCTATGGAAACATTGCTTAGTTCACCAATGAGCACAGGGAGGAGTAACGTGTGTGTGTGTGGGGGGGGGGACAAAGGGAAAGATTAATGTTTGGTTCAGCCATTTTATGGTTTCAGAGGGCACGGCTCGATGAATGCCCGTAACTCAGGCACTGCGTGGTATCACGGCCGCGACACGTGAATCCACCTCCAGCTCTGGCCTCAGGCCCAGCGGTGCGTCCCCTGTCCACCTCCTCACGTCAGGATGGCGTTAAGCAGAGCAGGAGGGTGAGGGGGTATTCACTTTCATTTCACCCAACTGACTCACTCGATAAAAAGAGCCTCATTATCCACATCATGTGGGGGTAATTTCTTTGTGTGCTTAAAAGCCATTTAATGAAGCAGAGTAATGCATTCCTAAACAAAATGGAGTTCAGGGTTGAGTAAAGCAAACTACCTCACGATAGGGATGTGCACACCGACTTATTTGACCGTAGTTTAAACGGAAGTTTTGTAACCCACAAGTCGACTAGTCTAAAAGTAAGAACCCCTCTAAAGACTTGTGTATATGATCCATTTGAAACACTTAATCTATGAATCAAACAGTCAAATCCCATAATAAATGCCGCACACTTGGCGAATAAAGCAGATTCTGAAGCTCAGTTGTTTTTTAGGAGCTGAAGTGAATACGCAATTTGCTTGCTTCGGCTGTGCTGAATTACACATGGCTCTAGTGGAATTATGCCAGAGTAAAATTTCTGTTTTATTTCTAAGTCAAAATACGCCCGCATTTCGTTTGTCTTTTGAGCGGTCATTTCTGTGCTCTCAGACAGGAAGGAAATGCATAGGATTTGAGGTAAAATTATTAGGCCATACCTCTTAATGTATTATTTTTCCAAGTGTTTTATTTTAATGTGCCATTTAAAATGCTTTTAAATATAAATGTAACAAAGTTCAAGGCGCATGGTAGAAGGGGAACCGGTAAACAGAACTTTTAACATAAATTAAAGTAAGTAAACGGCAGGTGCATCATAGCAGTCTGCCACCCATACATTGACAAAACCAAGCGGCAACCATCCGTTCTCTCTCTTGACTCTAACACTGAAGTGACTTAAACTTAAATTCATCGACTGACTGCTAGAGACAGGCTCCAAAAGACAGTCAATCCCATATAAAAGCTTTAGAAATCCTCTTCAGAAAACTACGGGTGATGTCAAGGACACATTTTTTAAGGTCTATGAACAAAACGCAACGTAAAAGTCCCAGGCCTGGTCTTTTCTCATCTTCCACTGTTGTCACTCCTCCTCTTATCCTTCAGAGCTCCTGGGACTCCAGTGATAAGAGCTATAAAATCATGTATTTTTTCCCATGTAATAAATTGACTATTGTTTTCAGTGTCGACTAGTCTTGCACATCCCTACCTCATGACACATTGTGAAACATAGTGATTTTGTAAGTGGATATAGCCTAGAATAAAACTGCTAAGAGATGCTTAGAGTATTAGTGAGATAGACTGAACCTTCAGTTTCGGCATCTCTCCGAACCATAAAAGAAGCTCTAACAGCAATGAGAAATGCTAGTTTCAGAGTTTTCTCCTTATTAAGACAACCAGTTGCTTAAAGTAACACCAAGTATTTTTTCCTGTTCGGTCGCCCTACTGGTTGGAAACGAAATTGTCAATTGCCGCTGTCGTAAATAATTTAGCCTACCGTTGCACACACGCTCGCTGTTTTAGATTGAACTATGTCCACAGACAAGGTAGAGTATGTTACATGATTTCATGAAAGGATGATGTATTGCGACATCAGAAACGAAGAAAAACGAAATAATGACTATTGTAGCGCTTGACGTAAAGCAGTCGAGTTTTGTAGTTCTTTTTGTGCATGGGTTCCTACCCGAAACCCGAAGTTACATAGTGCCAGTAAAAGCGATACAGACCCCGTCAGGCTATGGCAGACGTGTCATTTAACTTATTTTAAGTCGATGTACCATCACAAGGGTCTTGGAAATATATTATGAAGGTTGAAAAACTACTTAGTGTTACTTTAACTAATTGAACTGTATAGTAAATTATATGCACACATTAAATAAAAAATAAAGATCAAATGAAATACATCAATATCCATTATATTGGAACAGCCCTAATTGTGTTTACAGACCAATAAAAGCAAACGAGAGAAAAGACTGGCTTGCGCTTCGACTTCCTGTTAACAGGAAAGAGTGTATGAGACCAAAAGGAAAGTGAATCAAAAACATATCAGTGCTTTCTGGTCGATTCAGAGCCATTTATATGAGAGGCTTTTCGGCACAACTAAGATCACTCTGTTCTTATCAAGCACAGGCTTCCTGCAGAGTGGCCGTTTCTACTCTGCCTAGAGCTTTTGCTCTTAAGGTAAGCCTGGCTGCCCGGTGTGCACGTACAACCAGAGTGTTTGAAGACCACATAAAAACCTTGAAACGATCCAAGGCAGAGGGAGGAAAAGACTAATAAATGAAAGTGTAAAAGGCCTCTTGCTGGGAGAAGGGAGGAAAAGGGGGGTTCCACCAAATCTTTACAATGAAGAGAACAGCTGGGCACCTGGACACCTATTAGTAAGTATTGATAAACAATGGCCTGATTCATCTTGTTCTGGCTCTGGCACAGACAAACAGGGAGTAGGGAGGACAAGAGAGACATAGGTGTAGGTAGGAAGGGGAAATGAATAGAAACTGTGAATCATTGTGCATGTATTCCACTTTGCTTTCATGAGAGAGCAGCAGCGATGCTGCCACGCTGATATTTCGCTTCCCTCAGTGCAACTGCGATGTCAAATGCACAAGTGCTACGCGGCACACAGTAGGAGGGAGGAGGGAACCCGGTTACTGAGTGAGAGTCCAGTGGGAAAGGTCAGGTCAGAAGTGCAAGTCATCATGGCACATTGTCACTACTGTTTTCGCCAGGAAATGTCACTCGGTCCAGGGTCACGGGGACTCAAGAGTTCCTTCAGTTCTGCTGAAAACTCCTTCCCCAGTCTCTCTTACCCAAGCACACCTCCTCCGAAACACAGACCAGGAGTCATTCGCTTTACCTTGAGCTCTCCCTGTTGCAAACATCAAACACACACCTGGAGAGGCGCCACGGTCGTGATTAGTTGTAGGAATAAAAGGCCACATATGAAGAGAAATGCCAAAGGCACAAACAAAGACGCTTGTGTGGTAATTATCACAGAGCTAGCCCTGGCATTTCACACTGGTAAAGACTCATTTGTATTCTTGCTCTGCTGTGGAGGCTTGACATGAAACCCATCATGCTATCTCTTGCATATGTGGATCTTGACAGGTGGCATCTACCTGTTCCCTAACGGAAGAAAGCGTCAGCATCCTAATCTTGCTTTCCATTGCGTCTAGACACCAAGAAAAACTAGGGTAAGGCATTTAAAAAAAAGCAATATCATTGTTTATTACATGGCTTGGTAGAATTCCAATGTAGAATGCTAAGATGCCAAGTATTGAGAATGAGGAGTCACGTGCCGATTTGGGCGGGGTCTGAGCCGGTCGGCCATGATGGTAGGAGACGCTATCGGTTACCAGGGGCAACGCCTTCAGAACCTCACAGAGACGCGACTAAACATTCCAGAGCTCTCTAATTTTCGCGCATTTATTATTTTCGCGCATTTATTATTTTGGCAGGACAGAGATGGATCTACGAATACAAAAATACGCAAAAAGATAAGGCGAAAGAAAAGAGACCTTACAGGAACAAACTCACACCAAGCACAAAACGGCGGTTTTTGGAGAAGCATCAAGATATTTGTTCTTTTGCACTAATAACAGTATTATTATATTATTATTACTTATGTTGTCCAAAAAATATATATATATTCAGTTCTCAATAAATAATGTTAAGCCATATCAAGTTGTTTCAAGCTAGTTTATTTCAAAGACATAAAAAAGTCATGAACAAGGCACTCAAACAACACTTTTGCACATGTTCGTTAAGGCACAGCAAACAGTGACAGTCTTATCAAACCAATCCGGCGTCTCCTCGTCAGGTCAGAGACTTGCTGTGTCCATTTCGGTAACCTAAAAAACTGTATTCCATTGTTCCTATGTTTTCCATATGTATCGTGTGAGGTACTGGAGCAGTTTTTAACGCAGCAGTGACTTCCAGGTAGGGATGCTCCGATACCACTTTTTTCAGATCCGATCCGATCCGATACCAAAAATTCAGAGTAACGCCCGATACCGATGTCGATCCGATACCAACAGTTTTTTTTTTTAAATCAAGTAGAATTTATATAACTGTCTGTGTGTTGAACTGATAATCACTCTTTTGTGTGTTAAACACAATCTACTTAATACAGACAACTTCATTATTAAGAAAAACAAATCCAAAAAATATATGATCATAATCTATGACAAAAATGCTATTGTAAACTAGATTAGTGTATAATTCAGCAGTAAAATTTAGTCTAGGAAAATCATGAGTCGACAATAATTGTATAAAATCTGAACATTTAGTGAAAAAAAAAAACAAATAAGAGACAATAAGTGTAACACTAAATCTGGTAAATCGTTACACATTGCTCTTTGTATTGTTGTAAAATACATTAATGAAAAACAAGATAAAAATTTTATAGGCTACTATACAATTGAGACGTGTTTTTAATGTATAGCACAGCTGTTTAATGAGGCAGCAACAGATGGATAGAACAGAACAAGAAAGGCTATTAATAATCTTTGATTCCGTCACTGTCTGTATTATCATATGAAAGACTGCAATACAGTGCGTAACAAAGCGCTTATGCGCATCCCGAGCGCAGAATGATGAGCTTATGCGCATCCCGAGCGCAGAATGATGAGCTTATGCGCATCCCGAGCGCAGAATGATGAGCTTATGCGCATCCCGAGCGCAGAATGATGAGCTTATGCGCATCCCGAGCGCAGAATGATGAGCTTATGCGCATCCCGAGCGCAGAAAGTGAGCTTATGCGCATCCCGAGCGCAGAATGATGCGCTTGAAAGCGCTTGAGTCACAGCGCGTCGAGTCCGCATTGAAGTTCAAAGCACAAACGAAAGACATATTGATGCGTATTATACAGTATCTATGAAATAGTTTATTGAGCCTTTTCTTTTAACAGTTTTAAATGTCAGTTACTGTGCGCGTGAAGAACAATTATAGTGCTCTAAATCTACTCTAGTGTTAATTCTAACAGACACACGGTAGAAAGTAACATAATTAAGTTACAGCAAAACAGTCCAGTAAGATAAAGTTGTTTTATGCGAAACCATAGAGCTTTATCTACAGATCAAGTATAATAATAGTAACATTGAATCATCTTGGAGAGGGTTTCATCATGTTGACTGTCGTACCCGAACGCAACGAGCTGTTTGATGCTGAATGGAGAATGATTGACAACCGCAACGGAGGTAACAGTTTACGTGATCTTGAATTTAATGACTTAAATGTTAATTTCTATCTCGCATTATACTATAATGGCTTCAGAACACTTGTAATATAGTGCACGAAAACTTTATGGTGCTTTAGAATGTTTGTGTGCCTTTTGTGGGGCTTTAACAATAACACAAAATAGTAAAGGCACAGTATCGGATTCGGATCGGCCTCGTATGACCGATATCCGATCCGGCAAAAATGGCAGTATCGGAGCCGATACCCGATAAAAATATCGGATCGGAGCATCCCTACTTCCAGGCATTAAGTTTTGCATTAAGACCCCTCCGCTTCGCGTCAGGCTCCTAGTCAGCCTGTCAGGGTGGTATCTTATTCGCTATAACAACCGCCTCGCTATACATTATCCCTTACATATATTCCATGCTCTACAGAAGCCATTTCTATCAATGACTCCAACCAATGCAATTCTCCAACCTGTGGTTTTATGAACCAGGAGAGCAGAAGGTGATAAAAATGAAAGGGGATAAAAAGGATCACAGGAATGGAAGATTGGAGCAGGGGGCGGTGTGTATGCATTTTCTGCCTCTTTAAGTGCTCAGTGGACCAAAGGGAAGATTGGGAAGGGCTTGTCAGGTGATGATCGCTGCAGGGAGTTGAAAGTCAACAGCACGCTATTAAAAACACAGCCTTGCCGGCCCTCGATAGACTTCCACTACACGTGGTGGGTGAGTAAAACATCCTTAAACAACTTCCAACATTCTTCAGACTTGAGTATTTAAATCTTAAGAGCCTGAAACAATGGTTAACACTTATCTGAGTGCACTATAATTTCCCAAGCCATAACTGTACATAAGAGTGCATTTACTCATTGCAATTTAGGGTAATTACCAATGAGATGGACAGAAAATCCACTTTCTAAAACACACACCAAAATATGACGCATTCAAACAAGGTGAAAGGCCTATAGTTTCTCCTTTGGAACAGCAGTCACGATCACTAAAGAGAAATCAGCCTGACGTCGGTGTGAGTGACAGCAGTAGCACCAAGCCTCGTCACGGACACGGACTCTCGCCATGACAGCCCCAGGGGCCGGCGACGGATGGACAGCTCCTCGCCTTGGCCTTTACTCCCACTATCACACTTCTGCGTGCCGGGTCAGGGTCAGTGACGCAATAAATGCCCAGAGTCATTAGAGCTGATGCCGACAGTTTGAGAGTTACGCCAGTTCTCGTCTATGATGACGGAACGGTAACACTGTAAGCATGTTAACAACATTCACAATTGCTGTCCAGCAACAGAACTCACCAAATTGTCATTGTAATGATTTTTAAGCAGCATAATTTATTTAATAACGCGCTGTCAATCGTCGTAAAACTTTTATTGACACCGCCATGTTTGATTCTGTCGCTATGGTTCATTAGAAAGCAATTGTGACTTCAGCCGAATGAACATTTTCAAGCAGCTACTTTAACTTCCTGAATGAACAAAGCATTTCAGGATTCACACTTGTAAGCAATTGCTGCTGTAAATCCCCCAAAGTGACTGAACGCAGCCATACTAAACACCTTTCCTAATTAGGCCTACACTGCATAAACCTTTTCTTTTGTTATAAATAGTATCATTAGGTAAAACCTCATACATTGGTTAATTTACCAAAAAATGTATAACCGTAACTAATCTAAGGATAAATCAACTACTCAGAAAATAAACAATAGACAAACCCGGGGGGGGGGTCGTTACATTATTCGATTAATCTAAAAAATAAAATAAAAAGGATCCATAAAATTAGTTACAGCCCTAATTATGTATTTGCCCCTTGTTTTACACCACGTCCTTGAGCCACGGATATGAAATATTAAGATATAGATATAGCCAGAGATGCGATGATCAAGATGTACATATCGATTACAGTTTCCATGTCATCTTAAATCGACCATTATGGATTATTTAAGGGTTTTTTAAGAGCAGAGCTGCTTGCATGTAGTTGAAATGAGCCACTATAAAACATGCAGTGCATCAGACTAAATTTAGACTGAATTCGATTTTACTTTAATTAATTGTGTCGCCCTATTTATTCATTAATGATTTAATTATCAGCTTTTCATCAACTCATGAATCTTCTGCAGTTCCCTCATCGTTTGGGAAACCTGGTGTCACAGTTTTGTGTATTTCTTCATTGCCATTTTTTTATTACTAGTATTAGTAGAAGTAGCTAACAATTTATTCCAATATTTATTATAGCAACTTAATTTTATTCATGAATTCAATTAAATGCACAATATTCGTTTTTAGAATAGTTTATTTATATTCCATTCTTTATATTTTCATTGTGTTGGATGTTGGTGATATATTACTTACTAGATGATATCTTAGGTAATATTAGGAGCTATTGAGGAGAATGCATGTAATATTAAGTAACAGTAGGACCTAATGACAGGAGACTTGAAAAGAGAAGTGCTATGCCATTTGTTCGGGAGTTATTTAATAAATCTGTTTGAATTATCCTCCACCTTGTAACCCGCTTTATTATTATTTCCTCACGTCCGAGACGCTGTGGAAACCTAAAATAAGTTTTTCATTTTCGTCATACCTCTTCTCCCTCTGAACTGCTCAGTCTGGTCTTGCCGACACTGCCCTATGCTGTATTTATTTTGGATTATATTTATTTGGATAATTACCTAACTATTGCAAAAGTAAATCTGAAGTTTTAAAAGAGGCTTGTGTATATTTCGCCATCAAATATGACAATAGTGTTGCAAAGTCAGAGTAACCGGTTTGTTTGTCACGACTCCATAATGCTCAGGGCACAGAGTAGCAGCAAGCCACTTTGCATGTTTTAAAATCCCTTAATACAAAATATAAGTGTTAGTATTACTAAGAAATAAGGTAGGAAAATATATACTTTATTATAAAACTGCTGTTTAAAAAAACTGAAATTTCATAAATATTGACATACATCAACATAAACTAAATCGCCCACTCATTCTCATACATGATCATATCAACAGACAGACCTGGCTTAGCTTTGTCTCCTGGGTTCAGCAGAAGCATATAAGCGAGTCTGTCATGAGAAATGATTTCAGCAGAACTTCAGCTGTTTGCGGAGGAGAAAATTGCTTTTTCTGCAGAACATAGCTCAAGGACTAGAGGGAGAAAAACCGATGCCGACGTCTCCTACCTGTTGTGGTCCGTCTCCGTTGACGATGTTGGGCGGGTGCGGGGGGGGTGGCGGGGAGGTGAGCATCGGGATGTCTGGGCTGAGCAACTGGCCGGACTCCAGTGGGGAGGTGTGTTCAGCCATGACTCCCTCATCCACACTACAGGAGAGGCACTGCTTGCTCCTGAAACCACAGAGGATTCAATCAATTACATTTATATTTCAAATATTAGAATTCTGCATTATTAAAATTTTCATCAACTTGGAAATTTACGATGAGATTTTAGCTAGATTTTGTTAGATTTTTTTAAAAACCCATAACCACTAAACTACAGCCACAAACTGTTTTTGCACTGCTTTTCCTAATATGGCACTACAAATCGATCGTGCAACTTCGATCAACTAACATCAGAGCTATTCTTTTAAGTTTAAAGGTGCTCTAAGCGATGTCACATGTTTTTTAGGCCAAAACATTTTTTTGTCACATACAGCAAACATCTCTTCACTATCCGCTAGCTGCCTGTCCCCTGAACACACTGTAAAAGACGCGGTCTCTGCAGACACCCCAGGCTCCACAAACGGCAACAAAAACAAACTGGGCTAACCCGCACCACGAAACAAACTAATCCAGCCAATAACAGACAAGAATGATTTGGGGGCGGGGTTTGGGGGGTT
This sequence comes from Chrosomus eos, assembly GCA_036326025.1. Lineage (NCBI taxonomy): Eukaryota > Metazoa > Chordata > Actinopteri > Cypriniformes > Leuciscidae > Chrosomus > Chrosomus eos. Next base: position 13,128,059 of record CM070825.1, read on the forward strand.
AGTGCGTGGATGAGGAGGGGGGGGGGGATGGGTCTAGCTAGCCTCTGTTTTGTTTGACAATACTTTAAACGCCAACAAGAAGTGACATCACTTGATATCGCTTAGAGCATCTTTAAGCGATAAAACGTACAACTTTAGAGGTCGACCAATTGACCGTTTAAAGTATTGTCAAACAAAACGGAGGCTAGCTAGACCTCCTCCTCCTCCTCACACTAACCTCCCAAACCCCTCCCCCAAATCATTCTTGTCGGTTATTGGCTGGAATAGTTTGGGGGTGGGGTTTGGGAGGTTAGTGCGTGGATGAGGAGGAGGGGGGGGGGGGTCTAGCTAGCCTCCATTTTGTTTGACAATACTTTAAACGTCAACAAGAAGTGACATCACCCGATATCGCTTAGAGCACCTTTAAGCGATAAAACGTACAACTTAAGGGGTCGACCGATTGACAGTTTTTACCGTTTCATCGTCAACGATAACCGATTGCTGGAACAATCGTTATCGTCAAAAATGCATTTTTTCCGTCCAGAGAAAGGTCTGCTGGCATTATACAGCACGAGAGCGTCCCCTAGAGGCCAAATAAAAACTATCACTGACGCCCGTGGAGTTTGTTTTGACACGCGATACACTTCAGATGCGGATTTGAAATGGTGTTATACAGCACACTACCGTAAATGTTTTCACATCACTATAAAGTAATTAATTTGTTGACTAGATGATGCATTAGTGGAGAACAGCAGTATGTTTGCCGTCGAGGCTGAGAGGACGCTAATATTAGTAGTACCTCAAGCGGTTAAAACAGTGAAAAAAAACATGCAAGTGCGACCATAATGTTTAATGTCACGAATATTACCATCTATTTGCATTAGTTTATAGCCAGATGGTCGCATTTATAAAGTTGTTATCCAGCAAAGTTGCATATTTAAAGCTTGTGACATGAGAAAGCAAACTATTGTCATGCAGCCGACAGAAACATGTAAACAAATCAGAATCGCATTTTATTTCAGTTCTTTTTTATCGTCACTGTAATGCATATTTTGTTATAAGATAATCATTACGGTTCTAAAATAGAAGCAAATAAAGTGTGAGAGTATACAAGTCTAATTTCAATGCTTAGGCATTTGTGTAAAATAGATATTTAAAGATGGACATCTTTAAGAATGACTGTTTGGATTATGAAACTTTACAATAAAATTCCAAGGTTAATAAGAGTATTGTTCATTGTTAATTTCAACATTTTCTAATACATTTTTACATTTTAAAGTTGTACCTCTTAACATTAGTTAATGCACTTTGAACTAACATGAATGATCAAAACATAATTTATATTTTTATCATTTAAAAAGTGCAGTACGGTTTTGAATTTGATCAAATAAATTACAGCACTATGTTGTATGCATTATTTTTTCATTCAGTATCTATTAAAAAAAAAACTATCAGTTGATAAATCAGTTGGTTATCGGCCAGCGTGGTCCAAACAAGTTATCGTTATCTGTAAAACTCATTATCGGTCGACCTCTATACAATTTAATTTCAAAAGTTTTGGCTGTAAAATGAAAAGAAGTTTCTTATTCTCACCAAGGCAGCATTTATTTCATGAAAAATACAGTGAAAACAGTAAAACTGTGAAAAAAAATGTTTTCGTTTTTTTTTAATATATTTTAAAATGTTATTTATTCCAGTAATATATTTGTGTGCGTGTGTGTGTATAAACCATGATACTTTTTTTGATTCTTTGACGAATAGAAAGTTTAAAAGAAAAGCACTTATTTGAAACATTTTGTGTAACAGGGTAAATGTCTTTACTGTCACTATTGATCAATTTAATGCACTCTTGCTTAATAACAGTATAAAAAAAAAATTCACAAAAAAAAATGACTGATCCCAAATTTTGGAACGGTAGTGCAAGTAATATTCCCTTTATATTAAAAAAAAACCCTCATCAAACACCATTTTAAAAACCTATTATATAAAGTTGGTGAGCCGTTTAAATGTCGTTTCCAAGCATGATCATCGCATTAGCATTTAAGAATAATTTCTTCTAATGCTCATGAGGTCATTTTCAACCTTACACCCACAGTGTTATGAACATCCTTTAGGCTTGACTTTTAATTTCAATGTTGAGTTCATAACTTTACGGGGGAAGTGCAATTTAAAAAAAAAAAAGACTAAGTATTTCCATTGGCGAATTTGTGCCCTTGTACTTAGATTTAATAGTCGGGCAATTCAGAAAACTGTATTGTCTTGTCAGGGTCAGTCATGGTTTCGGACGAAGAGTGGGAGGTCACTTGTTTCTTATTTTAGAAATGTGCGTAAGAGAAAAAATAACCTATTTTAAGCTCCATTCATTGTATGCAGGGTCTCTTTGACCTGTCTGGGTGCAGCAGAGGAATGAAAATACGCCATTCGTTCCCTGCCACGTCTGCACACACACACACTCCAAAACGAATCCAAATTGACTAATCAACTCATAGTATGGAGTACAGCCCGGTGTGAAGCACACACACTCTCCCCTCTCTCTCATGTATCAGACCCGCAATGAGTCACAAGCAGAAGGTAATAGAGGAAATGACATGTGTCCTTGAAGCTCATTAGTATCTAGCGCATGCGTTCTCACCGGCCGCAGCGATCAGCCTAATCCGTCAGCTAGTCCCCTACTTAAACCCGCACATAGGGGTGATGCTCAATAAGACGAATCCTGCGAAGGCTTTTCAGCACACACAGGCTTTAGGAAGATGGGCAAATGAAGCACCTGCGCCTGTCGGTCGGGTATTAACAGCGTTACAGGTTTAATTTAGTTGTGCACCATGTTTGGTACTTCCCTAAGTCGATACTTAAGGTATTGGAGTTGTCATCCAACACCATTTTTTTGTATGAATAGATGTTAAAACATCAAAAGAGGTATGCCATTATCAATCAGACTTCCAGTTCTTGACCGGCAGATGTTAAAACGGATAGAAAATCCCATTGACTTTGATTAAAGGAGCGACCAGAGTCATTTCTAGGGTGAAGAATATTATAGAAATTTGGGGGTGAGCTCTCTTGACTTGGGTCAGTAAACAACCACCCATGACACTATAATAATTATGTAGCAACATGCTAACAACTACTCAGAATACCTTAGCAAATGCATAGCAACTCTGGTGATCCCTTAAAGGATAATTCCGGTATTTAGCACTTTTGAGTCTATTTTTTTGGTTTTGGTGGTGGACACAGAAATTTTGACGATGGGTCCTTTCTCGACTTTTTGACTCTTTTAAAATCGCCTCTGAGCGCTTCAGAGTGGCTGTCTATGGGCATGCACAAACATGTCCTTAAAACAACCCTTAACTTTCGTTTTCAAAACTGTGCAACTCACAGAGTGGTTAGTGGTGTTCGTTGATGATCCAAAACAAGTAGCGTAGCGAAATACAGTTTCTGTCGTGTTTTATTTAGCCATTTTGTAAAATCGCATTGATGTCTGATGGAGGACTCATTGCTCGTTGATATTACTGCGCTACCGGAGTGTGCTAACGCTTTTATAACACTCAATTATTGAGCAGAAGTTTATACGCGAATGTGAGGTATCAGAAAAAATAGTTCCACTATAGCAAATAACACGGATTGAAATCATACATTGCGCCGATATATTTGTTTTTAATCATCAACGAACACCACTAACCACTTGGTGAGTTGCACAGTTTTGAAAACGAATGTTAAGGGTTGTTTTAAGGACATGTTTGTGCATGCCCATAGACAGCCACTCTGAAGCGATCAGAGGCGATTCTAAAAGAGTCAAAAAGTCGAGTCAGGACCCATCGTCAACATTTCTGTGTCCAGCACTCTAGTTCATCCAAAACAAACTAGAAAACAGACTCAAGGTGCTAAATACCGGAATTATCCTCTAAGTATTGTAGTGGAGCATTTTGTACAGGCAATCAACACAAAAATATAATTGTATAGCTGGAGTTAGTTTTTTAATATATATTTCTTTTTAATTCATTTTTTCATTTCAGTATTATTATTCTTTACTTTTATTAGTAAAAAGTAGTATGTTTGCATTTTAAAAAAAACTTCTGGAACTCTTTATTTGTACGTTTATTCCGTTTTTTTTTACAATTTATTTAAAAATAGTCTAATTCATTTATTTAAATATTTGTTAATTGTTCATTTTTTTTTAATAATTGTTAAATATAATATAATGTATATGTATTGTGTTAAATAATAATTTAAAAAATAATGTATTATTTATACATTTTGTATTTATATATACTCTCATGGTGTATATAAACAATGCGGTCACCAAGCCTGCATTCATTAGATCAAAGATACTGTAAAATATTGTGAGACATTATGTAAAATACAATTTATTTTTATACTTTACTATATTTTAAAATGTAATTAATTCCTGTGATAGCTGATTTGTTGCTCAAACAGTTGTGCTGCTTAATTTATTCGAGCAAATCTGATGCATTTTTTTTTCTTGAATTCTCTTACGAAAGTCAAAATAACAGCATTTATTTTAAAAAAAATATCACATTATAAACATCCTGTCACTTTTGAAAAAACGTAATGCATCCTTGTTAAGTAAATTTTTTTTTTTGTTTTTTTTTAAAGAAATGTACTTTTAACTGTAGTGCAAGTATCAAAGTTGGCATCAATTATCTGGTATAGGTTTGGAGACAAGAGAAATTCTGCGATAGCTACAACAACACCAGAACATATTTGAAGCCCCACTGATTTAACAGTCAGGTAATTCCAGTGCACAACTGTTGAGTAACAAACAAAAGGAGAAACGTACTGGTTCTTTTCAGTTGTAAACCTCCGATTTTGAAACCGCAACACCACAATATGAGTGAGGCCACAGCGGGGGGTGTGTGTGTAAGACGGCGGTTGTCAGCACTAACTCTCTCTCTAAGCACAACAGTTGAGTGCTTTCCGCGGTCTAATTCCTCTTCTCAGCAAGAGAGCGGATGACGCCAACAGTGGAGTGCGGCCTAAGGGTGCAAATCTGTTCTAGGAGGGGCAAGAGGTCAGACACTGGAGGTGATGGCTTCCTATTAGGAGGTGTAATGAGAAGATTGGAGGAGGAAGAGGAGGGGGGGGGCTGTCGAATGACGGCCCTTCACATTCACCGGATCTCTAATTGTTTCAAGTGATTACGTGGCGAACACCTTCAACCTCTTCTAAGCGCGCAAAAAGGAGCTCTCACTGTGAGATGGTAGTACCTGAAAATGACAAACCGATGGCGTTTCGTCAGCAGGAAGTGTGTGGGAGGAGGGAATGACTTCATAGATTAGACTGCAACACACTGTCATTCGATTCTGGTCACCATTACAAACGAAAACCAATTTTCGTGCATAGCACTGTTTGTCATCCATGCCTACAGGGGAAACAGCTGGAATTTTCTAGGGGAAATTAACAATGGCAAACAAGGTTTTTTATACTTTCTGAAGAAAATGTGAACGATGCTCGTCTGCAAAACTTCCCAGCTAGATGGTCTGATGATCTGACTATGTGCTAAAATATGTAGGCCTAAATGTAAGATCTATGTATTTTTTTGCATTTAAAATAGCAATCTATTTGGATTACACTGTTTTAACAGAAACTAATACACTTTATGTGATGCATATTTGTCAGTGATCCATAAACACAGTCAAAAATATCATGATGTTGTTATTAATAGTGCTGTAATAAATTGTAAGTTCATTCTTGCCAATTTAAACATTCAAGCGATTTTAAACCATTCAAGCACAAGAGGCAAAAGAGAAATCAATTCGGTACTAGCACGCTGTTATGAATCGATTCCTCTTTCGCGTCTACTTGCGCTTGAACGGACACATATACACAAAATTATCGTAAAAAAACGGCAAGTATTCTCGTAAACAGTCATTTATGTCTTAAGTGAACAAACAGTTGAGAAACAAATCGGATGTGCATCATATTGGATCTGTGCATTCTCTCTTAAAGTGACAGCAGTAATAATAATATTTATATATTTATATATAAATACCTGACATTGATGTCATTGATGTTAACAAAACAACAAACCACAGCTTTAAATAAGATGTGAACACTATGCAGTGTTATTTTACACATTACATTTCTGTACCCGAGAACTACTGTTAGACCTGACTTTATTTGTAGCTTTCTTATATTGTATTTATCTAAGCTTTTAATGTGTATCTGTTCTTATTTTATTACTGACATTTCACTTGTACTTAATGTTAATAACGTTTGAACTTTATTAGTTAGGCTAATATTTTCTGCTGTGGTATTGAAGTACTAATCTAAGTATAAACATGGTTAAAATATTAAAATATGTATATGGAAAAGCCATATTAAATCAGTTAAAATGTATAAGATAAGATGGAAATTCGGATTTTCTGATGATAAACAACAGGAATCTTACTGGTTTCTTACGCGTTTCATTTATGCATGTCAGACAAATATTCATCATCGCATAAAGTTGATTAGATTTGTGTTAAAAACTAGGTCATCCAAATGAATGGAAATGTTATATGCAATCCAAATTTTAAATTAAAAAAGTATGCCTACACTTAAAGCCTGTTTTATGCTTCTGCGTCGAATCGACGGCGTACCCCCGCAGAGCCCTCTGCGTCAACGCAAACCCCTCTCCGACCCCTATGCCGTAGCTCGACGTGCACCTCCAAAAAATTGTAACTACGCGTCGAGGCGACGCAGACCGCAAGGGCTGTGATTGGTCAGATTCAACGCGATGCAACACAACCTGACGCAGAACCATAAAACGGCCACGACGCCGTAGGAGTGACGGCGTAGCTACGCCGTGGAGTTGACGCAGAAGCATAATGAGGCCTTAAATCTTACATTTAGGTCAAATTTTTTTAGAACGCCGTTTCCTGTGCGAGACGCGAGTGCAACAGTCAAACACGCCAATCTAGCGCATTCACATAGAAAACTAAATTGAAAAGTAGCGATTAATCGAATTTCTAATCGCCAATCTAGCGCATTCACATAGAAAACTAAATTGAAAAGTAGCAATTAATCGAATTTCTAATCGCGAATTTTTAATCGCCAATCTAGCGCATTCACATAGAAAACTAAATTGAAAAGTAGCGATTAATCGAATTTCTAATCGCGAATTTCTAATCGCCAATCTAGCGCATTCACATAGAAAACTAAATTGAAAAGTAGCGATTAATCGAATTTCTAATCGCAATTACGGATGCCACGATTACGTAATCGTTCAAAGCCACGATAAAAAAAAAAAGTAATACATTGTTCTGTGTGCTTAAGAGGTGTTTAGATCATGTTACGTTGTGTGAGGCGAATCACGACTACTTCAGAGAAACCACCACAATAGGAACTACTGATGACGTAAGTGTACTCCGATTGGTCGAACAGACGTAAAAGACAGCACAGCACCCACCATTTTTAAAAAGCTGTGTACACAATCTATATATTTACTCCACAAACTAACTCTACGAACAGGAAAAACAGTGATAGATGGACCTCTCAAGCTTTACGCCAAGAAGAAAATCCAACGCAACTTTGGCCTCGTTCACACTGCAGGGGCTTTTTGAAATTTTGAAAAAATTCTATTTTTTTGCAAGGCCGTTCACATTTCCATTTAAATGCGACCTTTTGTCATCTCCTGTGTGAACGTGAAATGACCCAGAAGTGACCCGCATGCGCAGAAGAGTACTCAACGGTACGACGTCACTTGCTGTTTGCGGAAGTAGCCAAACATGAATGTCAACAGCTGAGCTCGTTTAGCAATATTAAAGTTATTTTCCCAACAGAGCCAGCACAATTACAATCTTCTCGTTTAAGAAGAAAATTAAGGAGGAGGAGAGCGTTTGAGCGCCTTCGATTAACTCACGGGAAGAGACACGTCTGCGGCGGACCATAACAGTGCAACACGTTGGAGTGTATTGGCTAGCTACAAGTGCGTGCTATCGTACGATAGCTAACTTGTTTATCTTCTCATTCCCGTCTACTTCAACGCAGAATTATGACGTTTGTCGCATATCAATGGCGTGCGGGTCGGATACATGTGACCTGGGCGTTCAGATTGAGGTTGCATTTCAAAAGATCGGATACGGACCACATACCCAAGTGGCCTGGGTCGCATTTGAAAAGATCGGATCTGTGTCGTTCAGACTGTCATGAAAAGAACAGATACAGGCCGCATAGGGGCAAAAAAATCCGAATTGGGTCATTTCAGCCTGCAGTGTGAACGTAGCCTTTGAGGAGACAAAGCGAAAAATGATAATGTATTTCTGCTCAGCTAGCGATATTGGGCATCAACCACATGCCAAATGCTAATACCTTTCTACTTTTATAACAGTTCTATTTAATAACGTATTAGACAGTACTGTTAAACAGATCGTAAATTAATGAAGATGGAGAATGGGATTTTTACCATTGTAGGGTGGTTGTGTACACACTGCCGACACACATTTATGTTAAAACACCATGTAAACGCATAACTTTAACTCAAATAGGACATCTGAAATGTAAAAAAATTGGATTACAACGGTGAGGCTCAGAGGGGAAAATCCAATTTTGGTGTGTGGGAGAACGAAGGAATTTCCAAAGTTCCTGTGGCCTTTCTTGATTTTGCTTTAAATGAGAGTTGACATTTCATAGTAAGGGATGAAAATTCCTGCTGAGAATGCCATCATTAGAATTTTTCTTATTAAATGCTGAAAAAAAAATTATAATACAATCTACAGAGAGAAACTGAAGATTATGGCAAGCAATACGTTATCATCATCAGCACTGTGATGCATATCCTAATTTCTGCGCTTACATCCATGATATTAGGATGATTAAGCTTAAAGTGGAAATGAGCAAGGTCATGTGATCACTTTAAAGGGACAGTTCACCAAACAGTTTCGTCATCGTTTACTCATCCTCATGTCATTCCTAAACTACATGACTGACTTTCTTCTGTGGAACATGAAAGATGATATTTGGAGAAATGCATCAGTGTATTATTATTATTATTTTCAACAGGGTCACAAGTTGTGATTCTTAATATATAATGACAATTTTCATTTAAAGGGTGAACCATCCCTTTAAACTGTGCTTTTTGAAAGATTTTAATGAGTAACGCAACATTTTTTAGGGGGCTTTTTTTCTAAAAGCTTATTCAATCTCATGTGTCTGATGTCAAGAGCAAAATTTTCTTTCACTGTTTGATTACAGAGTTCTCTGTGAAACCTTGAAACAGGATTTTATATTGAACTGAACTACTGTAACTCAGGAACTGACAATCACTAGCATGTCAAAATGAGTCTTTCTTTTCTTTGTTTTATTACTGAATGTTTATTTGCCTTGAATAATTGAACCAGGGGCCATTTTAACTGTTTTGATATATTTTGAAATGCCTTTTATTCCTGTGATTAAAGCTAAATTTCTATCATTCATTACTCATTTGATAGCATCTATAGTCATATTCTTCAGAAATCATTCTAATATGCAGATTTACAGCTCCAAAAAAAAAAAAAAAACCTTCTTAGTACCAATGTTGAATACAGTATAAAATTTTAATTAAAAAAAAAAAAACTTAAAATCTTTTAAATGGTACTGAGAAATCTTACTGACCGCAAACTTTTAAACGGTACTGTACATTACTGTACTGTATATTACATTTCATTTAAAGTCACATCAGGAATGACTACAGAAATTTTATGGAAGAATATTGTTTATGGAAGAAAGGACGGTAGGTTCTGTTAACGCACATTAAGATGCACTTAAAATCACATTTACAACTAGTCGCTTAGTTTGGTTTTGTACAGACTGTCCCTACCTGAATAATTTGTGGGTTGTACAATGCGTTTGTCACTGTGTAAACTGAACGGGAGTTGTGCCGCGTTGGTCGTAATGATCGTGTTTACGACATGAGTGCACATGAACCATAAAGTCGTAATTACCGGTGGGAAATGACTTGGGGGAGTTGAGGGCGTGTCGAATACAGAATGACGGCGGAAGCAAATTGCTATTGATTATAATAAATTGTAATTGTGAATGTTGGCTGAATAATTTTGTTCCTCACAAGACCTCGCAAGAAAGCACTAGTCATGTAGCAGGTTTATGAAACAGAGAATGATGGGAAATGCAGTCTGTCTGTGGCTACTTACACGGTAATGATAAATACACATATAAAGTGTGAATTACACACCTTATGCACATCATTTGCAATTTATTTTGTTGCATTAGTGCTATGTTTCCTGTTTTAGTCTGGGAAGTGAAAGAGAGAGAGGAAAAACAGCCTTTTGCCTACCAATAGGCTTTTTTTTTTATGATTTCTGAACCTGTAAGGAAGAACATGAGAACTTAGGTGTACACAGCCATTGAAACTTCAAGATTATGACTGAAGATGAAAAAAAGAAAGCATCAAGCATGACAACATCTGCCTTTCAGTTAAAAGAAAAACATTATGGAGAGTGAATCAGAAAGCCCCTTATGCAGATGAATGAAATGTAAATGATCCGAGCAGAAATTTCAGGAGAGAAAAAATAGATATTATGGTCAGAAAATAAAACTTTGTTCCCACTGCACCCAATTCATGGTCAAGTTGTATTCATTTCATGCCTTGGTTTTGTTAAATTGTGTAAATTAGCAAAAATCCAATTTAAAACTTTTTTTTTTAAGTAGGTCATGAAGTTAGTTATGTAATATGTAAAACAAAACATTGGAGAAACCATACATGGAATCGACACCAAAACAACAAAACTTTTGAGAACTAGCCTCAAGAGCAAGAAGACATTCCCACGTATGTATAACCAAATCTGGCAAAATGTCAGCTTATCAGATGTTCTTGCAAACGAACTTTCTGATTGTGCGTCAATGTATCAGTTTCAGTGGTTAACATGAGTTTTCAGACTGTCCAAACAGGGTAGTTTCAGTCCCGGTTTCCCTAACGCAGCTGTTGAGCTGCAGCTGATCATCTTTTAGTCCCACCAAAAACCACTTGTAATGCAAACGGTGACCAGTGCAATTCTCATCTTCTGACTAAATGGGATATGAACGGTTTAGAAAGCCATAGTGAGTGTCCTTCTATTGGATTTAAAATCCGGTGTTTTTTTCCTAGCGACTTCATAAAAGCTTGTGTGGCCGGCACAATTACAACATTTTAGATCATTAAAGGACTGGAAAAGATTGGAAAACGCTAAACTAACTCAAGTGGACAATAGGGATGGGAATCGCCAAAGGCCCCATGATCTGATATCAAGATTCTTAAGCCACGATATTATATTGCGATTTTGCGAATTTTTTTTTAAATGGGCAAAAGCTTAAAGTCCAATATGTAAGAATTTTGTAATAAAATATCCAAAAAACACTTGCACAGTGTGATATATTTCCTGCAGTTGTGTACTTACAATATCCCAAAAGTCTCCAAAGATTTATTGTTTCAGAGAAATTCCAATTTTAAATAAGTGGCCGTCCCGGAAAAAAAAATTTAAATAATTTTTAAAATTACCGTTTTTTTTTTAATTGCAAATTTTCCCTTTGTTTCTCTATGTCTACATATGTTTTTATCGAATAAGATGAAGTTCTCAGTCTGTTAATCTCACATCTTCATATTCGGCTTGCTGCAGGTGTTCGGCCGTACACAGATTACAGTACTTGCCCACCGTGGCACCGCACTCAATGTTGGTTTGCTTTTTTACAGAAATAAAAACCATTAGTTCAGTTGGACAACAGACGCTACAATTATAAACTTAAAAAGCGTCAGCTCCATTCAGCACAAGCTGCAGAGTCGCAGCCAGAGTCAGATTTCACTCATCACATGACGAGAGTAAGGAAAGATGACTGACATTCTCAGCATCGAGTAAAAATGTGCGGTCAGTACCGCCGCTCCCTATGCACAGTACGTGTGGTCGCAAAATATATACGACCTTAAAACAGCCTACCGGCTACACTCTTCTAAAATCAAATTGTATTATTTGTAATAAATTGTATTCACTCTGCTCACAACATTAGACACATTTGACCGCTGCTGTCTTTCTTGTCAAACGTGTTGTATTATGATTATGAACGAGCATAATGACAGTGTAGGTATGGCATTATGTAGACAGTTTCTTCTAATAGCCTAGGTATACTTGAATTTATGTGTTCTGCATTCCTGTCTGCATACTTTCAAAGTATACTGAACAGCAGATTATGGCTTCATGGTATTTAAAATAAAAAAAACTGATATTGCGATATTTCGTTTTTCTGCGATATATAAATTGTACCAGATGGCTTGAATAGCTCTATTGGAAAGAATGAACATTCGAGTATGATCGGGGATTTGTAGGATGAATCTGCAGAGAAAATAAACCAATTACAAGCAGATAAATACAGTAGAGAAAGATACAAATTAAATAAACAGTGCTTCGTTTTAAGTCTAACAGTATTCAGGTAAAGAAGCTGAAAAATCAAATGTAAAAAAATATAATATTGTGTGAAATAATATAATTAATCTTTCTGGAACTAACATGCGACAGTTATAATATTGATATTTCTTACAATACAATCGCTTCAGAAGGCCTTTATTAACCACCTGGAGCCGTATGGATTACTTTTATGATGGATAGATGCACTTTTTTTGGGCTTTAAAACCTAAGGTACCATTCATTCCCATTATAAAGCTTGGAAGAGCCAGGACATTTTTAAATATTACTCTGATTGTGTTTGGCTGAAAGAAGAGAGTCATATACACCTAGGATGGCTTGATGAGGGTGACTAAATTATGTGATCATTCAATTTTTTGGTGAACTAAGCATTCAAGGCTACAAAAGTGATTTTCTCTCTGTATTTGGTTGTTTGAAGAGGGAATATTAGGCTGCTGTCACTTTAAGACCGAATGCACAGATTCAATACAATGAATAGTATCTGTTTTCCTGAGAGAGAGAGAGAGAGAGAGAGGAGAGAGAAGAGAGAGAGAGAGAGAGAGAGCGAGAGAGAGCGAGAGAGAGCGAGAGAGCGAGAGAGAGCGAGAGAGAGCGAGAGAGAGCGAGCGAGAAGAGAGAGAGAGAAGCGAGAGAGAGAGCGAGAGCGAGAGAGAGAGCGAGAGAGAGCGAGAGAGAGAGAGCGAGAGAGAGAGAGCGAGAGAGAGAGAGCGAGAGAGAGAGAGCGGACGAGAGAAGAGCGAGAGAGAGAGAGCGAGAGAGAGAGCGAGAGAGAGAGCGAGAGAGAGAGCGAGAGAGAGAGACTTCAGATATGAAAGAAAGATTTCCCAATATTATCATAATTTCACACATTATAAGTGCGGAACTTACATTAAAATTATGAACAATACTCGCAATCCCTGAAAAGTTCAACACTCGGCATGCGTGTATTGATACAATATACTCACAAAAAATATCATATTAATCATAATACTATGTATGTTGTAACAATTTTTTCCTCCATACCTAGAGGACAGTGCTGGTGTAACTAAAGCTCTCATCACAATGTAAAATATATGCATTTTCTCATAAAACATAGTCCAAGATAAAAGAAAAACAAGTGTGCTCTATGCTGTGATGGATAACAGATCTGTATCAAAGCACTGATGCATAACATACGCGCTGTGATTGACAGGTGAAAAAAAAGCATGCATGCTCTAAAGCAGAGGGGAATATAATGAACAACACATGATTTTAAAGTTGCTTGTATGCCAAGCAAAGCATGTTGCAATTTGGGACATTTGGGAATGATACTTAATGAAATAACCATGCAGTTGTAAATGTGTATTGTGGACTCTATAATATTACAGGAAATGTGTAGACTCATTTAAAACTAAATAAGTAAATGTAGCACAGCATGAAGCGGTCTAAAACAAGCAATGATGTTTGCATAGTTATTAGCCATGCCTCTATTAATAAATAACCAAGTGTCCTGCAGTGCAGTGATGGAAAACTAGCTGTAAAACAGCCTCGGTTTTAGCCTGTCATTTTGTGAAAAACAAAATAACTGAACGCTAGTGAAAGTTTTAAAATGATATACAATTTTTAATTTTGTCTTCTTCACCATAAAACCCTAATTTTAGTTATTCTTTAAGGGGTCATGACATGAGAAATCAAATTTTTACATTACTTTTTTTACATATAAGAGGTATTTTATACCATTAAAACATCCTGCAAGCATTTATTTTATTAAGCATCAAAACATCTCATTTGGATATTGTGGGATTTGTGACATCACATGGGTATATTAATTTGCATATGACTGCCTCTTAATCAATACATTGCACCATAGGCCCCGCCCACTGGCATTCAGTTACTTAAAGTCCCCCTGTAGTCAAGCATTTTATCCTTTAAAACTCATATTTGATCACCAGAAATTACATATTTAAAAGTTTTATCCTTGGAAAAAAATTATGCCTTAAAATAAAAAATGTAATGTTTATATGTCAGTGTTGTTTTTAATATGCTTTAATACTTTGATGTCATGTTTCAAGTCCAACACAACTAACATGTTTGTTCGAAGCATTTGACTGCAGATTGTTTTGTAAAGGAGGCACAGTGTAATGGAGAGTTGACACTTGCACTGAAAGATAAAGCAGCCGGCTGTATTGGATCTGACAACAGCTAATGCTTTGCCTGTAAATACAATAGAAAAGTGGCCATTGATACTGTTTTCTATTCAATGAGGTTAGCCAATCATAACAGTTGCCATTTACTGACAAGCCTTAAAGGAGCCGTCCCTTAAAAACAGATCATTTCAGACAGGGGGGCAGAATGATGTTTTAAAATAATTGGTCTTTTGAATATTATATAACAGTTGTTTTTTTGTGCAAAAAAACTTTATTAATAGTATAAGCGATCTAAAAAAAATTGTATGTGGTGGTGTGAGCATAATATTGCCAGAAAGGAATTACTGAACGTTTCTGTCATCTGGTGGTAAACTGGATTATAACAGGGAATGAAGCTGGACTGAGTAGATTTTTAAAGGTAAAGTGTGTGTTTTTTTACTAAATACTTTCCATCTTAGTGTAATATGTAGAAAAATTGTAAGACACTTATAAGCTGAGTCCTGTGACACTTTCAAAACAGCATCCCAACAATCAGTCCAACCAATAGCATGTGTTTGAGGAGGGGTTGTCTGTTTGTCCAACCAATGGAGGACAAGGGGTCAATAATAATAATAACTGTAATTAATTCTGAATTTGATGGCACTGGTGGTGGAAAAGGGCACACTTAACCTTTAATATTAGAATCTCAAACTACACAGTTCAGAGCAATAATTACTCAACTAATTAAAATAAACATAATTTGGTCAAAAAACTTTAAGAAAACAAAGGCTGATTTTAGGTCTCAAAACTGACGCATTGAGAAACTGCTAGTTAGGCTAACTGTTACAAGAATTGATTTTTTTTTAATCAAAATTTATATTAATCCCATTTAGAGGAGCACAATTAAAACAAAACTGTGACTGTGTCTCAAACCCTAGCGAGCTGCACATCTAGAGAGCATTGTTGTTCGGTACTTCCGAACATTTCGGCCATTAACTTTCAAATAAAACATTTCTGTTTTTACAGACCAGTACGAACTAATAGCTACTTGTTGTGCATCATAGAGACATTCAAAAGTTCGAACCAATAATTCTGCCCCGAATCGAACGTTCAAATCTAAATATTCCAGCAACAAAAACACTTTAGAACGTTCGAACCCCACTTTTGTGTTATTGAAAAAGCATTGGAACTTTGTAGCTAACGGTTACCTGAACATTTTTGGCGCAAAGTGAACGTTTAAATTTAAAAAATTTTGCTCACTGTCACCGGCGCACTCCAATCGAACACTTTCGGAACATCGTGCATTGCCGAATAATCGAAGTGGCATAAGTTTGTTATGTAAACGCCGCAATTCGAATACTTTTTATTATCATTATTCAATGCGACAATGAAGACCAAACTGCTGCACGCGCATGCTGCCCAAAAAATGCAGTCTATCTAGAAAGCTCAGTAGCTTTTGAGACACGGCCAGAGTGAGTATAGTGACTGCAGCAGTATTTAATCTGCAGCTCTGTGATCAGATGACGTTGACGTGTGCACTTCAGGCCCTACTCTGTTTCTAACATATAGCCCTCACTTTTAAACCATATGCCGACCATTGCACATTAAAAGTGGCTCAAAAGAGAGGTCACTTACACAATCAAATCTAAATGCGTTAATTAAATAAACGCGCATTCTCTGTAGTGAGCATATGCAGTGCAAATGCACATTTAGTAAAAAACAAATCATTTGCAAACGTGAATCGACTCACCAACAGCTCGTTCCGCTTTGTATATCTTATTCTCCCGATCACTCCTCTTCTTCGGGTTGATGTGTATGTGTGTAGGCTTTAAAAGCAATAGGCCAGTGTGTGTATGTGTGTGTGTGATCTGGATCTCTATAAGCTACGTGGCTCTTTCACACTTGAATATTACACCAGTTTACAGTCTCAGCCCTTATCCACTCGCTTTTTCCGACGTCTGAAAACGTCCAGGGGTCGAGACAGACCACGATCTTCCAAAGCAAACAACTTTTCCCCGTATGTGTTGTTAGTTTTCACGGCCACCTCCATCCATAGCGAGCTCAGGCTCTTCAAGCGTCTGGATAATCGCCATCATTTTCCGCTCAAGAATGTACACACACGTCACTGCGCATGCGTATCACAGCCGCGTCATATTTCATTGTTTTCCTCTTTCTGTCTGTATAGTTTTGGAATATATAGCCTGTATTTTTTTTTTTGCTGACGTGTTGTTGACGAATAAAATCGAAACTGACATAAAGGCTGCAGAGTCAGTGTTTAATCTATATCCGGTTAAATTTAGTTCAGTATCCTGTTGTAAATTATAAGCATGTTACAATTATTTGTCCTGGCACTAGAAAATGATTTTTGAAAATTAAATTTAATTTGCCCGGCTACTTGAAATTGTCTATGGAGGTTTCAGTGTTCCTCATTGTACCCGACAGATGGCGTCACAGCTCGTGTAAACAGATCCTCTCCGACAGGGGGAGCCCTCACTGTTTGTGTACAAGCGCAACGCCTCTGGGTCTCTGTGTTTGATTGAATACAGGTTTTCTGAATTGCTAAGACACATTTCTTGAAACCATCACTCACTTTCTCAAAACCTTAAACACAAAACTAAATTTTCAAACCATAGGCCTATTCGAGAGAACCTTTGACTCTTTTGTTAAAATCAAAATTGCCTCAAAACCATTGCATCTGTGCCCTAATGCTTTCAGACCATACACACACCGAGGCTATATTATAAACACTACAGATAGGCCTACTATTTGTAGTGTAAAGTTTAAAACACTACAGATCATTCGTTAAAAAAATGGAGAACACTGTATCCAAAGCATGTAGTTACAAGAAAAAAAGTATTGTAACAAGTAAAAGAAAAAAGGCTATACACTTACAGTACTGTGAATAAATAGTAGGCTATACTGTATGCACTGCAAGTTGTAGCCTACTGAATATTGTATGGACTAGGTGCACGTGGCCGCCATTTTGGATTTCTGATCAGCGAGTGTACGTCTAGACACTTCCGGTTTCGCTTTATGCCCGGTGCAGGGAGCCGGAGAAAGCCGAAAATGATCTCTTATAGTTGTTTATAGAATCAATTAAATCATTTAAAATACTACTAAGATATATATTACTATCACACGAGCAAATGGCAATTAAATGCACGGATGCAAATTCAGATTAATGAATGAAATGTTCACGAACAGAAGATTGTATGGTCTCATGCTGCATACACAATGAGAATTATGCCTTCTATGTTACAACTACGATTTTATTTGATTATATCAGCAGACCTGATTTTGATTTATTGATTTTGATATTGATCTTTTTGCAGTGATGCTTTTTAATTGCTAATGGCTTTATAAAAATGTTAAGGACGGCGCTGTGAACGTCACTAATGATAAAACTTATTTTAACAGCACAGGTATATTCAATCTAAATAATTAAGTGAAAATAATAATCCAATCGCTAAAAAGCACATTTCCAAATAAGCACATAAATTCCATTAGAAAGACTAAGATTAAATGCGTTCTTACGGATTCAGTGCATCTGAATTTATATTTTTTGTCTGATCTGGCAGCTTCGAGTAGGGCTTTTCAATCATTATGTGTCTGTACATCTCCTTTTTTATGGTCACCTGTAACTGGTTTTTACCATGTATATTTTTTCTCCCATTCCTTATACGAACAAGACGCTTTTTCTTCTCGGGAGCTCCGGATAGATCCATTTTTCTGTTGCAGTTTATTTTTTCTCAGTTGTCCCGCTCTGACTAGAACCAATAATAACGGCTGCGTATGTTCAGTTTTTTATTATTAACATTTTATATTGTAGAATTGTAATTTAAAAGGACGATGAAATAAAATGATGCAGACAAAATTAAAATGCGGGACACTGCTTATGACTTGCGGGACGCGGGACAAAGCTTCAAATTTCGGGACTGGTCACCCTCAACGGGGAATGCATGAAAGCTGACTTCTTTGTTTTAACGTGATGAAACGGTTCATAACGACACAACAGTGAAGTGCGCGGATCTGTCACCCCCTCTGAAAGGCAAGTCGCTTCCCTTGAATTTTAAAAACACTCACTGTGCATCAAAAGCATCTGTCATCAGAGGGTGACAAAAACACCCGGTCTGTTGTCGGCATTGCTTTATTTGGTAACATTATTGCTAATTGTTTGTATTTTAGTAATTTAAATGCATATAATTTTCTGTGTATTTCACCTGCGTTTATATGCTTTCTATTACTGCATTTATTTGCGCAATGAGTAAAGAGCAATCATATATTTCATAAATCATTATCTGTCTTTTTTATAAGCAGCACCTACAGTATTTATTCCACTGTAAAATGTACACAATTAGCTATATTAAATTGTTTGTTAACTAACGTTACAGTTAAAAATGTAAATTATTTACAATTATTACGATTTTTTCCGCCGTCGTTTTTATCTATAAAGATAATTGATGCAAAGAAAGCATGTATGTAACATATGTGTTGATAATATTGATCGAGCAACTGATGTAGCCTAAGTAGGCCCTAAGTGTTATATGTGCAGAATTGAGAAAAAATAGTAGGCCTATTTATGGAGATTTAAACAAGACAGGGCAAACGTGTGAATGTTCAGGCGGTATTGTATGCAATCAAATAAAATCGCAGTTGTAACTCTATATTTAGAGAAGGCATGTTATGCAGCATGAGACCAAGACAATCTTCTGTTCGTGAACAGTTGTATTTCATTCATTAATCTGACTTTGCATCCGTGCATTTAATTGCCATTTGCTCGTGTGATAGTAATATATATCTTAGTATTTTAATTGATTCTATAAACAACTATAAGAGATTATTTTCGGCTTTCTCCGGCTCCCTGCACCGGGCGTAAAGCGAAACCGGAAGTGTCTAGACGTACTCTCGCTGATCAGAAATCCAAAATGGCGGCCACGTGCACCTAGTCTATAGTATTGAATATCTATAAAGGCACTCGGATAGGCTACTGTGAAATTACAGTGACCCAACTGCAAAAACCAAACAGGTTACAGTAAAAAAAAAAATCTAAATGAAAAGCATGTAGCAGTAAAGTACACTCAGAAGAAGATAAATGCATCACAGTGCAAAATGTGTTTTAGTGAGTGAAAATGTGCGGAGTTTTGCAAAAAGAGTGCATGAGCTTAAAGTTTTACAGAAATGGTTTACAAAATGGTTTCGGCTATTGAGAATTTGGTTGTGAATGGGATTTAGTGTTTTATCAATTCAGAACATCTGATTTCTGAAGAATCATGTGACACTGAAGACTGGAGTAATGAGGCTGAAAATTCAGCTTATCACAAGAATAACTTATATGTTAAAACTTTCAAACAGAAAAAAAAAGAAAAAATTAAATTTTTCAATTATTGTTTTTTTATGTGGTTTTGTACCAAGTGTGTATCATTTTTGCTGTATTCTCAATTTTTAGTGTGTTACTTTTTTCTTTCCTTTTCCTCACTTGTTTGAGAAAAGATTGTACTTTATATTATTTGCAACAGCAAAAACTAAAATGAAGTTCTATTAACTTAAAAATGGACACAAACCCAGAATAGGATTTTATACTGGTTTTTGATTACTTTTTGTGTATATATATATATATATAAGGCAATTTATTGGATTGTATTTAGCCTATGCTGTCTTCCTTTAAGAAACCAGTAAACAAAAGCTCTAAATAAAATGGAATACATAAAAGGTATTACAATTAATTTATCTTTAATGTGTTTATCTTAAATATGGAAACAAACTGCCGATGGAGAAAATGACGTTAAAACTGGCCATTTCTTTTCTCCTCTTTTATCAGTTCTTCTTGAAGTGTCGCTGTTGATGGCTCCTGTGAGCCTGCAGAGGGCGCTGTGGCGTCGAGTGAAGTTGAACTCTCGTGGAAACGAGCTGCATTTCTCAGATCATCACAACAGAAATTCTCAAAACAACCTCCACATCATCTACTCACTTGTGCGCATCATAAACTCAATTTCTCATTCTTCTGAACACGTTGCAAATGCTTTGGATTCATGCAATTGATAAATGTAGCCTAGTTGTCTGTCTGCTGTTTATCAATCAGGTTGCTCAAAATGTATACTGGTTCTCTGTTGAACAGTCTTACACCTCAAAACATCTAGGCATTGGTTCCTTGCATAAGTCATTAAATGCAAAATGGTTGAACTAGTTGTAAAAATGCATATTTTTTTTATACATTAGCCTATAAGGATTTGAGCAAGTTTTTGCAGGCTAGTCAATTTTGTGGTGCTGTAAATTGTTTAGAAAAAAATGAACATAGTAGTTTGCAAACTGATTCGAGAAATCAAAGCGGCTACAAAACTGAAAAAAGTTTTCACACTCAGTGTTTAGTGATGATATTGTCTCGTCCGGCAGGTGAAGGTGAATATAATCCTAAGAATTTCTTCTAGTCGGGTTGGTTTCCAAAAGTGAAACTTGTCGCGCGCTTATCTGATTCATGATAAAAGAACTCTGATGCTGTCACAGCTTATATTCATATAGCTAAAGCATCTCATCCTGCTGGTTTAACTGGCAAATATTTGGCTTTTGCAACACTTCAATAGGTTGCATTGAGATTTTTTACTATTCAGTAAACACAAGCTATATCTGATATAACATTTTCTGAATATGTGCACTGCAGAATATATTGATGTTTGGACAGCAAATTCAGTCAAAGAACTTGAGTCCAGTCTCAATCGATCTGACACATTTCTCCAAACTCAGGTCACTCGATAAAGTACAGACGGTTTTCAAATGAAGTCAGAGCCACTCTCATTCTCATTCCCACACTTTCCAGAAGCAAATTGAGCGAAATTGTGTAGTTGTTTGGGACAATGTACAATTTCACTATTCAGCACTGGTGCAAGCGGGGTTTGAGCATCATCCACATTTCAGGACGGTGTTCCTTCCAGCACATTCTCCTCTTGGAGATGGAAAGTATATGATCACAACCCTTTAATTTTATATATATATATTTTTTGGCTGAATAGTCTTCGTTATACAACTAAACTCGTCATTAAAGAACTTTGAAGAACACAATTAAAGAACATTTTCACTCATGTATTTGTGTATCTACAGCTGAATTTGTTATCAAATCAACAGAGAACACACTTGTAGTTTGGATGTTACTATTTATTTTTGATAAATGCATTACTAGAGTAAAATGCAGCAACTCCATTCACTTCAAGAAATGTGTCAAATTGATCGAGAAACACTGTAATTCAACAATTGTAATTTAGAAATAATTATATAACATTAATGGGGGGGGGGCAATCAAGCAATAACACAAAAAAGAAACTCGGTTACAAAAAAAATACACAAAACAGTTTTTTAATGTTGCTATAATTATTTCATCATTTTATCACTCACATACAATTTATACATTTAATACAATTCTCTTTTGTGTATTTTTAACATCACAGTTACAGTTATCAAAAATGTTATACTGAAAAATGTGGAATAATTAGAAGGCTAATTAGTTCCATAAATAGGCAGGTCAGTTTTGGCAATATTATATTGTAAAAAAAAAATATTTAAATAGATAGGAGAGAGAGAGAGAGAGAGAGAGAGAGAGAGAGAGAGAGAGAGAGGGGAGAGAGAGAAGAGAGAGGAGAGAGAGAGAGAGAGAGAGAGAGAGGAGAGAGAGAGAGAGAGAAGAGAGAGAGGAGAGAGAGAGAGAGAGAGAGAGAGAGAGAGAGAGAGAGAGAGAGAGGGAGAGAGAAGAGAGAGAGAGAGACAGACCGAGAGAGAGGGAGAGAGAGAGAGGGAGAGAGAGATAGATAGATAGATAGATAGAAGCAATAACAACAATCTTTGAAACATTTACAATATTACAACACAAACAATAACTGATAAACATCAAAATATGTCTTTTGATTGGGAAATATATAACCAGCACAAAGTATATACTTTAAAGGAATCCCTTAGAACTGTACACATGTGAGCACTTACTGACAAGTATTTACAAAAATTCAATAAATTACTAGCTATTGTTTCCTAGAAGGGTATAAAGTGTCTTTTTATAGCTCAGGACATTTATTGGAGGTCAGTTTAATGACTCAAATCCTTGTTCTAAAATTCACTGATATCATCTTGATTCCTTAAAAGGAGATAGTTCATTCAAATACACAAAACACACAGTGTTTTGAAGAGCATACAACAATGTTACATCAAGTTAATGGCTTCATTTTTGGGTTAACTATCTATACAAATGAGCCAATGTTGACAGAGTAAGAGCACAGAACAATAAAACGAATGTGTTTTGGTCTGAAAATTTTGATGGTAAATATTGATTTCACATCGAAAATATAGACATTGTCTGAAACTCTAGAGAAAACACAAGCAAAATAAAATATTTTTCCTCAGGAGAAACACTGAGAAGCAGAAGACTCAGTTTAATCAACTGAGACATAATTTCTCAAAATATTTTATTTTATATATCGTCAGCAGTGTTTCCATCCATGTACTGTATTTTATGCCAATTTTCATAAAATAAAACATAAGGAAACACCAAGATTTAACTTAAAACTAAAATAAATGCTCAGTTGAGGCGGATCATTTTATTATCCAATAAGAGGACCTGCACATAAACTACAGTGGAAACACATTTTCTAAATCAGTTCCTCCATGCACACAAAAAAAACTTTTCCTCCACAGATCATGTGATTGGATATCTGGACTAGCCAGCAGACCAATCAGATTGCACATCTAAAATGTTGTTTTAGTCATTCGGTAATTCCAGAGCCGAAGTCTGACCTCGAAAAGGATTTGGTTACCGATTTGTTCTCTTGAACACAAACAGAGATTCATGCAATATTCACATTAGTTCAATTCACTGTGGTTGGAAACATAGCTATCGTGACTTTCTGGAGGTTAATCAAGTTCTTCCGGCATGGGACGGCCCCAGATCCAACACAGATCAAATCTTTTTCCAGGAATTCCCCCTTCAAGTCCCGACAGGTCCCAACTAAGGGCACTGTATCAGTGTGAATCTTCTCTCTATATCAGTGTTTATCTTCTCCAACACTTTCACATTCTGCTCAAGTATACAACTCTGTCTTCTGGGTGTATGCTGTCGCCAAAAGTTAATAAAGTTTTCCCCTACGAAAAAGAAAAGCAGCGGATCCAGGCAACTGTTTCCCGAGGCTAGAACGTGTGTGATGACCGCAGCCTTTCTCAAGCTTTCAATATAATTGCAGGACTCCCCGTAACCATTCGTGTTAACGTCGAACTCCGCCTCCAAAAATAGAGTTCGCACGACGTGATACGGCATAAAGCACGCGAGGAAGATCAGCAGAACGATGATCACGAGAGAACAGGACTTCTTGTGATTGAACTGAGACCTTTGATTCTGCCTGGTCTTCTTGAGCTTCAGCAAATAAAAGGCGGCAAAAATGTAACAGACCGAGATGACCGCGAAGGGCATGACGAAGCCTAAAAACAAGACACCTCGATTTAACGTGATAATGGTCCTCAACTGGGACGGGTTCAGTTCCAGGCATTTGATCCGTCCGGATTCCTCAGAAGTTCCTGCTCCCAGGAGCGGGATGGACATCAGGGCCACGATCAGCCAGATGACGATGCACGTCGTCCAGGCTCTCCGAGAGTTTTGCCAGCGCACGTATGCGAACGGCTTCACGATGGCCACGAAGCGAACCATGCTCAGGACCGCCAGCAAGTAGACGCTGCCGTACATGTTGATGTAGAAGACGTAGGACATGATCCGACAGGTGACGTCTCCGAAGGCCCAGTGGGAGCCCATGAGGTAGTAAGCGGCTCGGAAGGGCAACGAACACACCATCATCAGATCGGACAGAAGGAGGTTGAGCATCAGGATGTTGATTGGGGAAAAAGACGCCTTTCTTCTCAACGAAGAGGAAATGAAGAAGAACAAGGATATGAGGTTGAAAACAAGCCCAAGGGAAAACATGAACAGATAAGCAGTTGGGTAGACGGTGTGCTTGAAGTCACTGATGGAGCAGTTATTTGATGTGGCGTTCTGATCCCCCATGGTTGGGTCGGGAACTCTGTGAAAGAGATCACATTAAAGAATGATATGCAAGTTTAATCATTTTCAAACTAGACAGTCTTATGGGTATTTGTTCAATGTCAGACTCTATGTTTCCAAGGCTTTGATTAAAACTAACAGATTTTGCGATCTTTCCACAATGCCTTACAGTTTTTCCTCAATCGCTTTAGCTCAATTCTTCAAAATATTTTTTTTTGTGTTCAACAGTATAGAAAAAAACTCATACAGGTTTGAAACAACATGAGGGTGAGTAAGTGATGGCCAATTTTTCCTTTTTGGGTGAACTAACACTTGAGCTTACTGTTTACAGATCATATGCAAATTATCCCCGCCTCCACTCAATCACACTAGCTCAGAGATTCCTCTTGGTCAACTGTAAATGCTACACATGGAAATATTGGTTCAATTCAGCGAATTCATAGATTTCATGTGACGTCACACAGTGGAGCGGCCGCCATTTGTAGGACCGAATGGGCTCCTTGCACGTAACTACTTCCTTACCGGATATGCGGCCTCGTCTTTTCCGGCGCTATTCTACACTATTACCCCTTTTCCACCAAGGCAGAGCTGGTGCTGGTTCGGAGCCAGAGCCTAGTTTCAATTCGGTTCTTTGTTTTTCCACACGCAAAGCACCAGCTCCGAACCAGGAAAAGTGGTTCTTAAGTAGCACCAAATCATTGCTGGTCTAGAACGGAGCCAAGTAAGAACCGCTTGCGTCAGGGGCTGGGGGCGGGGTTACCGTGACCAACAAGAAACTTGTGACCGCCATTTTTAAATAGCAGCTAGTCGAGCTAATAGCAGCTTGATTATTATATCCGTCTATGTAAGTTACGGCGAGCTGCACAAACGCGTTGGATTCCGATGTATTTTTGCAAACCCATGAGCGTCCATAGTACCGCAACGTCCGTTATTGTTGATTGCTTGTTCGAGATGCATCGGAGCGGCGCGGACCGATCGGAGCTGCGGGAGTGTTTGGAGATCATACGACTCCTTGTGCTTTTGGATCGCTTTCGCAGTGCTTTGATGTCATACGGCGATCGATCTGCGAGAAGCCGATGCATCTCGAACAAGCCTGGTGTGTTTGTGTTTGGCGCTACCGCACTAGCGTTGCTGGGCAACATGAGACGTATGCAGTGACGTAAGATCTGGCTCTGTTGTGGCTCTCAAGCCGGTGGAAAGGCAAACCGGTTCTTAGTAAGCTTGTCAGTCGAACCAACTCCGAACCAGCTCTGGCTCTGGCTCTGAACCAGCACCCGGTTCTTGTTGGTGGAAAAGGGTATATGAGATGAGATGTTTACAAGAGTTGCCGAAACTTACAATAATGGACGTACATCGCCTTTGTAAGTCCTCCTCCAAATCACCTACCAGCAAATTAGAGAGAAGGGCTTTAAAATGTATGCCTCTTCATATATCCACGGATATGAAGGTAAGTCTATATATCTCAAACTTTATGGCTTACGTTAGTTTGCTAGCTTACATTAGGCTAATAAACAATCCCGGGCTGACAGAATATGCGTGTTATAATGTTGTACTGTTTTCTAGTATTAGGCGGAAAATGTCTACGTTGTGTCTGTACGCCTTCAAACAGGAAGAGAGCGAGCCGTATTTACCCGTTGCGGATATGACGTCAGGTTGCTATGTGCAAGGAGCCTATTGCAACATGTCTATCTGCTGTGCTGTAAACTGTGATAATAGGGCATAACTGGGGCATTTAATACAACACTAAATCATAAATCAGATATACCTATACAACAGTGTTGTGCCTGAACGTGTTCAATTAACGATAGTTTATGAACTCGTTCATATTTTGGGCGAACGTGAACTGAACGTGCTGAATTACTGCCTGATGAACGTTACTGTGAACGCACGCTCGCTCAGTTTAACTTCGTTCAATAGGGTGCCAGATTTCTATATAGCCTTCCAGGCGAAAACCCGGCTAAAACACACCGTAAACAGGCCTTAATATGTAGCTAAAAAAACACCCAATCTGGCAACATCAGCCACAGCCACAAGACTGTGCGGTGTGCGCGAGTCACGAGAGAACACTGTTTCTGCACCACTGATCCAGAGTCAACAAGCACTTTGATCACTTGATTTCAAAAACAACACATTTCAGCATGCTAGATCACCTCTTATTTTACCTTTATTTATTTGTATTGGTACATCCGTGCCGCGAGATGTTTTTCAAAGCAGTGGTGGAAGAAGTAGGCTACTGAATCTCAGTAGCCTACTAAAAGTACAAATAACCAGAGACATTTTTACTTTAGTGAAAGTAGAAGTACACAATGACTACCCTACTTAAGTAAAAAGTACCTGATTTTAAATGTACTTTAAGTATTAAAAGTAAAAGTACTTGCATAACAATTTATTCTCTTAATGTCTATATTCTAATGATTAATAAAACAGTTAATCCTAACTCTTTCAACCTAATACTCCTATAATGATGTTCTATAATGATGGAAAAGCCGTTATTTTTTAAGTTTTTGTCATCATTTCTGAACAAGCTTGCAATTAGGCAATATATACACATCAAGCCTAATTTGACAGGGTTTGGCTGTAAACGCGATTAATTTATGGCTTAATTCTGAACGTCTTGGCTTGCCATACTCATCCTAACCAAACGTATAATACACACGCACCTCACCACTACTAAACCTACCCGTGCGTATCCTATGAATGTAAAAACAAATTTTCGCGTATAAATTGCACAATAAACACAGACGCATTTAGTGTGACCGGGTTGATATGGCAACCAAACTTCACAGGTGAGACAAACGTGCGACGAACGGACACGGTCAGGATGACGTTTTGGCAGGGGAAAAACTGAACAGAAAATGTAACGAAAATGTAACAGAAGGTTGTAGAAATGTAGCTAGTGGAGTAGAAAGTATAATAATTGCTGCAAAATGTAACGAAGTAAAAGTAATAAGTATGCACTATTGATTCTACTTAAGTAGGCTAAATTAAAGATACGGAAAAAATGTACTTAAGTAAAGTAACGAAGTATTTGTACTTCGTTACATTCCACCACAGTTCAAAAGTGGTGGGGACATGGAGAGGAATTATGGACAAGGTAGATGTAACTGTCAGCAAACGTAAAATTTGGCAAGTTTTTACTAGACTTTAGTGGAGTCAGCAGTTCATTTAACAGTAAATACGGATCTATACCTAAAGTATCTATTTTATTTAAATACCGTTGCTTTTCATCTGTGCTATTTAAGTGTGCAACATCTTTCCGATCAACAGGGAGAGATTATGCGATTTAATGCAAAGGTCCTAAAGATGGCGGCCACAACAAAAAAGTCACGTGACTGAAACCCATGAATATATGATTAAACCTGAAACTGTTTCAGAGGTAGAAGGAAGAGTGAATTACAGTGGTGGTCAGAATTATTGGCACCCCTGGTAAATATGATCAAAAATGGCTGTAAAAAAGAAATCTGCATTGTTTATCCTTTTGATCTTTCATTCAAAAAATGTGCAAAAATCGGACCTTTCACTGAAGCAAAAGAATTGAAAGTCGGGGGGAAATCACATTATGAAATAAATGCTTTTCTCCAAAACACGCTGGCCATAATTATTGGCTCAGTAAATACTTTTTGCAATCTCCTTTTGCCAAGATAACAGCTCTAAGTTTTCTCAGACAGAGTTTGGAGAACAACTGACAAGAGATCAGAGACCATTCCTCCATACAGAGTCTCTCCAGATCCTGCAGATTCATGTTGGTGCTTCTTCTCTTCAGTTCACCCCACTCATTTCCTATAGGGTTCAGTTTAGGGGACTGGGACTGTGTCATGGCAGAAGCTTCATTTTGTGCTCAGTTACCCATTTTTATACCATGGTCTGGGTGAATACTCGATTCTGATTGGCTGCAGGGTGTCCATTAAAAAGTGATAGGGGACACCTAGTAAAAGAGTTTCTGACATGAATATTGCTGAGTTGTTTTTGATGAGCAAGGATGATTTTTCTTTACCCTCCAAAAACATGTGGTGATGTAGGGGTTGTTTGATATATTATTGTAGGCTTTCTGATCCCCAAGACTCAAGTAATCTCTGCAATTCTCCATCTGTGATCCTTGAAGAGTCTTTGGCCCCTCAAACTTTCATCCTCACCGTGCATTAAGGCAATATAGACACACGTCTTCTCTTCCAGGCAGATTCGTAACATCTTTAGTTGATTGGATCTTCTTAGTTATTGCCCTGATGGTCAAAATGGTGATTTTCAGTTCTTTAGCTATTTTCTTACAACCACTTTCTATGTTGTGATGCTCAACAATCTTTTGCTGCACATCAGAACTATATTATTTGCTTTTACTCAATGTGATGATGGATGATTAGGGGAATTTGGCCTTTGTGTTTCCTCATATTTAAACTCCTGTGAAACAAGAAGTCATAGCTACACAATTTCCTATTCCTAGTCACCCTGGTGTGCTAAAAAAAAAGGTAAATATTAATGGGAATATACTTCAGAGATATTTTACTCGTAAAAAAATCTAGGGGTGGCGACCCTTCGCAAAGACCCGCCCTCCTTAGTTACTGTCGCTATGTTCCGACAAGCTACGCCGCTCTCATGCTCTCACCATGTTCTCACGCAGTGAAAAATACATCGCGGAGCAGAGAGGAGACTGACAACACGCGGACAGACAGGACAGACCAGGTTACTTTTCGGTTACTTTTGATATTAAGCATATTAAACAAAGTCTCACCTTTCAAATATGGTCATTTTTTGAAAGAAATTTAAACAATAAATACCGTTTTGTGGCTCTTTAATGTGCCGTGACAGATCGCTGTAGAGCATCAGTTAAAGCTGCTCGTGATCCGATCATCTCTTCCTTCTAGTTCATTTATAGCATCAAATAAACATGAACGAACATAAGAAGGAATGTTGTTTTAACCGCGGAAATGCGCCAGTATATTCAGTTTTTCAAGTTCAAATCCCCCCATGTTAATCTACTATCTCTCCTGACTGCTTTGTCCGACAAAATGGCGGATGGCGAAGTATGATTGGTCAGAACACCTGTCAATCAAGCTCCACGCGAAGGGTCAATTGTGGCCAACTTTGTAGAAAAACATTTATTTCATAATGTGATTCCCCCCCCCCCCCCCCCCCCACTTTTAATATTTTATTTCAATGAAAGGTTCGTTTTTTAATTTTTTTTTTAATGAAAGATCAAAAGGTTAAACAATGCAGATTCATTTTTTACAGGCATTTTTTTTATCATATTTACCAGGAGTGCCATTAATTCAGACCACCACTGTATACAGGCTTGTCTACAAGTCGATACTGTATCAGAATGTGTTTTATGTATCGCTCTCTACAACGTCGGACACATAACGGTATTTGATAATGATTAGCCTTTTGCTTGAGCTAATACACTGTATAAAATGGTCGTGATTTTAACGGTAAAAGACTTTAAACCATAAAAAAAACGGTAAAAATTGTTAATTGGTTAACAGAAAGTTTCCTTACTATATACGGTAAATAACTGTGATAGATCTAACGGTACATTTAATGTAATTTTACTGTAAAATACCGTTAAATTTACAGATTTTGAAAGTGAAAAAGAACAACTCATTGTATAATTTACAGTGAAAAAAACGTAAATTGACATTCCCACAATTCCCTGCGTGACCCTTCACATTTGATGTATTTTTGTTGAAATAACTATGTTTCTTCTTAGTTTTCTTAGTTATTTTCTAATCAGTTATGTAGGCTACATTAGAGTTTTATGTTACATTTAATGTTGTTAAATTAATGTTTATTGCATTTTAAAATTTCATGTGTGTTACCACGATGGTATTTAGTGTTTGTGCGAATGAAACTGTGCAGCTTCTCAGTTTCAACTTTCTTGTGGAAGAGCGGCTTGTGATGAGCTTTGATTAATCATGTGACTCTCATCACTGCATGATTGACGGTTGTCAGTGTATTTGTCATAGATCGCTCTTCGACGCCCCTCCCTAGTCATCAAAGATCTCAGTCTCCCGAGTACTGAACTACATTTCCCATCATACATCTCCCTGGACTGATTACACCATACACCTGCACTGTGCTGATTACACACACACCTGCATCTCATTCACACACACATATAAACCCCTTCCACTCACTACACCAGTGTGAAGTCTTGTATCAGCTACTGCCTACACTTCTGAGCATTCTACGTTCCATTGGTTATCCTGGTTTCCTGATCCTTGCCTGCTCTCCTGGTCTACCGAGTATTGTCTGCTGCCTGCCCGACCCCAGCCTGGTATCGTCTCTGAGTTTGGATTTGCCCTTCATTACAGCTAATCACTGTTTGCTCTCTGTTTGCTGTATTTCAATAAAAGTTACTGCAAATGGATCCGCTCGACTCTGCCTCTTCGTTACAGTATTACAATGGTACAAAACAGAAATTAATACATAAATAGGTTGGTAAATTAACATTATATCAGATAATGAAATACGGTTTATTACTGTAAATTTTAAGTTAAGTCTGTAAAACCAATAATGTCTGTACCATATTTTTGACGGTAAAGTTCTGGCAACCACAGCTGCCGGTATTTTACCGTAAAAATGGCATTTTATTTTTTACAGTGTAAGATCTTGCTTGCCTTTTGCTTGACTAAGTTATCAAACAGCTAATAAGGTCTTGTTAATGCTACACAAACCATGTTCCTGGTCCAATGTTGCTACAGCGTAATATCAAACAGGTATAAATTCCTGTTTATTTGATTATTAAATTGTCTGATTAAGGTTTATACATGCTAGTTTTCAAAACAAAGTTCAAGATAACACCTTTCATTACCAATGGAGCTGCCAGTTTGCTAAGTTTCAAATAATTATTAAACCGCAACCACAAACTATGCAAAAGCGGCAGCGCTTCTGACGCACTCAGTGTCCGAATTCACTCACTCGTTTTCCTTCACTCCCTTAAGTGGGCTATATTAATGGAGTAATGTAGGGTATTTGAATGAGGATTCAGGAGGGCGATTTCAAACAAAGCCACTAGAAACTTCCTGTGTTGGAGCTAAAGTGTGCAGGACGTCCTGTTGGCCCTCTCCCTGTCATAGAAAGTCTGCAGAGAAAACGCACATGTTGATGGGATTGGATTGGTTACATAAGTAGGAAACAGAGGCGATTTCAAACCGCATTTGTGTGACTGTCTTTGGTTCACTGCCGTTTTAAAGAGAAAATACTCAGCGATGGTGTTGCCTGATGAATTTGCGCATGTTTTGTCTTAATGCACATTGAAAACACCACAACATATTAACAATATTAACCACATGGTTTTCACCACAGGTTGTTTTTAACACCCAAAAAATCTTGTCTTAACAGATTTTGCACTTGACATGCTCATTGTCAGTAAATCACCCGCAGAGCTTTTATTTCCCATCGGCGCTTTTATAGGTTTGTGGTCTTGTGCTAATTTACTCTGTTTGGTTAATACTGGCCCTTAGTTTCGTGTTCAAACCAGATTCGAATTTCCTAATTGTTTAAGCAAATTGCACATTTTGTTTGGCACATTTGTAAGTACAATTGTCTACAATTTGTACTAAGAGTTGAACTCATAGTCTTCACAAATTCTAAACATTCTTTCATCGTCTGAGCCATCACATGCTAAATGATCCATTCAGTTATCAATTTCAGTCAAACATGTATATTCCATAAATGTGTTGGAATGTTTGTGACCTGCGATAGTTGTGAAATAGGATCTCAATCTTGTGTAAGTACGACATGTTCCTGGATCAACATATTTTGTCGATCCTGGAACAAAATTCCTGTCCGAAAATGTAGTCCTAACCCCTAAATCTAACCCTACCCATAACTTCTCTCTAAAATCAGAGGGTAATGATAGATGAATAACACTAATGTAGAAGCACTTAACCCCCGATTGTAAGCCAAAACTTGATTCAAATCTGATGTTGATGTTTTTCCAGGATCAACAAAGATGTTTATCCAAGAACACGCTGCACTTGATGAAATCATGTTATCAAGGAGACAGAGAAGGGTTGCAATGCGTGAAGAAAATAAAGAAAAATCAAGGTAAATGCCACTTGAAATCAAAATATTAAACTATGGCGCATAGTTTTCAAGAGCTATAAAAATGGTGAGGAAACATTTTTCCCTTAGAAATTGCTAGTAAACTTAAGTAAGAGCACATTGAATTAAGCATGACATTTAAGTATTTCATTACTGACCTTTTGTTTTTACATCTCACAACAAAAAAAAAAAACATTTTGTCAAATTATGACAAAAATCTAAATATAACTTATGGTAAATGTGCATTTAGGACACATAAAATGATAGTTATGAGATTTACCATAAGAAAAACAAAGGGATTAGCCATTTTTATTCCAAATCCAAAATGTTAAAAATGGTAATTTTCCAATACTGTTGCGCACAGTACATCATTTACAATATAGTGGACATGCTCATCACATGTGTCCACGGTGGGACATATCTTAAAGAAATATTTCTTATTTGTATTTCTGTATAACTCTGTTTGATTTCTAAACAGTCAAAACCATCCTCTATTCATTAGTTGGATAAATATTAAATTTATAACCCAATCTGGCATTGATTATCCAAGGTCAAATAGAAAGGAAAAATGCACATCTGTCTGCCCAAGGCGAAATCACTGATGTTTGAGTAAGAATATCTTCTTTCAGCAGAACAGCCCAAAGCACTCAACCATGATGACTGATCACAAGCTGTATGAGTTTGGACTGACATGCAAAGAATAACGAGGAAAATGGGCAAATTTATGCAAAAAAGGGAAAGTTTGTATTATCAAGAGAAGTTAGGATTTCTTTTCCAGTTACAGCTGTTGATGTGGTTGATAACAGCCTGTTTAGTTCAAAGTATTGTTCACTTAAATGCTGCCTTAAAAACACCAAACACAACATTTAAACATATACAGTACATGCTTTATATTATTGAACAAATACCCATAAGGAATACTTTTTAGATCATTTGTCTGGTTTGGTTTGACATATACATCCAAATTCTAGAACTGTCTATAAAGAGATATTTTTAACACCATTATCATTATAATAAATTATAATAACACATATGGTACATTTACAGTATATGCTTCACTATCAATAATCCATTGAAACATCTAAAACATCTAATGCACATACCTGTAAGAGGTTGCCAAAAATACAATTAATCCAAAAATCCCAGTTCCCACAAATAAACACTAAATTCTGTGCAGCAGGAAGACTGGAGAGATGAAGCCGTAAAAAGGCATGACTCTACACGATTGCTGCTCCAGAGAAATGACTAGAAATGACTTGATTTTACAGACTACAGACACACCCAGTCCTGATCTTCTGCTTGAGGCATCAGAAGAGATGCATAGAAGCATAGTCTGGATAGATAGATACAGTAGATACAGTAGATAGATACGATAGATAGATACAGTAGACAGATAGATAGATAGATAGATAGATAGATAGATAGATAGATAGATAGATAGATAGATAGATAGATAGATAGATAGATAGATAGATAGATAGATAGATAGATAAACATATAGACAGTCTCTCGAACATTGTAGATGATGATGATGATGATGTTTTTATTTTATTAACATTATTAGGCTGCTGTCACTTTAAGACTGAATGCACAGGCCGAATATACTGACACACATCCGGTTTCTTTCTCAGCTGTTCACTTATGACATAACCGAAAGAATACTTGCCGAGATGGGTATTTTGATGTCATTTTGTGTGTATGTGTCCGTTCAAGCGCAAGTAAACTCGAAAGAGGAATCAATTCGGTGTTCGAGCGCTGTCTGAAACGCCTCTCTCTCTCTCTCTCTCTCTACGTGTGCTCGGGTTGGGTGTGTGCGCACAGATAACAGCTGAGCGCATGTTTGTCTGATCCAAGATAAACTCAGTTTGTGTGTATACATGATCCAGTCTAGAGATTCCCTAGAGTTCTTGATTTATGACATTCCCTAAATTCCCAAAATGAAGTGTTTCTTCAGTCATAAAATACAAAAAAGTGAAGATTTTTCGAGAAGGATTTATGGGATAGCCTACATTCAGAATTAATAATCAAAAAATGTTCAACATGTTTGGTTGAATATCTACTGACGTCTTTTCTCCAGGATGGCACCACTCCTTCAAAATGTGTTTATGCCAGGCCCTCGCACCACCAGCCTCCTGGCACAGTTGAAATGTGCAAGAAAATATATAACAAATGTAGGGAAATGTGTATGTAAAAGGGTTCAAGATGAGGAAGATAGAAGTCAGGGTCGGGGTTACTGAGGCTCATGCTTTTTATTCAGTATTCACAAATCAAAACAAAGTCGCGCTCACTGCACTTCCCATAATCTCAGTTCATAAAACACACAGTCGTTGCTGCCTCTATCGCTCTTCTGCACGAGTCCTCTCTCTCTCCTTACTACCTCTTCCCCCAGCGGCTTTTAAGCAGTCTCTCCATGGCAATTACTGTAACTAGACACAGGTGTTTATCATTTGCACTTGACCTACTTACGCTCTCTCCCATTGTGGACCTCGCTGAACCATGCACCTCTCGCCACATACCCCCACCGCCCGACTCAGGCCGGGGAGCCATGGGGGAAAGCCTGCTGACACTGCTCCGTCCACTGGACCGGATCTGGCGCTTCCTTTTTAGTGAGGTCAGTCAGCGGGAACTGGAACTGCCTCCTTTTTGGTCTTGGGTCTCCGGCAGGTTACAACTGCTGCCGTCTTATTCATTTAGGGACGCATCTTCCTGTGACCCAAGTGGAAGCCCAGATACTTACACATGCCCAACTGCACACTATTTCGGATGCTCCATATGAGGCTGCCTAGAGCAGGCTCTAGAATTTCTCACAGGAACGGACTTGGGAATTTCACACTCGGGACACGAGGATCCACAGTTGGTCAGCACCCACTTTACAAAGTCCAAAAAGGTCCCCTGAGGAGCATCGACGGGTGTTGGAAAATACCCTTACTGAGCAATCGAGAAATGGCGTCAGGCAGTACAGTTGTAAAAAATCCCAAGCAGAGCATTCGTACTGCTGGCAAGTCCGTTTACATTTAGGGGTCCTGTATTCTGTCACAATTTGGTAGCTGTAGGGATGAGCATGACAAAGAAGTAAACAAAATAGTATTTAATTGCAAATTCAAAACAAAGAAACACGTTGGAGTTAACTTGGAGAAATGGAATATAGCAAACCACTACAACATAAACGTTAAACAATACAGGACAACAAACAGACTGAAACTGAGGACTTAAATACGTACTGGGACACTGTTGAATTCTCCTGGAGTCTATTCCTTGTTCACATGCCTCTTTAAATAATAATAAACAACCACGGCAAGCACAAAAACATAGGCAATATCTTTTCCCTTTAAGGCTGATTTTTGTCAGGACTTTAACAGAACATGAAAACGAATCGGTTACCTAACGTAACCTCGGTTCTCTCTAGATGAGGGAACGAGTATTGCGTAAGCTAGCTTACGCTACGGGAAAGATTCCATCTTTCTGAGAAATTGAAGCCAAAAAATTATCCTATAATTTTGTATCCATTGTCAACGCAGTTCAGCTGCAGCAGACCATGAGAGGGCTAGCTAGCCGCTAATTGGTTCGCTCACGGAGAACTGCTTAAGCCTATGAGGGAGCGCGAGTGAACCCACGACCAATGAGAGTCTGACTCGCTCTCAATACGTCACCGCCCGCCGAAACGGGTGTGGACGAGACTATAAATATCCCGAAATAGGCTGAATAATCTGTTTTTTTCATATACTGAAGCGAAAATCGCCAGTAGCACAAGCACGGCCAGGAACGCAATACTCGTTCCCTCATCTAGAGAGAACCGAGGTTACGTTAGGTAACCGATTCGTTCTCTTACGAGAGGTTCTCTCGTATTGCGTAAGCTAGCTTACGCTACGGGAACCCCTGGTCAACGCCGTGCGTGCTAAGCATCCACTATTAGTCCCAGGGGGGACCCCGGGGAACTCTGTAAGTGGGAATGAATATATGTACATGTGACAAAAGGCCAGCGGAGCGGGCCGGTGACTGTGTAGTACATAAGCACATTATAGAGAGGGAACAGAACGAACTCGGTCTGTGTAATTAACCCCCTATAGTGCAGCTCAACCAGAAGAGCTGAAACATACTAGACTGCTAGTAGTTTAGCCTGCAAGGCGGGTACTTCCAGATTGTAAAATCTGACAAAGGTGGAGGGGGAAGCCCATCCCGCTGCCACGCAAATGTCGTGAATGGAAATTCCGCTGGACCATGCCCACGATGAGGCCATGCCTCTAGTGGAATGAGCCCTGATGCCCAGAGGGCATGGCAGGTCTTTAGATGTGTATGCTGCTGCAATGGCATCAACAATCCATCTGGATAGGGACTGTTTCGAAGCGGCCAACCCCTTGGTGCGCCCACCGAACGAAACAAAAAGCTGCTCGGATCGTCTGACCGGAGCAGTGCGAGTAACGTATAATCTCAGGGCCCTGACCGGACATAGGAGATTAGTATCAGATTCGCTATCGGATGCAGGCAGAGCCGATAGGGATATAACTTGTGCCCTGAACGGGGTGCCGATCGCTTTGGGGACATAGCCATGCCTAGGTTTGAGAACGACTAAGGAGTCATTAGGTCCAAACTCAAGACAGGACGCGCTGGTGGACAGCGCGTGTAGGTCTCCCACCCGTTTTACTGACGCGAGCGCGAGTAGAAAAACGGTCTTTAGCGACAGGTACTTTAGGTCCACGGTGTTTAACGGTTCGAATGGGGGAGCTTTCATAGCATCAAGAACTATGAAAAGGTCCCAAATCGGCACCGAAGGGGGGCGAGGGGGGTTCATCCTTCTAGCTCCCCTGAGGAAGCGGACTACCAACCCATCTTTGCCCAGTGACTGGCCGCGCCGGGGTTCAGCAAACGCCGCGACGGCTGCCACATACACCTTGAGAGTGGACGGGGATCTGCCCTTGTCCAGCATCTCTTGGAGAAAATTTAGCAAGGAGGGAACCTCGCATAACCGTTGGTCCAGACCCTTTTCGGTGCACCACTCTGAGAACACAGACCATTTTGACGCATAGAGCCTTCTGGTAGAAGCCGCTCTAGCCTGCATGATCGTGTTTAACACTCCCTCTGGCAAAGCAACGGGTAGTTGTTGAGCACCCACGCGTGTAGCGCCCAGCGCTCTGGGTGGGGATGCCAGATCGTGCCGCGAGCTTGGGAGAGGAGATCTGCTCTGACTGGAATGGGCCACGGCGCTGTCTGTGACAGCTGCGTGAGCTCCGGAAACCAAGTCTGACCCTCCCAGCGCGGGGCTATGAGGAGCACCGAGTGCTGCGCTTCTCTGATTCTCTGAAGCACCTGTGGTAGCAGAGAGACCGGAGGGAAAGCATAAAGCGGGCGGCTGGGCCAGGTTTGGGCTAGCGCGTCCTCGCTCCTTGAGAAAAATATTGGGCAGTGGGTGTTCTCCGCCGAGGCGAAGAGGTCCACCTCTGCTCTGCCGAATAAACGCCACAGTTTCTGAACTGTAAGGGGATGCAGGGACCACTCCCCGGGGGGAGTGGGGTTCCTGGACAGGCTGTCTGGACCGTCGTTCAGATGCCCGGCACGTGCGTCGCTCTGAGCGAGAGCAGGTGACACTGAGACCAAACTAAGATGCGAAAAGATTCCTGGATCTGACTCCGCCCTGACGGTTTATATGAGACCACGGCTATATTGTCCGAATGGATCAGCACGTGGTGGCCCTGAATGCGCGGGAGAAAGCGCATGACCGCGTTCTCGACCGCCAACATCTCCAACCAGTTTATGTGTAGGAGGCTCTCTTGAGCTGACCAGGGGCCGAAGGCCGGTGAGCCCTCGCAGACCGCTCCCCAACCTGTGTTGGAGGCGTCTGTCGAGATGACTTTTCGGCGTGAAACTGTCCCCATGGAAACGCCCCGCTGAAACCAT
Organism: Chrosomus eos; assembly: GCA_036326025.1. Lineage (NCBI taxonomy): Eukaryota > Metazoa > Chordata > Actinopteri > Cypriniformes > Leuciscidae > Chrosomus > Chrosomus eos. The sequence goes on from CM070825.1 coordinate 13,166,458, forward strand.
TCTGCCACTGACCATGGCTGCAGAGCTGTGATACAGGTCTGCGTTACTTTTATCAGCTGGTGGCCCGTGGTCCACGCTCGGTGAGACACACAGCTCCTCAACCAAAGCTGAAGCGGGCGCATGCGCAGTAACCCCAGCTGGAGCACCGCGGAGGCTGAGGCCATACAGCCCAACGCTCCCTGAAATGTTTTCAAAGGCGTGAGTCTGTTCATCTGAAAAGATGCGGCGAGACGCTGCACACGGTGCGCGCGCTGCGTTGACAGACGCACCGTCATCGTGACCGAGTCCAGCTCTATACCCAAGAAGGAGATAGTCTGACTGGGTTGTAGTACGCTCTTTGTCCAGTTGACAGAGAGGCCCAAAACTTTCAGATGGTCGAGGAGAACTGTACGATGAGACAGTAACTCTCTCTGAGATTGTGCCAAAATCGGCCAGTCGTCCAAGTAGTTCAGTATTCGCAGCCCCTGACTCCGCAGGGATAGGCCGAACGGTAGGACGGTGCATTGATAAACCTGGCCTTCGAAGGCGAAACGTAAGAATGGCCTGTGAAGGGGATTTATCTGGATCTGAAAGTATGCATCTTTCAGATCTAGTGATATGAACCAGTCCCCCTGGCGCACATGCACGAGGAGTTTTCTGATAGTGAGCATTTTGAACGGTCTCTTCATGAGAACTTTGTTCAGCGATCTGAGGTCTAATATTGGTCTGAGACCGCCGTCTTTCTTGGGGACAAGAAAATAACGGCTGTAAAACCCCGACTCGCTCATAGCCAGAGGCACCCTCTCTATAGCCTTTTTGCACAACAGAATTGCTATCTCTGAACGGAGCAGCGTCACTGCTTCTGGGTTCACAGTAGTTTCTAGCCGCACTCGGAAGCGAGGAGGGCGGCGGCAAAACTGTAAGCGATAGCCTAGCTTTATTGTGTTTAACACCCACTGCTTCCCACGCTTTTAAGCGTGACGCTAGGGGGTGAATGGCTACATGGTCCCCGTCGCTGCACTTCGCGGGCTGCGTGAGCGCGCTGATAGTGTTTACAACAGCGGGACATACACTCGGAGAGGAGTTTATGGACCCTGTAACAGAGTGAACAGAGGTGAGACGTGCACACGGGCTTGTGGGCGCGCTTATACACTCTGAGACTCGAGCGGGCTTGGCCCGCTTTATGAGAGTGGACCCTGTGTGAGACACGGGAACAGGAGTGTCTTTGTGTATGAGTGAACACAGTGTTGTGGGCACATTTTCTACACAAGAGGCTTTTACTCTCTTTTTGAGATTTCTCTGGGATGCCGTAAACACGGCGTTTTGTGTATGAGTGAACACAGTGTTGTGGGCACATTTTCTACACAAGAGGCTTTTACGCTCTTTTTGAGATTTTGCTGGGACGCCGTAAACACGGCGTTTGTGCTCATGCAAGCGGGAAGGGATACCGGCTTGGTAATGGCGGGGTACACTGCTGTAGTAGCCGCGTGAGCGGGGACTAACAGAGGGCGAAACTTTGACGGCGGTCCGGCCGCGGCGGGAGAGCGCCGTCTTTTTCTCAACCACGCTAGGCAGACTTCGAGTAATCAGTTTTCAGCGCGATCCTCTGCCGAGGCCCCCGGGGAGGCGGCGGACTGTGGCGGCTGTCAGAGCGAGAGCGAGGGCGGCCGCCCTGGTGTCGCTGAGAAGTCTGACTGTGTTTAGCTAGGCGCTAGGGTGGGGCTCGTGCAGGAGGCTGGTCACGTGAGCGGCCTGCAGAGGAGCTAGCGCGACGAGGCAGAACAAAATTCGCGGGAAATCCTCAATCCGCGACTGAAGGGGGATTTTTCCCCGCTCTCGTCCCATTCACGAAGTACCTCACTCTGTAGTAGACCTGGGGTGCAGAAGCTGCTTGGCCGGCGGCTGAAAGCTTGAAGTCGCACTGCAGGCTTTAGCGGGTAGCACAGGTGATGAGCGCCATCTCGCGGAGGGCGGCATAGACGTGCGGCGACCAGGTCCTCTACAGGGGAAATGGAGATAAAGCCCTTCTCTGCGGCTCCGTCCACAACGCGACGCGGGGTGGAAGAGTCAGAGCGAGTTCTAGCAGAGAGCGGGGCGTTCCAGGACTTCGTGAGTTCTGCGTGCAGATCAGGCAGAAAGGGCGCAGCCCGTTTAGCGCCGGGAGTCGAGCGCTGGTGGAAGTAGCTGCCGTCCATGCGGTTGATGGTCTGCTCGGGGGAAGGAGACCAATCGAGCCCGAGGCGTTTAGCGGCCTGTGAGAGGAGGCGCATTAATTCCTCCTCGATTCCAGCGCGGGTCCCGGTTGATTCTCGGGCCGAGGAGGCGTGAGAATCGGACCAATCCTCAGCGTCTGAAGCGAGAAGCGAACATGTCTCCTTGGTGTCCGCGGCGTCAACGGAGGCAACAGAGCGGCCACTCGGCGGCAGCTGTATGTCCGGAAGCGGCGGAGATGGAGAGCGGGAGGCGAGAGGCTCCGGCGGGATGAACGCTTCCGGCTGGGGGTCCGGCGGCCTCTGAGAGCGGCGTTTCTTTCTCCGCGGCGAAGTCAGAGGCGGCACGGAAGCATCTTAGTGGCCGAAGTCGAGCCCGCGGGGTCAACAATGGCATAGTTTCGCAGAGCTCGCAGCCGCCACAGCGGGGGCGAGCTCGCCGTGCTCCAATCCGAGGCAGAGAGCGCAGAAGAGGTGGCGGTCACCAGCCTCGAGGGGAGCGCGGCAAGAGCCGCCAGAAAATTTACGAGACATCTTGAAAAGACGCTCGCTCTTTTAGATACAACAATATATAGGAAGCATTTTTGTAAAAAGGATACAATCCGTCGGATGGCGCTAGCTCACAGGACGGCTGAAGGTGGCGAAGACGGCCGGCTTCCTCAGTCTCCCAAACGCTCGCTAGAAGGTGCCTTTTCGACGACGGCGGCTTCTCTCTCAGGATCAGCAGATGCAAGTGCGTCGCTGAAGGATGAAAAAATCAGATTATTCAGCCTATTTCGGGATATTTATAGTCTCGTCCACACCCGTTTCGGCAGGCGGTGACGTATTGAGAGCGAGTCAGACTCTCATTGGTCGTGGGTTCACTCGCGCTCCCTCATAGGCTTAAGCAGTTCTCCGTGAGCGAACCAATTAGCGGCTAGCTAGCCCTCTCATGGTCTGCTGCAGCTGAACTGCGTTGACAATGGATACAAAATTATAGGATAATTTTTTGGCTTCAATTTCTCAGAAAGATGGAATCTTTCCCGTAGCGTAAGCTAGCTTACGCAATACGAGAGAACCTCTCGTAAGAGAACTACATCCACAGAGAGCACATGATGCATACATACAATACACATACTACTGTAAGTATGCATATGTGTCAGTGAATATACATGTAGTGTGTTATTGACCTTCATAACTTTAGACACTTTACGTTTCTCATACAGCTATCAGGAGAACAGCAGAATAAAATGAATAAGAAGTTCAAACTGACACTTCTCTTTCTACAAAATTTAACTTTTGCTTAATTTTCCTGTGTGAGCAAATTAATTAATTATAAAACAAGTACATATTTATTCTCTGGAAGCCAAGATAAATGAGTAAAGACTGTTACTGCATTCCTGACAAATACAGACATTGCCTGCAACATTAAAGGGTACCTATTATGGCATTTAAAATGTTCCTAATATTGTTCTGGGAGTCCCCAACAACAGTTTTACAAGCATGAAATTACAAAAAATACTTTTGTTGTCTTATAATATGCATTTATTTTTTACCTGATTTGCTCACCGACTCTCATATGAATCGTTTAGCGAGTCATTTTTCCAAACCCTGCCTTTGCATGACGCTAATCTGTGGTGATATGTTAGCTACTACAGCCCAAATGAGTGACACCGAGCCAACGGGGTGTCATTGGTTGTTGCGTGAAATCTTACCCAGATACAATAGTGCTATTTTCTGATTGGCTGACAACACCAGACGAACAACACCATAGGAGACACGCTTGATTCCTGCCGGTTCCACACAGTGAGTGAGAGCGGCGCGGCCAGAGTTTTGGGCGCTGCGGCATATTAAATGTATTACAAATAGTTTTTCAGTGTGAGAAATACAATGTGTGGCGGGAGAGCATGACAAAAGACCGAAATGAGTGACTGTCACGCTCAATACGTGACACTTGAGAGCCCTGCACTTCACATATTTCAATACAATTGACATTGAAGACCTGGAAGCTGCGCTGTGCGTACACAACACACAAAATAATTATTGAGCATGATACATAAAACATAAAAGCAACATATTAATATTAATAATACTTACAGGTTGTGATTCGGAGAAGGAAGCTGATCCAAATAAACTCGGTAATGAACCTTTCTTCAGTATCAGCCGGCTCGCAAATCCATAGTTTGTAGCATTTAGGTTTGTGAAGCAATCATCTTCAAAATGACGCGAACACAGATCAAGGTTCGGCTATACTTCTGTGGTATAGTTGTATATATGAACTGTAGCCACTTAGTCTTCAAATGCTCCTCACTGAGCAGATGAAAAAAGTTTGCTTTTGCGTCGCACTTAAAACACAGTGTCTCGTCGACATGATGTTAGTTTTCCCTGGCGCCTCCGAACGCAATGAGTGGGCGTATCTTATTCAAATAACTTGTACAAGTGACGTCATGAATTTAGAGAAAAAGCATTGTTCGTCTATCGATTCATATCAGCGACTCAGAGTCAACTCTTACTTTTGAGAGACAATAACTTTGTATACGGTGAACTTTCATGTTTAAAACATTGCAGGATGTTTTCGTTCACTTAGATCTATGTTACACACTACATGAAGGGCAATTTTCAAAAATCCATAATAGGTAGGCCTACCCTTTAAAACCAGAATAGATACACTGGTTTAAAAAAAAAAACGATCACAAATTTATTATACTGTATAACACAAACCTTAAACACAAACCTTAAAGTCTTGGCTACAAAAAAGCAATGAAATATATATTTTTTCCCTATATATAAAAGTTGTCACAATGGGAATATTGTCATTTTATAGCTTTTTTTTTTTGCCAAGGATATATATTTTGTAACATTTGTGCCACAATGGTAGTACCATTGCACTAATACAATATATATATTTTTTTTCTGTCAGCGAGTCTAATAGCCTACAGCTACACTATGTGTATCATTAATATTTAATTTAACCACAATTTATTATAGGTTTTAGAGCCAATATAGAGGGGTGTAAGATGCTCAAGTAACTGTATTGTTTTGGAGCATTTACTTTGCTCAAGTGCAATTAGTTTTACCTAATTAAATTTTCTAAATAATAATAATTTATATTGTACAATATTATGGACTTGCAAAGTACAATTTTGCATTAATGTTTCAAAGTTTTATGGTCAGGTTGTTATCATCCAAAGAGATGTGCCCCCCCGACCCCCCCCCCCCCCCCCGTGATTTAGCTAAGCAATAGAGTGCAACAATATAGATAATATTATTAATAATCCATAAAGAAACAGATTAAACAACAACAATAACAACAACAACATTTAAACCTTTTGTGAGCTCTGGGGCCTGTACCATGAAGGTAGCTGAACAAACTCAGAGTTACAGGATTAGTTTTGAGTTGACAAAACCAAACCGATGCAATCAGGCTTTATTGGTACCATGACGCAGCTCATCAACTTTCTCTGTCAACTCAGGCTTTGATCTTAAGCTATGATTACTCCACGAGCGCGTGCACATACCAAAGTGACGTTGGCACCGAACAACCAATCGCGTTCGATATGGATAGAGCGAGAGCGATACTTTCTTTCCGCGGAGGAGCAAGAGATAATCATTCAGAATTACGATGAATTTAAATATGTATTACAAGCTTGAAACAATACGGTCTCTGCTGCCAAAGCAAGAGAAGACTGTTGGAGAAAGATTGCTGATTGCGTTAATGTGTAAGCTAAATAAATACGTTCTTTATATCATCTAAAATGATATATATATATAGGCTATGAATGTATGTGTGTGTGAAATATAGCCTATATTTTTATAATATATAAAAAAAATTGCATGTATATACCTGTAAGGATTAATATTCATTGATTTTAGATGCAACTCCAAACGTTTTGGGCAGCTGATAAAGACAAAATATAATTAAAAGTAGCCTAGTAAGTATTTATTTACACACAACCTTTTTTTTTTTTATTATTTGTTTGAGGCAAACCGAAAAAAAGAGTGAAATTCAGAAAACCAGTGGAGCCCCTCCAGAATACACTGAGTTGGCTCTGATAGGAAAAGGACGCCGATTTGATGGATTCGGTGCTGTACAATCTGACCCTGGTGCTGGCTCCTCTAAGCAAGTAACACTGGGTACGTGTGCGATACATTACTATTTTAAGTTTTAATATGGCTGACTGTATGTTCTGCAGTAGAGGGAAATGCAGTGTCCCTGTTGAAGCCAGCACCACACACCACACACACAGTCATCCCACACAGAGGTCAGTATGCAGCAGACACAACACCAGAAACATATTGCCTACTTTTATTTATCAGGGAGGAGGAAATGATGAAGACACTCTGTCTGTGTTCTGGGACAGTTGCTGAGGTGAATGCACTGGGCTTTTTATTAAGGCAAACATTTGAATGTGTGGCATAAAACAGGGACTGGCCCAAGTTACACATCTCTTTTATTGTAGGATTTTTCACAACCTGTCCCAGAAACTAAAGCCTCTACCTCAACAGGCTTCAAAAGAAATGTGAACAAAGGATTTAAAACCATTGACATACATTACAGGTGTTTGTCAAGGACCTTTTTGTGAGTTGATTAGCCTCCCAAAAACTTGTAATGATCATGTTTGTGGTGGAATTATGTTTCAGGTGGAAGCAGACTCAGTCAGGGCCCTTTACAAAAGGAGCCTATAGAGCTAGACTGCACACTAAAGGAGCCTATAGAGCTAGACTGCACACTAAAGGAGCCTATAGAGCTAGACTGCACACTAAAGGAGCCTATAGAGCTAGACTGCACACTAAAGGAGCCTATAGAGCTAGACTGCACACTAAAGGAGCCTATAGAGCTAGACTGCACACTAAAGGAGCCTATAGAGCTAGACTGCACACTAAAGGAGCCTATAGAGCTAGACTGCACACTAAAGGAGCCTATGGAGCTAGACTGCACACTAAAGGAGCCTATGGAGCTAGACTGCACACTAAAGGAGCCTATAGAGCTAGACTGCACACTAAAGGAGCCTATAGAGCTAGACTGCACACTAAAGGAGCCTATAGAGCTAGACTGCACACTAAAGGAGCCTATAGAGCTAGACTGCACACTAAAGGAGCCTATAGAGCTAGACTGCACACTAAAGGAGCCTATAGAGCTAGACTGTACACTAAAGGAGCATATAGAGCTAGACTGCACACTAAAGGAGCCTATAGAGCTAGACTGTACACTAAAGGAGCCTATAGAGCTAGACTGCACACTAAAGGAGCCTATAGAGCTAGACTGCACACTAAAGGAGCCTATAGAGCTAGACTGCACACTAAAGGAGCCTATGGAGCTAGACTGCACACTAAAGGAGCCTATGGAGCTAGACTGCACACTAAAGGAGCCTATGGAGCTAGACTGCACACTAAAGGAGCCTATGGAGCTAGACTGCACACTAAAGGAGCCTATGGAGCTAGACTGCACACTAAAGGAGCCTATGGAGCTAGACTGCACACTAAAGGAGCCTATAGAGCTAGACTGCACACTAAAGGAGCCTATAGAGCTAGACTGCACACTAAAGGAGCCTATAGAGCTAGACTGCACACTAAAGGAGCCTATAGAGCTAGACTGCACACTAAAGGAGCCTATAGAGCTAGACTGCACACTAAAGGAGCCTATAGAGCTAGACTGCACACTAAAGGAGCCTATAGAGCTAGACTGCACACTAAAGGAGCCTATAGAGCTAGACTGCACACTAAAGGAGCCTATAGAACTGCACACTAAAGGAGCCTATAGAGCTAGACTGCACACTAAAGGAGCCTGACTGTGAGCTGAGGAGGCTCCACATTTAAAAAATAAATGCAACAGCTAGATTAAACTGATCTCAGTGAACTTATTAAACCAAGTAACACTTTAGCATGAATATTTATTAATGCAACTTTCTATTGCTTTCTTTCTCTCTCCCCCATCCCACAAAACCAATAAAACAGTTTGAGACCTATCTGCAGTTCCAATGTGCTTTTATTAAGTGTAATATTGTATGGTGATTGCAACTACATTTGCACCAGCTGGGTGGTCAAGTGTGTTCGGGTCAGTTTCATCGGGGAGAAGCTTTCTGTGGTGGTTCTGGCTCCTTTCGGTGGCTATATTGTGCAGAATGGCACATGTAGACACTATCTGTGATGCCTCTGGTGACTCTTAAGCGCCGAAGACAGTTGAAACGTGCCTTTAGGATGCCAAAGATCATCTCTAATTTTGACTATGGTGTTACTGACACATGAGGGTCATGATAGGGTGTTATTGTGTAGGTTTTGCTGTCCCAATTCAAATTAACAGTGTTTTACTGTACCAAATTTAACTAGCTTTCCTCAAAGCGCTGACACAACATACTCACGGAAAGTAGATTGTTATCTGTTAATTTTACTATTAATTTAAAGATTCATCTCACAGAAAATAATAATTTCACATGTTCACATAATCTCTACCTGAACATTAAGGCTGTGAAAGGACTTTCTATTAATATAATCTGCCTCATGTTCTCCTAGAAGTGGACATTGCAACATGTGTGCAGGATATTCCTTCAATGACTCTATAGGGAATCCTATATCATAAGATTAACCGAATAAAAAAAATATTAAAATAATGCTTAACAAGTAGCTACTGTATTAGTACATTTGTGAAATTTGCTTTTTGGAAGAAAAAAAAAAGTGATGTACCCTATCAATATTACCGACAATTTTATAAAAAGCCTCTCTTATGGACATGGTCAATAAATGAACACTATTAAACTATTAATGTACTCCTGCAGAGCGAGGACCACCTTGCGAATGGTTCGACAAACCATGTTTTCTCCTAGATTCTGTGCATCACCGCAAGTATGTTTGCGTGTTGCGATTGCGTGCAAGTATGCAAGCACTTGCAAAAAAACGCAACGCAATCCCATTTATGGTAAAGTAAGTGCATGAATTCGACGTGTTAAATTATTTATGAGCGGCTCAATAAGTTCGCAAAGATAAGATATTCCTTCCGCAGAAAATCTGTATCTTTGATACAAGTAGCCTAACTATCAGGAAAGGCAAGGGGATTTTGTCCGGCTAAAAACTCTTTCTCTACGATGTGCTCGTCTAACAATTTTGCTGAGATGTCCACAGGATTTGAAAGAAAATGTAAAGCAATTGCAACCAACACTGGGAATTAGTTACGTCACCTCTTTGCTCACAGCTGATTGGTCAAACTTCAGTCTGAGATCTCGAATCCAGAACTTAACCTGCCCCGGAGCAGGTTAGCCGTGCACAGTGGTGTAGTCTACGTGATACGCAGGTATACGCCGTATACCCACTAGAAAATGTCAAGGATTTCCGTATACCCACTAGGAAATGTCAAAGATCTCCGTATACTCACTTTAAAACGCGTGAGGATTCGTAACAACATAGTTTTGTGAAAGAATTTTCATTCATAAATTCACCCCGCCGTGACGTCTGTGTTTGCGCAGCGACACGGATCGAATCGCGGAAGCCAGCAACAAATGTAACAAATAACCTAGGCTACTGTAATTTGGCCATTTTTGAATAAATAAATCAAAAGTAGGCTAATGATACAATCAAATCTCGATATTTACTAAGTGTCTATGAATAGTAAAGCTCAAAAAGACTGCTATTGAAATAAACTCTGAATGTTCTGCGTGTTTCTGTGAATGAGCGCTCAATGTTTTCTCTACTACACACTGACGCGCGCGTGACACTCGTGGTGTTTTCAGCGTCTATGAGGAGGACATGCACACATTTGAACTTCATTGCAGAGCTTTTATGAGAGTCACTTCACAAGAATTTTACCATTTCATTTGATAAAACTACCGTCGTTCATTCGTTTCAGATATAGGCCTATATACACACTCACAAACTTTAAAGTCTTCATGATGACAACCTGTCAAAATCAAAGTTTTGTATAACTTAAAATATAAAATATAACAGAAATATTTTACTATTGCACAGTAGAGTATACTTCAAGTAGGCCTAATAATAATAATAATAATAATAGTTTATTAAAACACAGAAGCTCAAATGTCTTTAATTTACAACCCACCAAAATAAAAGTTTGTACAGATAAATAAAGTAACTCGAGGGAATTATGAAAGAAATTGCATAGTAAGATGTACTTTTTAAAATAATAATAATAAAATCTATTAAAACATAATTTTAAAGGAATATCACACAAGTTTTTAAAAAGTAAATTTTTATTTGTGCTTATAATGTTTAAGTATTGTAATTGTCAGCTGATAAAACCTGTGCTTCAGGAACCATATTCATATAAAATCTAAGGCTAAATGTGCCCAAAATTATTTTTCCGGTTGGGGGGGGGGGGGGGGGGGGGGGGGGGGGGGGGGTTAGGGGGCTGGTATATCACAGTATACTCACTACAAAAAACTAGACTACACCACTGGCCGTGCAGCGTAAGATACCATGGCAACGAACACCGATTAAAGCCGAGCTACTTTCATAGTACCTAAAACCCAGGGTTGGCGGAAACTAAGCTGAAACATAGCTGGCTAGCCACCTAAACCGGCTTCATGGTACAGGCCCCTGAAGTTAAGAGATAGCTATGCTTCAGAAGTCAGTAGGCCTATGAATTATTTATTCGACGGGTTATGGTGACTTCCCTACAATGCAAATTTTTCAGCAATATTGATAGGCTATATACAATATGCGTATTTTGGTCATTATAAATGTTATAAATCTCAAAAACTAGTAGTGTTTTATAAAATGTTAAACATAATCTAATGCCTCATGATTTATGTTCTTATCAGGGAGGCTTTTCTCTTGTTATTTTGCTAGGTTACTTCTACCTTTTTAATAATTTAAAAAGTGTTAAATGTTGTAGTTGTATTTTGTTTAAATTATTATTTTTTTTAAAAAAGTTTTACCGTCACTCAAGTTTATTTTTGGCTAGATTTGACTTTAAATTGAGTGAAATGTTCACTCGTATAATTTTGAGTAGGTTTTACACCCCTACCCAATTACTGTAGTTGCCATAGTAATTTGTTTGTAACGGAAGTTTGGCTCAAATCCAGATTACATCCACCCTTATGACACACACACACACACACACACACACACACACACTGCTAGCTAGCAGGGAAGAAGACTTCACATATCCACAGCTATGCTCTCCTCTCTCCTAGCCATCCAAAACTGACTGCTTCTCCACGTCTACATCACCTATTGACACCAGGAATGAAGACTTTGGAGTTTATATTAACACAAGGTAAACAGTTAGAGAGTTTTAATCGTTAAGCCTCGCGGTGAGTTGGATTGACAGTTCTCTATGACGTCAATCTATCTATCTATCTCTCCAGCCGGCTAACATCAGCTAGCAGCTTAACCCATTCAAACACCTCTAAATATGTCATAACAACTGCTATTCAGCTGCAGACAGTGCATTTAACATCTAAGCTTGAGGCTTAAACCGGATTATGGATTGTTTTTATCTCTATTGACAAAGGAGGTGTTATAAATGTGTTAGCTTGTTAGCTAACAGCGGAGTAACAACACGCGCGTTTATTTACATAAACATTCATATAATTTACTTTCTAATCCTGACTTGGTGTTTGATAACAACTAAGTTAGTGTAGAGGTTGTTACTTGGTAACATATTATTTGTTCAGCAATGTCTTTTTTTAATCTAGGTAAAATAAGAGCTGAGTTACTTTAAATGTTACATATTTAACTATGCTGCTTTATTATTTAATTTCAAATGCAAAGATGTAACGTTAGTTCACATTCACGGGTTTCCCCCTCCTTACAATGAAGTGCTTTTGTGGGGCCATGCTACTTATTTTCAGGCACACCATGGTTCTACCTACCTTTCTATATATTGATAAACACAGTAGTAAACACTTACTACTTGGTTACTTGGTTGTATGTCTTTCTTACAGTGAAGATGTAGGGCCCCCATCCTAAAATGTAAAAGACATAAATGTTTCATGTATAAAGAAGACCCAATTAATATTGTGAAAAATTAATATGTATAAAAATGTAGGCCTATTCACTGTAGTACTGCACTTAGATTGTAATTTAGATTATATAGCCTATTTATTATAAATACATTTTAATCAAATGTATTATTTATTTGAATTAAATTGATTTATTTTAATAATTTATTATTATAAATTTTTTAGTAATTTATTATTTATTTATTTTAGTTTAAGTTTAATCTTTTTTATTTATTTGTTTTGACATTTTGCACTGCTTTTCTTATTTTAATCTTATTTTTATTTTAATTATTTATTTATTTGTTTTAATCAATGTTTTTATTTATTGTTATTTATTTTTTGTTTAAATCAAATTGTATTGAATTTATTTCAATCAAATTTAATCATTTACTATTTATTGTAATCAAGTTTTATGTTTATTTTAATATTTTTTACTTGTTTATTTTATTAATGTTTTATTTATTTTAATATAATACATTTTTTAGTTAGTTAGATTTTAAAATATATTTTTTTATTATTTATCTTATTTTTATTTATATATTTAAAAAAACTTTATTTATTTTTTTACACCTCTTTTCCATGGACCCTCTTACACTCCCATGTGGCCCCCTGTGTGTCCCCGGACCCCAGTCTGAAAGCCCTGTCTTAAAGAATACCATGACTTTATGTGCTTAAAAAAATAGTGTTTATTTATATTTACATGTATTGCAGATATCCAACATGCGAGTCAAAAATGCTACACACATTTCTAAAAATGCTGTCTAGTTAGACAGGCAACTATTTGTTTGAGATGTTTTCTTTAACGTGAGAGTGTGTGTGTTTTACCACAGAGTAGTATGCTGGACGTGGGAAAGTGGCCGGTGTTCGCCCTCCTGCCCCCTGAGGAGCTGCGGCTCGTCCGACAAGCCTGTGTGTTCGGCAGCGCCGCCAATGAGGCCATCTACGTTACCGTCAATGATGAGGTGCAGTAATGCTGAAGCCTTTAATGGACAGATCAAGCATTAATGAGGACAGATCCTCGCTGTACATTAGGTTGGGTGGAGCTCGTGCTCCGTCACACTCACACACACATCAGGATGCTCCAGTAAGACGACAAACCAGTCAGAAGCACTGTGAATGGTTTACATCATTTTTTAATTTAGAGTAAATGTATAACTATTATATTGCTAATTTTAGTGTGTAATATTAATGAAAATATAAATATATAGATTTATATATAGCCATGCTGTTTATTGGCAGGTTTCAACATTAAAGGTACAATATGTAGGATTTTTGCAGTAAAAATCCAAAAACCACTAGGCCAATGTTATATATTTTGTTTAGTTGATTACTTACAATATCATAAATGTTTCCAACTATTTGTAAATCGTGAGAAAATTGTGATTTTAACCAACCAAGGAAACGGGGCGTGTGAGCAGGGGTGAGTCGTCGCCAGTCAATGGCGTCATATCCGGGTTACCCCGGTTTCCACCAGGTTTGACCTCGTACTGCCATAGTAACCATGGCGACAGACGTTGACAACTGGGTTATGCCCGTTATGCCTAGCAGGACGCTCACGCTGTTGTTGTTTTGTTCAAACATTATGGACCATGAGACAAAAGGAGGACTAAAACAAAGATCAACATCTTTCGAGATGCCGCGTTGCATGTGGCGCTGGTATACGTCTAGCAATCGCGCCGTGGTTCACACCACAGTCATGTTAAAAACATCAATGTATTCACTCATCCATAAAAGAATCCATCAAGGCAAGATCCATAATTCAGCTTAATGCGGAATATACATCATCAATAAACGCCTTTGTTATTGTAAGAGGTTAGCGACCCCTGGTGGTGAAAAATCCTACATATTGTACCTTTCATGTTGCCTGGGACAATTGGATTTTTTGAAGGTGCAATTAAAAAGAAAATTTTACTTGCGCGACCGGACTGATTACAAAAATAACTAGGAAATCACCAAAGCGTGAGAATGAATCTGATTTTATTACATTTAGTGTAAGTGGCGGTCAATAGTAGGGGTGTCACGATTCTCCAAATCCTCGATTCGATTACATTTTCGATTCTAAGGTCACGGTTCGATTCGATTCTCGATTTTTACATTTATTTTTTTTAAGCACAGTTTGCGATGCCATTTTTAGACTAGACTTTTATGTAATATAATATATGACCTTTGTTCGCAATGTACCACACTACATTGTCAAATTTAAAACATTTATTAACAAAATAATGTTACAATAACTTATATCTTCAGTCAATTAGAAACTTAAGCAAAATAACCTGCCATGTAGTTTCTCTTTTGTAACTGCAGTCTTATTCACAGAAGATGACATTCAAGTTCACAACAAAACAAAAAAGGTTTAACAGATATATATTTTCCTGAATACTATCACAAATGAAAAGGTGACACTGATTTCACACGACAATTCAATAAACAAGTAGTTAAAGGGTACCTATTATGGCATTTAAAATGTTCCTAATATTGTTCTGGGAGTCCCCAACAACAGTTTTACAAGCATGCAATGACAAAAAACACTTTTGTTGTCTTATAATATGCATTTATTTTTACCTGATTTGCTCACCGACTCCCATATGAATCGTTTAGCGAGTCATTTTTCCAAACCCCGCCTTTGCGTGACGCTAATCTGTGGTGATATGTTAGACACCCAGCCGACGGGGTGTCATTGGTTGTTGCGCTAGATCTTACCCAGATACAACAGTGCTATTTTCTGATTGGCTAACAACACCAGACGAACAACACCAGAGGAGACCAGGGTTGCCAGGTCTGCACAACAAAACCAGCCCAATTGCTCATCAAACTAACCCAATCACGGCCAAAAATATTCAAATAGCGGTCCCGGGTGTTTCCTCAATAACAATCATGTTCCAGTGGATAAAACAATCGCGTCAACCAGCGTGCACTACACAAACAACCCGCGGAAACAGTGCAGGCATACGGACCTGGCAACACTGGAGGAGACGCGCTTGCATCCTGCCGGTTCCACAGTGAGTGAGTTTTGGGCACTGCGGCATATTAAATATATTACAAATAGTTTTTCAGCGTGAGAAATACAATGTGTGGCCGGAGAGCGTGACAAAAGACCGAAATGAGTGACTGTCACGCTCAATGCGTGATGCGTGACACTCGAGAGCCCTGTGACAACTCCATTAACAACGACAAACACTTCACATATTTCAATACAATTGACATTGAAGACCTAAGTTAGCTGCTAGAAGCTGCGCTGTGCCTGTGCGTACACAACACACAAAATAATTATAGAACATGATACAAACATAAAAGCAACAGCCTACTTACAGATTGTGATTCGGAGAAGGAAGCTGATCCAAATAAACTCGGTACTGAACCTCCCTCCTTCAGTATCAGCCGCCTCGCAAATTCATACTTTATAGCATTTAGGTTTGTGAAGCAATCATCTTCAAAATGACGCGAACACAGAACGAGTTCGGGCTATAATACTTCTGTGGTATAGTTATGAACTGTAGCCACTGTCTTCAAATGCTCCTCACTGGGCAGATGAAAAAAGTTTGCTTTTGCGTCGCACTTCAAAACACAGCAGCGTCTCGTCGACATGATGTTTTCCCTGGCGTCTCCTAATGCAATGAGTGGGCGTATCTTATTCAAATAACTTGGACAAGTGACGTACGAAAGTGCATCGTTCGTCTATCGATTCATATCAGCGACTCAGAGTCGACTCTTACTTTTGAGAGATAATAACTTTGTATACGGTGAACTTTCATATTTAAAACTTTGCAGGATGTTTTTGTTCACTTAGATCTATGTTACACACTACATGAAAGGTAATTTTCAAAATTCCATGATTGGTATTCTTTAATGTTAAGACACCTTTAGATCCAATATTGTCTGTTTCTGTTCTGTTTTAGCAGCGAATATAGTTCCAAACAAGATCACAGGAGAATCATAGCTCATCTCACAGCGACACTCAGCCGTGTTTCAGAATGATTCAGTGTTTTGAACGAATCGGTTGGGTCAAAGATTCAATGACCCATTCATAAGCAACTGTGGCTGCGTCCGAAATCGCATACTTCTCCACTTTATGTAGGCGAAGTACAGTATGTGACAAAAGAAGTATGTCTGAATTTACTGTATTAGTAAAAGTGTGGGCGAGAAGTACCCGGATATCCTACATCTTCTAGTGAGATTGTGAAGTGCTTTACTGTCCCATGAGAGGATTTATGACTGGTCACATAATGACAACATGGTGAATGAAGTACATCCGGATTACATTCATTTATTCATTTCCATATTTAATGTTATTTCTAGTGTTTTAGACAGTTTATATTGAATTTTATTGGCCGTAACATGAACATAACTAGCCATAGAATTTTTGAATTGGTGCATTAAAGTGTGTCAAGGGTGAGTAGAAATCAAAAAAAGCAAACAAAAATGTTTTGTTGAGCCCTGCACAGGTGTACCGATAGGAAAGAGACAAAGCCAGAGTGATCTTGGGCTGCTGATAAGCAGATAGAATATATTTAGGCTATATTTAGGCCTGTAATACTAACACAAGCCTTGTTTGCTTCCTGAGAGGAGCTTTGGTGCACGTCCTGAGCCTGGACACTTCCTTTTTTAGCTGTGTTCCTTTTAGCTTTTGATAGATTGAATTGATAACAAAACAAAACATAGAGAACACTTAAGGTCCCATTTTTGTCATCAAAACAGTTCTTGAGAAATTGTCTTTCACATGTTGTTTCAACACATTAGCAGGGATCAAGTGCTAAAGTGACAACACACTGCGCCTTTAAGAATGCTGTGTAAACAGGATTGTAGTTACACTAGAAGGAGCAATCCGTAACTATCAGCAAACCCTCTTTTGGTGTGAAAAAGTGAATGTTTGGAAGACAAACTAGCGCTGAAAAGGCCTGGACAGTTATTTTTATGGCTTATTGCATGTATAGGAGATTCCCTTTCAGACACAATTTATGGGAGGAGAGTATTTAAAGGGGTCATGAACTGCATTTTCTTTTTAAATTTCATGTTTTTTGAGGTCCACTTGAATCTTAGAAAGATTTTTACATAAAAAACATCCTAATTTAGAAGCAATAGGCTATTTTCTATCCTGTTTTTTTTATCTTCTCTTTCACATTTTTGGGTAGATGTGCCACATTCAAGACTTTGAAGTAAACGCCCACTGCTATGATTGGGTTACAATTTTGCATATTCAACCATGCCATTACACGTGTGAATTCTGTGAAATTTTGGAAACCTCAGAATTATGAATGAATGTACCATTGTTTGTTGCACTGTCATTCTTGTATTCACCTTTCATCATTTACAGTGAAGTGAGTACATAGCAAACGATCTGTAACAAAGCATTAGTGATGCATGGTAAAACCGCTGTTACTCAAACTTGTGTGTTGCGACATTACTGTCGAATCCAATGTTAGTCATATCTGCATCATCTTTTATTTTCTGTCTCTCTGAAAACCCTGCGTCAAACTGTGTCTTGCTTAAAAAAAAATTAATTAAAAATTAAGTTCATCCACGCTTTCTTAAAGGGATAGTTCACTTTGAAATTAATTTTTGATATGTTTTAGCTTACCTCAAGGGCTTTCAAGATCTAGGTGTCTTTGTTTCCACAGTATTTTCAATTTTGATATTTTTAGGTCAAACCGTTCTTGTCTGTCAGTCATATAATGCAGGTCTATGGGGTCCCCATAGACCTGCATTATATGACTGACAGACAAGAACGGTTTGACTTGAAAATACTGCGGAAACAAAGACACCTACATCTTGGATGCCCTTGAGGTAAGCTAAAACATATCAAAAATTAATTTCAAATTGAAATATCCCTTTAATGTTAGGATGACAAGGATGTAAAGACTGTGTTTTTCCATAACATGGCACTTTAAAACGTCTTGTAATCCTCAGAAGCGACTATGGTTTTGTTGCTGGAGTAATCCTGTGTTTGCGTCACTCTCGTATTTACTTTTTGTTTTTTGATTTTTCTGGAACTTATTATAATATTACTGCCCCTTATTTTGCACGTTTCCACCCACGGCGCCGCCATTTAGTTTCGCAAGCAACAACAGTGTAACTAAAGTTCGAGCAAAGCATGCAAACTGTTCTGTTGTCGTTGCACTGAACAGCATTAGACAAAAAAAATGCCACAGCTGTCTTATCAAGACCTCAGGGAACTGTCAACTTGTGTAAAAGTTAAACATGACTGTACATACAAGTTGATGACATGAATCAATGTAACTCCACAACAACTACATAAATGTAACCACTATCCAGTCAGAAACGTCCAGGGGCCTCATTTATAAACGTTGCGTACGCACAAAAGAAGGCGTACACCGCTCTCAACGCAATAATTGGTATTTATAAAAAGCAAACTTGACGGGAAAATGTGCGGTCCTTCACGCAAGCTCTGACCCAGGCGTACGCACAAAAACGGGTGAAATGAGAAATGGCGACACCGTCGGCAGATGGAAGAAACACTTGAAAGTGTGAAAGTGTAGTAGACCGTTGTGTTAAAGAAATGGCAATACTGTCTCTCATAAATAAAAAGGAAGACTTTACAAAGAAAGTATTACAATTAACAGCCTACTACACGAACACCCGTTTGATCGATCTGCAGTGCAAAACAAACAAAATCAAACGAAGATTACAACAGAAGTGCAAATTAATATTTGCAAAAAGAAAAGTGAAATATGTTCTGCAATAATATTGGCATGTTATGCAATTCATCCTCATAACACATCTGTAGCTTGTCAGATGCAATCAAATGGATGGGAATAAAATGCCATGATGCCATTACAATGCATAATTATGATGGAGCGCTAGACGCTTTTTTGCATCGACTTTGATGTCCGACCATTTCTGTTTTATTTCGGCCACGGTCCGAGGTTGTGAGTCTGCAGCATTAACGGCGTCTGCAAACTTTTGCCACTCAAGGGCCTTTTTGGCATTAGTAAAGCCCACACTGTGCCCTCCAAACAACATTTTACTCCTCTTTTCCACGTCGCCAACGATAATTTCTACTACACATTGAGTGAAGTTACGTTTCTTGGTTTTTCCTCTCTGTATTTGCCATGATTTCGCAATCGATGAATATTAAATTGTGGGCATTTCACTGACTATTTATGGGCAACTATGGGCGTTTCACGGACTATTTATGGGCAACTATGGGCGTTTCACGGACTATTTATGGGCAACTATGGGCGTTTCACGGGCTATTTATGGGCAACTATGGGCGTGACATGAAGCCGCAAAAGCTGCGCTACATTTAGAATTGGGTGTGATTTATTAAGGGAAATCTGCGTAGGATGTGCGTGCGCACGGTTTTATAAATCCGAATATTTCTGTGCGTACGCACGTCCTATGTTTCATCCGTACGCCACTTCTGACGCAAATCCTACGCAAAGATTTATAAATGAGGCCCCAGGTGCGGTCTAAAACCTCTTCCTGAGTCTGGATGAGTGAGATTGTTTGTGTGTTTTGTTATTGCTGGAGTTTCCGAAGCTATTGTAAAGGATCGACCGCCTTCTGAACGGAGGTGGGAGCTGCAGCTCATTTGCATTTAAAGGGACACACACAAAAAACAGTGCGTTCTTGCTCACACCCAAAAAGGGGCAAATTTGACAAGCTATAACAAATGAGTTTGAGCTGAAATTTCACAGACACATTCTGGGGACACCATAGATTTATATTACATCTTATAATATGTCACCATTAACGGCCCAAAAAAGCACGTCTTAACCCTTTTTGTCCTTGACATGCTGTGATAGTTGCTGTAGGAGAGAGCGCATGCTAGAAGCGAGAGAATGTTATCCACTCAGAGGAAGAAGTTATCATCACCCTCAGAACTTTAAAAAATCCCAGCTGTGTTTTTATGGGATTGCGCTCTCTCGCTAATTTGCCCTGTATATCTAGTATATCTGGCACATGGTCCATAATGGAATATAAGTGAACTTTATATAAAACTCAGGTGAAAACCCAAACTCATGTGTTTGTGTGTCCGCCCGCAGGTGTTTGCACTGGGGACAAACTGCAGTGGCTGTCTGGGCCTCGGGGACTCGCAGAGCTCCATCGAGCCCCGGCGGATCGACATCTTGTGTGGGAAGAAAATTGTCTCTTTGAGCTACGGCACAGGGCCACACGTGGTCATCGCCACTGCAGGTGTGACAAATCTTTTTAACATGGAACAATGGCAATGATTTGGAAAATAATTTTGGTTGCAGGATGGTGAAATTACAAATCCTACCATGGTAAAAAGCGTTACTTTATATTTTCACTTGATTATGCTGAGGTGGCCTCATCACCTTCTGGTGCTTACAAGCACGAAACATAATTCATATTCATAGCCTATTAATAACAACATAAAAGCAGCCCAATATTCTAATAATCGGTGTTGGGGAAAGTTTCTTTTAATAGGTATATGTATTACAACATTGTGTTACTCTGTAAAAAAGCAAC
This sequence comes from Chrosomus eos, assembly GCA_036326025.1. Lineage (NCBI taxonomy): Eukaryota > Metazoa > Chordata > Actinopteri > Cypriniformes > Leuciscidae > Chrosomus > Chrosomus eos. The sequence continues at coordinate 13,187,030 of CM070825.1, forward strand.
TAATTGTGTTAGTTACTTTTTATGGAAAGTAATGTGCTACGTTTTTCTCAACTTTTTCTCACCTTCGCTGCGTCTGCTTGTTTGTTTTTTAATAAACTTTTTACACCAAAAGTAAAATGAATAAGCCTCAGGCTGAAGGAAATGCAGATTCTGGATCACAAGAAATAAGCAACAATTCTTATTTTTTCTTAACTGTGCTTCCCGTTAAACAATGGTCATATGTTATCATGTGGAGTCTGGTCCCTAATGATATGTACACCAGTTTGTCAAGATAAATGTATACACAAGTAAACACAGACCTTTGGGAAGTGGGTGTGGATCTGATTTTGGAAATGATCATAAGCAAAAGAGAAAAACATGGTGAGCATCAAGAGGGATGTATAGAAGTGCAATGGCTACATCTTAGTTTAATTATTCATTTTTAAATAATAATTATTAGTATTAATGCAATATTTTTAACGGAAGGTGTTTGATGGCATTTCAGTTTTTGTTGTGGTGTCAAATTTCTGTTGAAAATTTTAAATTTAGTATCTGGTTAAGGTTAATTAACTAGCTGAAGTTTAATCTTCTATCTAGTGTTTATGGTTTTCAGTCTTGAGATTACATTACAGCATTTCATGGGAGATGTGTTCAACAGTCAAACATGATTTGGCTGACTTAACGGTGTATCAGATTTGGCTTTGGAAAGTGTGATGTCTCTGGGGTCAGTGTTATTCTGTTTAATATAATTCAATAACAATGCTAAGACCTTGAAGACTGCATTTCTGCTGTTTCACTTCCACAATATGGAAGATATTGATATGGAAGACACAATATGGTCCATTTCGTGCCTAATATTTTGTGCTGAAACCCTCAAGGGATATTTTTAAAACACAACATCTTTATGCCGTCTAATTTTGCTGTATTTGTTGGTGACTTAATGTGAGAAATATTCTACATGTGTCGCAACATTTCGAATAAAGTTTTTATATCTGATGATCAACAAAATATTTTTGAGGTAAAAGTTGAGACACAACAGATGTTTTCAGATAGTCAGCAAAAGGCCAAGTCTTTAAAAGTCTTTAATTAAATCATGTGCGTCAGATGTTCAAGTTCAGTCGTATTTTTGCTTTTATTTGGCCTTGTGTAGTAGATTGTGTGATTGTAAGTGTATCTACTTATAAATTATAAGGCCTTGAGCCAGTGATCATCCTCAGATCTGTAACTTGTCCTCTGTGTCTGTAGATGGAGATGTTTATGCCTGGGGTCACAATGGCTACAGTCAGCTGGGCAATGGCACCACTAACCACGGCCTGACTCCTGCCCTGGTTTCAACCAACCTCATCAGCAAGAGAGTGACGGAGGTGGCCTGCGGCTCCCACCACACCATAGCCCTCACCACCGAGGGAGAGGTAAAAAAAAGATATTACCAAACAAAAATGAGGAGGTGGATCTTAAGACAGATTCGAGTGGGACTTTTAAAAACAAACACACCAAAGCGCTTTACACAAGAGAAAAAAACGGGCATTTTCATAATACCTAGCATATTAGGGCTGCACGATATTTAGATTGTCTGCGATTATATGTTGTGATATGAAAACAATTTCACCAGATGGCTTGAATAGCTCTATTTGGACAGAATGAATCATTCTAGAATGATCGGGGTGATTTTGTTGGGGAGTGAATCTGCATAGAAAATAATAAACAAATTACAATCATAGGTAAATACAATAGAAAAAAGATACCGGTACAGGGCTCCAAACTAACTTTTCCACTGGTTGCACTGGTGCTACCAACTTTCTCAGCTGGTCGCACCAGCATATGATTTGGTCACACCTTTTTTTTTTTGTTACATGCCATGGGATTAATCAATGCATAGTGGTTTTAATGGACCAAGGCTAGCAAAGGCTTTCTGGGTTTCAGCATAAATACCTGTAATATATTATATAAAAAACACATGTAATATATGGTAATTATCATTGCCAAATTTCAGGATTTTCATGGATTTTGGACAGTAATTTTAATCTGTAATTTTAAGCATTTTACAATTAAATTACAATCTATCTATTTACATTTGAATTATATTATATCTATCTGTCTATCTGTCTGTCTGTCTGTCATCTTTCTATCAGCATCATCTTTCTATCTTTTAAAAATCATTAAACATTAAAATGTATGCATTGTAAAAGATTAGAGTATTATAATACGCTGATACAGATTTTCACTATCAAAGTTTATAGTTGTAACAAAAACCAGAAATCTCACACTCCTTACCTTCTGCATTTTATAATCATTTCTTTTTCCTCTGTGGAGCGATTACTCTCATCTAACCGCTGAAAAGACGTAGGAAGGGGATCTGTGTTTCGTGAGACCTTTTCATTTTTATATGCCTTAATTCCTTAAAGGGGTGGTTTACTGCTTTTTTTCTTTGCATGATTGTGTTTATGGGGTGCAATATAACGTACTCGGTTACTAACGTAACCTCGGTTCTCTCTAGAGAGGGAACGAGTACTGCGTAATATCTTACGCTATGGGGAAAACTCTTTTCCACGAGATATTGAAGCCAAAAATTATCCTTAATTTTTTACTAATGTAAAACGCTTTGCAGCAGCAAGCAGACCTAGGCGAGACAGCTCGCGCGCCTATTGGCTGCTCTGCGGCAATAGCAGCAGCCTATCGAGAGAGGCTCTGCGTGACGTCACGACGAATGGGGGCCCTTCGCGCCCATATCGTCACGTCCCGCCAGAAAGGGCGTGGTCTCGCCCTATATCTAGGCTCGATAGCTGCTCTTACGTCGGTTTTCATCGCCGAAGCGAACCAGAGCGTATTCCAAGCACGGCAAGATACGCAGTACTCGTTCCCTCTCTAGAGAGAACCGAGGTTACGTTAGTAACCGAGTACGTTCTCTTACGAGAGTATCTCTCGTACTGCGTAATATCTTACGCTATGGGGAACACAATGCAACAACGCCGTGCTGGTAGGGATCCAACACCAAAGACCCAGGGGCCGAAGCCCGGGGCGCATATAGTGCATAATCACCATAAACTCACAGAGAGTGAGGGAAGAGAGGCTAGAAGCATCATTCCCTGTAAATAGCCTCCGAAAGGGGCCAATCATATGACAATAACCAAACCGTCAGGGTGAACATTCAGCCTGAACTGGGTGGCCACAAGTGTGTCAATTTTTAAATGAGCTGCTGTACCGGTCAGTGAGCGATACGCAGGCCAAACTCAGTATCCGAGCCGCACAGCGGGCAGATAGCACTGAATTCTATACCGCCAAAAGCTTAGCTTGTAAGGCGGGGACCTCCAGATTATAGTATTTTATAAATGTAGATGGCGAGGCCCAGCCCGCGGCCATACAAATATCTTGCAGGGTAACCCCGCTAGACCATGCCCACGAGGAGGCCATGCCTCTCGTGGAGTGCGCTCTAACACCCAAAGGGCACTGAAGGCCCTTAGAAGTGTAAGCCAGCGCTATGGCACCAACTATCCATCTGGATAAGCTCTGTTTCGACGCGGCAAGTCCCTTAGCACGGCCGCCAAACGAAACAAAAAGCTGCTCAGTCTGTCTGAAACCAGACGAGCGGGACACATAAGCCCTTAGTGCCTTGACAGGGCAAAGGAGACTCGCGTCCTTCTCCTCATTGAAAACCGGAAGGGCAGACAGGGAAATCACCTGGGCCCTGAACGGTGTGTTGAGGGATTTCGGCACGTAACCGTGCTTTGGTTTGAGTATGACCTTAGAGTCGTTAGGTCCAAACTCCATGCATGACGCGCTTACTGAGAGCGCTTGCAAGTCCCCTACGCGCTTCACTGAAGCGAGAGCCATAAGAAACGCTGTCTTGAAAGACAAGTGTTTCATGTCTGACGACTGGATTGGCTCGAATGGGGCGCCTTTCATGGCCTCCAAGACCGTGGAAAGGTCCCATGTCGGGACTGAAGGGGGCCTGGGAGGGTTTAGCCTCCGAGCTCCTCTAAGGAAACGCACGACTAAGTCGCTCTTTCCTAGTGACTGGCCAGACACCGGTTTTGCAAACGTTGCTATGGCCGCCACGTATACTTTGAGCGTGGAAGGGGACCTGCCCTTATCCAGTAGCTCCTGAAGGAAGGAAAGCACTTCCGTAACCCCGCAGTCTACAGGTGAAAAGCCCTGCGCTTGACACCAAGCAGAGAACACAGACCACTTCGAGGAGTAGAGCCGCCTGGTAGACGGGGCTCTAGCCTGCGCGATCGTGTTTAGCACTCCCTCTGAGAGGTCAGCGGGTACCCGTTGATGGCCCATGCGTGCAGGGACCACAGATCCGGGCGAGGATGCCAAATCGAGCCTTCCGCCTGAGAGAGGAGGTCCCTCCTCAGCGGTAACGGCCATGGAGCAGCGCTGGTCAGCTGCATCAGGACAGGGAACCACGACTGGTTTGTCCAGAGCGGAGCTATGAGTAGCACTGGGCATCCCTCCCTCCTGATTCGCTCCAACACCTGAGGCAGGAGTGAGACAGGGGGAAAAGCATAAAGGGGGCGGCGGGGCCAGACATGGGCCAGCGCGTCCCGGCTTTTCGAGAAGAATCTCGGGCAGTGAGCGTTTTCTTGGGACGCGAACAGGTCCACCTGCGCTCTGCCAAACGTTTCCCACAGCAGCTGGATCGTCTGCGGGTGCAGAGACCATTCTCCTGCTGGGACGTTGTTTCTGGACAGCCTGTCTGGTCCCACATTTAGGTGACCAGGCACATGCGCCGCTCTCAGCGAGAGCAGGTTGTGCTGAGCCCAGACCAGGAGGCGTCCCGTCAGCCTGTAAAGGTTTCGGGACCTGACGCCGCCCTGGCGATTTATGTATGCCACCACTGACATGTTGTCCGACCGGACCAATACGTGGTGGCCTGTTATCTGGGGACAGAAGCGCCTTAGCGCTTTGTCGACTGCTATCAATTCCAAGCAGTTTATGTGTAGGAGCTTCTCCCGCACTGACCACAGGCCAGCCAGCGGTCTGCCCTCGAGCAGCGCTCCCCACCCCGAAGTGGAGGCGTCCGTAGACACCACCTTCACACTTGAGGGGATCCCCAGACTCACGCCCGACTGATACCAGTCGGTCGCTTTCCATGGTTTCAGAGCCGAAATGCACTGATGGTCGACCCTGAGGCGAAACAGACCTGCGGTCCATGCCCTGGGGGGAACTCGTGCTTTTAGCCATAGCTGCAGTGGGCGCATGCGGAGCAGGCCCAACTGGAGTACAGAGGCTGCTGAGGCCATGAGACCCAGCATTTTCTGAAACCTTCTGAGCGGGACTATAGAGCCGTGGCGGAAGGATTTCGCGACGTGCTGGATATTCAATCCGCGCTCTGGTGACAGGCGTGCCGTCATGGATAGCGAGTCTAACACTGTTCCCAGAAAGGAAATCCTCCGACTGGGGAGCAGTGAGCTTTTCGCCCAACTGACTGTAAGGCCCAGCTCCTCGAGGTGCTCGAGTAATGCGGCCCTGTGTTCTAAGAGCTCCGTTCGTGAACGAGCTAGAATCAGCCAATCGTCCAAGTAATTCAAAACTCGCATGCCCCGAAGTCTCAGGGGAGCGAGGGCCGCGTCCATGCACTTCGTGAACGTACGGGGTGCTAGGGACAGGCCGAATGGCAGGACTGTGTATTGATATGCCTGGCCCTCGAAGGCGAATCTCAAGAATCGCCTGTGATGGGACGCTATTTGTATTTGGAAATAGGCGTCTTTCAGATCTATTGACATGAACCAGTCTCCTTGGCGCACTTGCGCGAGGATTTTCCTGGTCGTAAGCATCCTGAACTGGCGTTTCACGAGCGCTCTGTTCAGCAGCCTCAGATCTAGAATGGGTCTGAGCCCACCATCTTTCTTCGGTACCAGAAAATATCTGCTGTATAAGCCCCCTTCGCTCTGAGCCTGAGATAAAGGTTCTATAGCCCCCTTTCTCAGTAGTTTCGCTATCTCGGCTCGAAGTAGATGAGATACTTCGCTTTTCACCGTAGTTTCGACGCGCGCCGCGTAGCGGCGAGGGCGTCGAGCGAATTGTAGCGAATAGCCTCTCTTTATAGTTTTCATCACCCACTCTGATACCCCGGGAAGCCTTGACCACGCATCCGCGTGAATAGCTAGGGGCAGAATGAAATCTGGGCTCTGGCCGCGGGAAAGCGGCGGCACAAGAGCCCGCGTGTGCTGGGAACACAGCGCCGTGTTTACGGCGTTCGAGGCGGGGGGCGCACTGATCACAGCGGGCAGCCTGGCCGCGCTCATCTCCTCTGAGGCGGGTAGCGCCGAGAGAGAGAGCGGGGCGAATCCCGTGGGATTCGGCGTGTCTGTGAGGAAATGTGGGCGCGGGACCACGGGCACATTTGCTACACTGAAAACACTGTCGTTTAGGGCCGACTGAATGTGTGTTGGTTTCGTTTTTACAGAAACCGAGGGACACGCAGCGTGTAGTGTAAGCGGGCATGGGGATATGGGCGCGTTCACTACAGTGTTTGCACAATCGACCGGAGTCGATTTTATTTGTGCGAGCCCTGCACCGTGGCGGGCTGTGTCTGGGTGTGGGAATGGGCACTGGGGCGTGGGCATTCTTACAACACTCATAACACCATCGGCCGAGGCCGGAACACCAGAAAATACACTCTTTATTGGATTTATCTGGGTAGCCGTAAAAACAGCTTTTGTGTGCAGGCAAGCGGGCTGAGACACCGGCTGCTTCACTGCAAAATACACTGGTACAGTCACAACGCATGGGGCTGAACGAGCGAGAAGTTTTGGTGGAAATCCGGCCGCAGCGGGATCTGAACACCGTCGTTTTCCTAGAGCGGCTAGGAAGACTTTGGGGCCTCGGGCTTGATCTCAATCCTCGGCCGGGGCCCGCGGTGAGGGGGGCGGCGTCCGGCGGAGCGAGACCGCGGTCTCTGATCCCGGGCCTGGCGGCGCTGTGAGGCGGCGGCGGCGGAGGGCGGTGCAGGCTGGGGCTGAGAGCTGCGAGCAGGCGGCTTGGTGCGGCCTGTAGCGGAGCTCGAGCGCTTCGGCAGGAAGTGCTTCATAGCCTGAGAAGTCTTCTGCACCTCAACAAACCTGTCCGCGAAGTCCTTGACGGCCGTTCCGAACAGGCCCTCCGGGGAAATGGGCGCGTCGAGGAACACAGAGCGCTCGGCTTCCGTCATCTCGGACAGCGTCAACCATAAGTGTCTCTCGGCGACGGCGAGAGAGGCCATGTTCCGCCCCATGGCTTGCGCAGCGGCTTTAGAAGCGCGTAGAGCGAGGTCCGTAGCGCTCCTCAGGTCCGCCACACAGATAGCACCGGGTCCCTCCTCGTCCAGCTTGAGAAGGAGGTCTGCCTGGTAGATCTGCAGAATAGACATCGTGTGCAGCGCTGAGACTGCTTGCCCGGCGGCGGTGTAAGCGCGTCCGTGCAGCGATGATGTCACTCGGCAGGCTTTGGACGGGAGCGTCGTCTGAACCCGCCGTCCCGCAGAGGGCGGGCAGAGATGCGACGCGACAGCCGTCTCCACCGGAGGAATGGCGAGGTAGCCTCTACTTCCCGCACCGTCGACAGCGGAGAATGCCGCGGAGGTAGAGGTACGCATCCTGGCGGAAAAGGGGGCCTTCCACGACTTTGCAACCTCCTCGTGAAGTTCCGGGAGGAAGGGCGCGGGCCTAGATTTTGACGGAGCCTCGTCTTTGCCGAGAAAGCGCCCGTCTAATCTGTTGCGCGGCGGCAGCGTGGGTGCCTCCCAATCGAGGCCGATGCTTTCTACGGCCTTGGTGAGCAGACGCATCAGCTCAGACTCAATGCCGGCTCTCTTCCCAGAGGGTTGGCGGGGAGCGTTAGCGGAGGGGAGGTCCACAGAGCTCGCCCAATCCTCGCTATCCGAAGCCAAGAGAGAACACGCCTCGGTGTTGTCGTCCAACTCGATGGCGGACGCGGCGGCGGACGGCGGCCGCTGTCCGTCGGTGAGCGACTCGAGCGAAGCCGGCGAAGCTGGCGGGCGAACCGGCGAGCTTTGGCGGGCTGGAGATAGCTCGGGAGCGCGCTGGGCGCGGCGCTTCTTGCGACGCGGCGTCACGGCAGGCTGGGATACGGGCTCGGAGAACGAAGCCAGGCGAGTCCGCAGAGTCACCATAGGCAAACGTTCGCAGTGATGGCATCCGCCGTCAGCGAGCGCGATGGCCGCGTGATCCTCACCCAGGCAGGACACGCAGATGACATGTCGGTCCTCGTCGCTGAGTGGGGCTCGGCAAGAACCGCAGGTTCCGAGGCCAGCGACTCCAGACTCAATGGCACGTCCCGCTGAAGGCTACAGGTCGACGGCGCGGCTTCTCACTCTGGATCCAGCGATGCGTGAGGCTTCGCTGAAGAGATGAAAATCGACGTAAGAGCAGCTATCGAGCCTAGATATAGGGCGAGACCACGCCCTTTCTGGCGGGACGTGACGATATGGGCGCGAAGGGCCCCCATTCGTCGTGACGTCACGCAGAGCCTCTCTCGATAGGCTGCTGCTATTGCCGCAGAGCAGCCAATAGGCGCGCGAGCTGTCTCGCCTAGGTCTGCTTGCTGCTGCAAAGCGTTTTACATTAGTAAAAAATTAAGGATAATTTTTGGCTTCAATATCTCGTGGAAAAGAGTTTTCCCCATAGCGTAAGATATTACGCAGTACGAGAGATACTCTCGTAAGAGAACATGTATTCGTGGTTTTTCTTTTTTTAAAAGTCTTATTTTTCATAAATTTCACCTTTATTGTAAGCCTCTTTCTCCTCTGTCATTTGAACGACCGGTTGACTTCCTGATTCTATGAAACCACTCCCTCAGAAACAGGCAGTGGGCTCAGATTGGTTAGTTTGGGCCGGTGTGTTGTAATTGGCTAAACTGCGTAGCGCACGTTGTCCGGAACCGCCACGCCCCTTGCCTTTACGGGCGCGAGTCTCATGTGCTCCATGTAAACAATGGAGTCGATACTGCCGTATCAGTTTGAGCCCGAATCAGACCCAGAAAGCGGTGATGAAGAGAGTCAAGCAGAACCTCCCCACACACGGCTGTTACAAAACGTTTCTGAATGGTACGTTTTTGAATTATTATTATTATTCTATTCTTCTATTATTACATAAGAAGTTTGATACCCTGTTATACTTGAAAATGCTACTGCTGCTTGTTAGCTTTTTGAGATACGTTTTACGAGCCGAGCCTGGGATAAAATAGTCGGAATATAAACACATTATAAGCGTACCGTAGCGATTCAGGATAAGTCAAAAACACGGTTTTGGAAAATGGATTCATGATGTACTCGTTCATTTTGAACATAAATTACGTTACGGACTGCAGCAGCTGCTGATACACCGGCGTTCTGTTGCACGAGCGTCCACTCGCACAAATGCGACAACATACAATTTTAACTCGCACATTCTCAAAAAACGGTCGCATATGCGACCAATTTGGTCGCAGTCTGGAACCCTGCGGTACAAATGAAATAAGCAATGCTTTATGTTTTTCAGGTAAGTCTTCAGTATAAAACATTAACAATGCAAAGCCTCTGTTAAGGCCAATTCGCACTGCACCTACAGAAGGCGACAGACACTGTCAGGTTTTTTGTCGGATCAGTGTGTTACCCCTGTCGTTGGCATCTAATAAATTTTTTTTTTTGCAGATTTAACATGTTAAATCGGTGCTTGTCGGGTCGTGGAAAGTCTGAGAAGTGACATACTGTAATCTGGGGATTGACCCTGTTGGTTGGCGTCTGTCAGTGCAGTGTGGTCTTTTTAATATAGTGAAAAATGGAAAAACATACAAAATTTTAAGTTAGTAAAAAATATATTTTGCTTCAGTATCTAACTTTAGAAATAGGCAAGTCTACTCATACAGATATGAAAATCACAGTAAATTGGTGAGTAAGCCTCTCTGCAGCACTCATTTAACATGATTGCAAAATAATGATCAATGTTCGTGCTTTTCCAAAGAAACATTTTCCCTCGGAGGTACATTTATGGAAAAATTCCCAACAAAATCTTGGACACTGTTCATGAAAATGACTTGCTGTAAAATAGACATTAAGTATGTTTCCATGGTACTGAACATGCATCATAACACACTGAAGTATTTGATCATAAACACAGAGCAGGTGTGCATCTGAGTGTCCCTGCATGAAGCCGTATTTGGGAACGCTTAAGGAGTTTCTGAAGGAGCGGCAGTTGTCTAACACTGAGATGGGATATCGTCTAACACACACTGTTCATGTATCTGCCTTTTATTGCAAGGTTCACAATAAAAGCCATGTAGTCATTAAAAACATGACCTCTCACTATATATATATATATATATATATATATATATATATATATATATATATATATATATATATATATATATATATATATATATATATATATATATATATATATATATATTAGGGGTGGAGCCGAACCCGAATACGGTATTCGGAAAGGCACAAATAACGTGTTTTTTACGAATACTTATTTCGAACAAATACTTAAAAAAATATTTGTATTCGGGAACAAGAAAAACTTTATATCAAAAAGATGCGTCTTCTCACGAGACCGCATGCCCGGATGAGCGAGTTAGAGTGAGTGAGTAACGTTCAGGAAGAGGTGACTGACAGCTGCACACAGTAACAGAGAGGGCTCGGCTGCAGCGAAAAAACACTTAACTGCTTCACTATTTTTGTTGAATAGATTTGTGTACCTTAACTGGGTTCCGGAGGCAGTTTATAACGGGAAGCGGAGTTTGATCGGGAGATTATTCCATTACGCTGCATTATTGACGTCTGCAGTCGGATGCTCTCATGTTCGCTCTGTGTACGTAGCTCTGTTAGCTCGGTAATTTAGACAATGAATAGGCAGGCAGTTGACAGAGTAACGTTAACGTTCGGTTTTAAAAGGTTAAAAAAATTATTGTGTAGGTGTGTCGAATTGTATGCACTTGTGGGAGTTATATGGCACGCAGACATCCCAAGACTCCCGGAAGTTCAGGGAATCTCCCGCATAAATCTAGAATCTCACGTAAATCTAGAGAGCGCATGCGAGACAGAACTGCTTCAAACCGTGTAGCGCGCGCATGGCAGTAAGGGAGAGAGCGAGAGACCTTGCGTGTGTGGGTCATGAAAGCTAGTCACCCACCCACCCCATTTTACCCGAATACAAATACGAATACAAATACTTTTCCCCCCTCAACAAATACAAATACAGATACAAATACCGGCTACTTTGCACATCCCTAATATATATAATATATAGAGATAGAGAGAAAGAGATCTGACATTAACCGCCACAGTTTAATAATGAATCGAAATGTTTTTAAACTTTCCAATATAATGCCTGTATGCCACAAATGATTATTTAAAATTTTCTGATCCACTTCATGACCTCTCGTGTGCACAGGTGTTTGCCTGGGGCTACAACAACTCCGGGCAGGTGGGCTCGGGATCCACGGCCAACCAGCCCACCCCCCGCCGGGTCAGCAGCTGCTTGCAGAACAAGGTGGTGGTCAACATCGCCTGCGGACAGCTCTGCTCCATGGCCGTCCTGGACAATGGAGAGGTGAGATCAATGACAAGAGTTTAATCAATACCTACACATGATGATCAATTGAAAAAAAATAATCAAATAAATTCAATATTTATTCACAATCAGTATTGGGTGTAACGCATTACATGTGACACGAGTAACGTAATCAGATTACTTTAACCCTCTGAGGTCTAAGCCTCAGGGCATTTTTCCACTTTTTCCTTCGATTTTACATATCTTAATAAATTCAGCTTTTAAATGGCAATTACATAACATAATCCCATATGTTTTATATCAAAATGTGCAGAGAAAACCCAGCTCTCTTACTGGTGAGTTCACCACTTGTCCTAGAGCATTGTGTAAAGAGAGAGAGAGGGATAATTTGGCTCTAAAAGGTGAAAAATATAAATCTGATTTTTGAAATTCTTCAAATCTCTTGTGGAAACATACCATTACTCATCTGGACGAAATATATTGGTCCTTGAAATGGGTTTCCCAAAGTCTTAGGGTCACAAAAGTAGTGTAATATATGAATAAATTAGTAGATAATGAATTATTGTCTAAAGTGACATTTTTGAAAAATCATTTTTTAGTACAAGTTTGGTCTGTGACACTACCTACCTTCACCAAATGTTAGATTGACTGAGATAAAATAGGACTAAAATAACCTCCTACTACATATCAAGCTTTATGGGATGTGTGCAAATGAAAAAGTAGCATTACAACAGGTCTTTCTTTCAAGCAAAACGTTTACTTTGTGAAAAAACTCACTACTAACAATAATGTACGAACTGATCAACGTAATTGTACTTTGTAGATATAAACATATTTTGATGACTGCTACACTCTCCATAAAAGTTGGGGCAGAGGCCAAATAAAAATGGAAAGACTATAGCATATCCAAGTTAAACTCTTTTGAAACAGTCCACAATGAGCAGGGGAACTGGTAATAGGTGAGGGTATCATATTTGACTGTAAAAGGAACATCCACCAAAAACTCCAAAAACAATTCTGATATCTTAGTTTATCAATGCAAGATTGCAGACAATTGTGGTCTTTCACCATCTACCATACGTAAAGGGGCGATGATCTGAGAAATCAAATTTTCCTTGAGCTTTTGACATCTGAGAGGTCATCATATTATAAGAATATCCTGAAAGTTTCAGGACTGAAAACGTGCTTGTTAGACCAATAAATGCTTTTATTGACATCAGGCTCAGCAAACGACTCGTTTTTCAAAGTGGGGAAATATGACGTCAAAGAGGATAAAACAGCACCCCCGCAGAAGATGATCAACGCCTGCTTCAACACGGCCGGTTTAGCCCCGCACACCGATTCGCGCATTACACGCAGAGCTAGATAACATAGATACCACCTCGTGATGACAAACTGGGTCGAGCTACCGAGCAATAAACATGCCGTTTACAAAATATTGTGCAGTGCCTGGTTGTGGAAGAAGACAGTCGCTGCATAAGCTTCCTCTGGATTCCAATAGGAGTGCATGGATAAACTTTATTTTTCATGACGTTCCACGCCAGCTGATGAGGTAAAACATTGTCCGTCTGTTCGCTTCATTTCACTGAGGATTGTTTTGTAAACAAGACTGGATTTGCAGACCGATTAAGAGTAAAGAACGGTGCTGTGCCGTCTATATTGGATCTGAAAGGAATTGTGCAACACCTGGACTCTGGGTCGAATCATTCCGGTTGCCATTTTACAACATTGGACGTTTTCAAAACAATTTCCCCCAAGTGCATCAGGCATCGACGGGTGAGTTGAAACTCATTATAATATGCAAAACTGTTATCCACTCACAGCAGTGGGCATTTACTTCCAAGTCTTCAGTGCGAGACGCCCATAAAAACCGAGCGTTTTTCAGCTAGGCTCAAAACTAGGGTAGAAAATAGCCTATTATTTATTCATTTTGATGGTTTTGAATGCAAAAACCAAGCGAAGGTCATAAGTTTACCTCAGACAACAATATAATAAGATTTAAAAAGCCAGTTCATGACCTCTTTAATAATGTGAAAAGATTCAGGGAATCCTGAGAAATCTTAGTCTTGTTGGGCAAGGCAGGAGACTTCGGTTAAATGTGCGTGACCTTTGAGCCCTGGCCTCGGACGCCATTACACGAGAAACCATCATACTACTGTGTTAAATATAGGCTCAGGAGTACTTTGGAAAACCATTGTCACTTAACACAGATTGTTGATTTTATTGCATTATACAAAATGTCCCAACTTTCTAAAGATGGGGTTGAACTGTACTGGCGTGAATTTGCATTTCCTTCAGCCTGAGGCTCATTCATTTCACTTTTGGTGTGAAAGGGCCTGAACATTTGCCAAAAAAAAAGAACTTTACAAGAGTAAAGAAACAAACAAGCAAGCCCAACCCAGGGGAGAAAAAATGTAACGCAAAAGTATTTACTTTAAAACGCATTATTTTCCATAAAAAGTAACCTACACAATTAGTTACTTTTTTAGGGAGAAACTCACCTTTGTAACGCATTACTTTTAAAAGTTACTTTACTTGACACTGTTCACAAGTAATAACATGTATTACTATTACTATGGAATTTAGTCATGTGGGGCATGAATAATTGTTTTTCTTTTCTTTGTTTTTTATAAGTAATTGCACTAAGTACTGTGAGCATGCAGTCGGGACATGATGTTTACTTCAGTTACTCAAAGTTTATTATGTTGCAAACTGTGATTGTAACTGTCTTGGCTATCAGCCAGGAGGTTCATTTTTGTGCCTAATTATTTCCTAAACACAAATACCATGAGAAACCGTGAGAACTGTAAGTAGTTAGAGCCTTAATAGATTTACACACATTTGCTACATTCATCTAGTTTCTGGATTCAGTAGTATGGAGGCGGTGAATTTTTAAAACTCTTGACTACTGTTAATGTTGTGGTGCATGCTGTGATCAGCACTAGGTTTAACTCAAGGCTTTGTGTCGACAGACGTATGGCTGGGGTTATAACTGCAATGGGCAGCTCGGCTTGGGCAACAATGGCAACCAGCAAACCCCCTGCCGGATCGCTGCCTTACAGGGAATCAACATCGTACAGGTGACTAGCAAAGACTTCTGGGTACTAATCAGTGGCTTTCATGAGAAAAACTTAGGGAACAGCTTTTACTTTGCAATGATCAAGGAAAACTATATCTAATTTCTTTGCTAATAATAACATGCATTTCAAGGCACATCAAAGCCTCAAATTTCATGCATATTTCATTTTTTGCATTGATTCGAAATAACTAATAATATAGTACAATGCAGTGTTTTAGCATTATTATTTGATTCAAAATAATTACTGTAATAATATAGTAAAATGCAGTGTTGTTTTAGTATTCTTTATTTGGTATTATAGTATTTATTAATATTTAGATTTTCTGTTATCGTTTTAACTAGTATTTTTTTTAAATGCTTCTATTTAGCTTGAATTTATATTTAATTCAGTTTTTAGTTTGATACATTTTAGTTCTTAAGTACAACTTAAACTGATTTGATATCAGTTAGATGCCAAGGCAACATTGCTAATTTTCAATTAAGTTTTTTAGGTTCTAAATATATATATATATATAATTTTAGTTAACAGTAAAAAATTGGTTTTATTATTATTTTTTAATAGTGACAGATTTATACATTCTTTAGTATTTCATAATGTTCTGTTTTATTATTGTTCTGTCAGTTATTTTGTAATCCATATTTATTTGAGTAGGACTTGATATCAGGAAATCACTCCTGGTATTAAGACAAATTATTTTCAGTGCACGACCTTTAAATGATACGAACAAAAAAAGAATTATAAAAAATATTAGACAAAAAAAATTAAATTATACAATTGTTCATTGTTCAAACTGTTTTTGGTATATGGCCATGTCAGTCATCAGTTGCTCTGAAACAGTATGTGACCGCCCTGTTCAACCACATGAATAGCCAAATACCACTCGCATTAATCTCGATTACCCCGTGTTATTGTAAACATTGAGCTGTCATCGTAGATGTGTGGTGCAAAAAAGCTGCTCCTATCAGCCCTGATCTGTCTTGTCTCCACAGGTGGCATGTGGATACGCACACACACTGGCTCTGACAGATGAGGGATTCGTTTACTCGTGGGGTGCGAACTCCTACGGGCAGCTGGGTACGGGCAACAAGAGCAACCAGGCTGTGCCCACCCTCATCAACATGGACAAGGAGAGGTGAGATCCACTTCACGGCTTCCCACCTGACTGATTTCACAGAGACAGTTGATCGGTTTTCTCTGCAGTTGAATGCCTCTGGCTGACAGTTTAGACATATTGCTAGTCATACCCATGTAATGCATTTCCTTAACATTTAACAAAAACAATCAAATTTAGTGAGAAAAGTAGGTCAGTTAAAGGGATACTCCACTTTTTTTTGGAAATAGGCTCATTTTACAACTCCCCCAGAGTTAAACAGTTGAGTTTTACCGTTTTTGAATCCATTCAGCCGATTTTCTGATATTTAGAAGAATATCAGTAAGCAGACAGTTTCTGGTCTCACATTGACTCCCATAGTATATATTTTTTCCTACTATGGAAGTCAATGAGACCAGAAACTGTCTGGTTACTGCTATTCTTCTAAATATCAGAAAATCGGCTGAATGGATTCAAAAACGGTAAAAACTCAACTGTTTAACTCTGGGGGAGTTGTAAAATGATCATATTTCCAAGAAAAGTGGAGTATCCCTTTAAGTATGTGGTTCATAAAGCTAGGAACTGTTAAGGAAGCGTTTAACAGGAACTGTTATCACACGTAGGCGTCCATCCACTCAATAATTGTGGGAAACTGAGAGAGCCATTCTCAGACAGTTGGGATTAGAAAAAAGTATGTTTGTTTCGTTAACAATTTATATTTGAACTCCGCTTAAAACACTAAAGATCAGTTTGTTTCTGCACTTTTTGATTCTTGAGATGAGAAGGCACATGGCCAACAATTTCACTGTACTTGTCATTTGAAAATATCAACATATACGTTTATAATCAGAGATTCTAGCCCTAAAACCAACTGTCCTCGGACCATAATGCAGTACTTCATATAGATTCATGTACATATTAAACTTAAAATAAACAGAAAAATGTGTCAAATAATCTGAAATTGTTTCAAAATATTAAGCAGCACAAGCATTTTAAACATTGATAATAATCAAAAATGTTTCTTGAGCATCAAATCATCATATTAGAATGATTTCTAAAGGATCATGTGACTCTGAAGACTGAAGTAATGATGCTGAAAATACAGCTTTGATCACAGGAATAAATTACATTTGACTATATATTCAAATTTAAAACCGGTATTTTAAATTGATATTATATTTCACAACTGTTTTTGTTTATTTTTGATCAAATAAATGTGTGAGAGAATATGTTTAGAATAATCCAAAATAGTTCCTCTGTAAATAAACCTTTTTGTTTTGTAGTTTCTTTCCAGTACTCAAGATTTTGTTTTTGAATAATGGGTCAATAACATAATGAATTACTGTATGTGTTGAGTTTTTTGCTGATATTTCCTAATTATTTGACCGTTTACCAACCAAAAAATCATATGTATCAAACGTATGAAGAAGCTTTTAATGATAAAACAGCAGCGTCTGTGTCTCCTCCAGAATGGTGGAGGTCGCTGCGTGTCACACCAGTCACACGTCAGCGGCCAAAACACAGAGCGGTCAGGTGCTGATGTGGGGTCAGTGTCGGGGTCAGGCCGTGGCGTACCCTCACCTCACACACTTCACCAGCACTGACGACGTCTTCGCCTGCTTCGCCACACCGGCGGTCACCTGGCATCTCCTGTCTGTGGGTAAGAGCGCTGTTCCAAAGTCAGCTTTCTCACTGGATACTAAAGCTCTTGTTATTGTTCACAGCACAATTGTGTGTTACCCACAAATTCTTCGCTAAACAGTCTTGGACCAAACCAACCGGCTCTGGGAAGAGCCAGTATTGCAGCATTTTAGCTGGGGTTGTGAGAGTTAATGTTAGGTTAAAAGCTGGCTAATGTTACCTAGTTAGCATCTACCAGCATGCAAAAACTCAGCACTGTGGAGATTGGCAGGATTCCCATTACTACGGTGCTCTGCACATGACATGCTGTGAAAAAATACATCATGGCCACTGCATAAAAACAAGGGAACGAATTAGAACAACGTTTAAAGAATGTATGTGTGAAAGGGGGTAATGTCAAGTACACGTAATGTCCCAATAAATCAACATTGATTGAATTGTAGTAAATATAATCATATAGACTGAATATGCGGTTATTATTATAACACACTGTTTTATAATGTACTATAATACACTCAAGAGCAAATAGTACCTGCCATTATTATAAACAAGTATAAATAGCATCTAACAACTATTTAGTGTAAAGAAAATACGTTTTATTGCTATTTACACTTAAAGGGATAGTTCATCCAAAAATTAGCCCATGATTTACTCACCCTCAAGCCATCCTAAGAGTATACGACTTTCTTCTTTCAGACGAATACAATCAGAGTTATAATAGCTGGGAAGGAATACGTGAAAAATCATGAAGATTGGGCACTTCTGGGGGAGGGGGGGGGTACCTTTGTGTTCAGCAGAAGAAAGAAACTCATACAGGTTTGCAACAACTTGAGAGTGAGTAAATGATGACAGAATTATCATTTTTGGGTGGAGTATCCCTTTAAGATAAAAAAAATCTCTCCCAAATAATGCTGCAAACTATACAGGGAACCCTCTCATTTGGTACACTGTAATATTAGAGGTTAAAATGAACAACAGAGCTATATTATTAAACTGCTATTTATTTCCATATGTAATATTTACTCTCAAATAAAAGCTTAAATTTTTGTACATAACATAAGGTAGTTTTCATAAACACTTCTTCATGGCAAATCATGCCTTGTTTCTTCAACGACATTTATTGCTTGAATTTCGTGATAAATTGTACAGAATTTGAAAACGGAGACTGTTTCTTATCAGAAGTAACAGAGCACAGGCGATTAACGCTACAAATAATGTTTGGTGTGGGGGAAAACCCACAGATCTGGCAACCCTGGCTTGAACTACGGGTGATGCATACTTGCATAGGGTCAAATAAAGCATGCATAACGTTGCTATTTTGTAGGCTTTATTTGACCATATGCGTCACCCGTAGTTCAAGCTAAGGTTGCCAGATCTGTATATATATATATATATATTAGTTTTTTTTGTTGTTGTTGTTGAACCCTCCATCTCCGAACAGGACACTTCACTTTGAGATGTATTATTTTCTGTTGTATTTTCTGCTCATTAGATGGAGATGACTACCTGACTGTTGCCCAGTCGCTAAAGCGAGAGTTTGACAGCCCAGAAATCTCTGACCTAAAGTTCCTGGTTGATGGAAAGTGTATTCATGTGCACAAAGCCCTTCTTAAAATCAGGTAACCTGAAACCTGCAATCAAATGATCTCTAAAGCCTGTTGCCTTTTTAGTAAAAATCATGCTTTCCTGTTGTGTGATCCACTTCATGTCAACAGAAGATTTGGGTTTTCCCCTCCGGTGTCATTCCCATCAATAAATGCGTTGATATGAACATGTACAGACACACTCCTGATTGTGTTGCATAAGTATTACTCTTTGTCTCTACAGTCACTGTTTTAATATTTGGAACCATGTGTTCTGTCTGTATCTTATGAGAGCAGTTCTGTAGTTAAAGTTGGTTTGTTTTTGTTTGTTGAGTTGGGGATTCAAGTGCAGACAGGACATGAACAGGGAAGCTGTAAAAAAAATACAGATCAAATTAGACATAATAATACAGGGCAAACTAAGACATGTAGTGTAGTTCAGCTTCACAGAACAACGTCACTAATACTAGAGGAGTTTGTGCCCGTACACAATGATTGCACATTTTTTAAACAATTTCGGATTAAACCATATAATACAAATACAATGAAACAGTTATATAAACTATTTAATGAATAATGCTTGTGTATGACTGAGCACCAGACCACAGACACACACACATAGTCTCTCTCTCTCTTTCTCTCTCACACGCGCGCACAATCTTTCACACACACGCGCACACTCACACACACACGCACGCACTCTCTCACACGCGCACACAATCTTTCACACACGCGCACTCACACACGCACGCACCTCTCACACGCGCACACACTCTCACAAGCGCACACACTCTCTCACACGCGCATACAATCTTTCACACACGCGCACACTCTCACACGCACGCACTCTTACACGCGCACACAATCTCTCACACACGCACACAATCTTTCACACACACGCACACTCTCCACACACCACGCACTCTCTCACACGCCACAATCTTTCACACACCGCACCTCTCTCACACACCACGCACTCTCACACGCGCACACAATCTTTCACACACGCGCACACTGTCTCACACACCAACACTCTCCCAACACCAACATCCAGTCTCACACGCGCACACATCTTCACAACACCACTCTCACACACGCACACACCCTCACACGCGCACACAATCTTTCACACCGCACACTCTCCCACACGCGCACATCTCTCTCACACGCACACAATCTTTCACACACGCACACACTCTCTCACACATGCACGCACTCTCTCACACGCGCACACAATCTTTCACACACGCACTCTCTCTCACAACGCACACACTCTCTCTCACACACGCACACACCTCTCACACGCGCACACACCCTCTCACACGCGCACACAATCTTTCACAAACGCACACACTCTCTCACACACGCACACACCTCACACCGCACACAATCTTTCACACACGCGCACACTCTCTCTCACACACGCGCACACTCTCTCTCACACACGTCCAACACACTCTCTCACACAGCACGCACTCACACAACATCTTTCACACACGCGCACTCTCTCTCACACACGCACACACTCTCTCTCACACACGCACACACCCTCTCACACGCGCACACACCCTCTCACACGCGCACACAATCTTTCACAAACGCACACACTCTCTCACCACACACTCTCTCACACGCGCACACAACTTACAACGCACACTCTCCTCACACACGCCACTCTCTCTCACACGCCACACATCTTTCACACACGCGCACACTCTCTCTCACACACGCGCACACTCTCTCTCACACACGCGCACACTCTCTCTCACAAACGCACACACTGTCTCTCATACACGCACACTGTCTCTCATACACGCACACTGTTTAACCTTCTCATACACGCACACTCTCTCACATGAGCACACACTGTCTCTCATACACGCACTCTCTCACACGCGCACACACGGTCTCTCACGCGCACACATTCTCTTCCACACGCGCACACCATAGACTGTAAAAAAAACACACGCATGCTCACTCACTCACTCACTCACACTCTCTCTCTCTCTCTCTCGCTCTCACTCTCACACACACACACACACACACACACACACACACACACACACACACACACACACACACACACACACACACACACACAAGATCTGCATGCCAAACCACCTAAATTATGCCTTTGGAGGGCACTGAAGTATTTATAGTCTAACCATTCACAACATATTTTTTTAAATAAATAAAAGAAAACTCTATAATGGAGTTCCAAGCGACAATTATTTTTTCGGTCCACACTTTTCACGGCCCCCCCCCCAGAATCGTCTCTTAGTCCCTCAGTCACACATGTACAGCACACATTCGTTATTTTTTTTACTAACAACAAACATACAGCATGTATTTGTGAACAAATAATTCTTCTGAGCTGTTAAAAATAACAGATTACTACTATTATTATTATTACAATAGGTGGAATTTGTTAACAAACATCAAAAATAAATAGCATTAATAAAAAAATGTCATTTTGTGGTTGTGTTGGTAGGTGTGAGCATTTCCGAGCACTGCTGAACGAGACCGATGAAGAGACCTTAGAAATTCATCAGTTCTCTTATCTGGTGTATCGCGCATTCCTGGAATACCTGTATACTGATACCATCAACCTCCCACCCGAGGATGCTATTGGTAAAACACCCCCTCATGCTGACGGCCATATCACACTCTGAACACAGATATATATACCCGTTTAAAATGGTTTTAGATGGAGTCCAGCAGCATGTCACGCTGAAAGACTTGTTAACTGGCCCCTAGAGCAGCACTCGTGTGCTGAAATGTCTAAGTGATGATGTTGTGTGGTCTTTATGATCGTGTGATGGTTTGCATTGTGAAGGTCTGCTGGATTTGGCCACATACTACCGTGAGAGTCGTCTGAAAAGACTGTGTCAGGAGACCATCAAGAGAGGCATCACAGAGGAGAACGCTGTAACTCTGCTCTCAGCTGCTGTCAAGTATGAAGCACGGGTGAGACTCCATCATTCAGACATATATACATACACTTACACATAGGTCCTGTTCCAAACGTCAGTGATTAACATTAGGATGATGCTAAGCTAACAACTCAATACTCAAAGATAGCTTGTGTGAAGTACACAGTAGACTCAACTAACATATTTGCTAAGCTAACGGCGTGGTTCACTAATAATTAAAAATACAAAGAACACAGATATTAGTTGAATAGCTCACATGAAGTGCAGAAAAGATTTGACTAGCAATTGTTGATTCAGCAGAGTTTGATGTTAGCACATTACAGCTTTTTTTTTTTTTTTTTTTTACAATCACCAGGACCCATTTTTCTCAGTTTCCCAGGTAATTTTTCCAAACTCTTCACAGTTTCTCATAACCAACTTTCATCTTGGCACAGCAGTTAATTTTACATTCAAAAGCACTAACAAAACACTTAACTCACTCTTCTGTGACATTAGCAAAGTTTTTCACCCTATAAACACAATGTCACTCATAAAACAACAACCTAAAAAACAATGACAGGACCATTACACGATGTTTTCTTTGATAAAATGTCTTTATAAAACAAGAATCATACTCTCAACTGTTTATGAACTGCAGTTTAAGTTACATGGTCCGTGTTTTTATTACAGCACAAAATTACTCTAAGTTTTGGCCTTTTGTCTAGATTGTAATGAGATTGAAAGACTAACACTTGTGTAGGTGTTCAGCTGTATCTAATTGTTTTGATATATTACGAATCTAAAAAAATAAATACAAATATTTCAATATGGTATTACTGTAAAAATGTAGCAAACTGCTGTCTTTCAGCTTTGTATTATGTTAGGTTTTGAACTTAAGTTTAACAGTTTTGAAAAGAGTATTCAAGCATGTGCAAAGTGGCCTGTAGGTATATAGAGTTTATGTGTAAGTAAGAAAATAATTAATGTAATTAGAAAGATGAAGTCATTGAAGGCATATCGTGCCAAAAGAATGGTAAATGATATGCTGCTGTTGTGCTAACAACGTGTGTGTGAAGAGCTTTGAAAAAGTTACCCAAGAGAAATGTGTCCTAGCGATTGTAAAAAAACTTAAAGCTGGTGACTTTCCGTCCCATAAAATATAGAATTGTCCCGTATTTAAAGGATAAATTATGCGTCCCGTATCAGATCAATGGTTGACCCTTTTTTTGCCATACATAAGTTCAAAGGCTGGGTTCATAAAACTTCCCAACTATTTTCTTCAAAATATTTTCTTCTTATTTTTGAACTTCTAATGGCAATTTTCAGGCAGCACAAAACGACTATGGGGTGTTTTTCATTTAGTGAATCTTCGGCAAGCATCTTCATAAACTCAGATGACGCCATTAATGTAATTTTCTTCTTAAAGTTGCTATATGCAGAATTCAGAAACGCTTGTTATTAGCGACACCGGTGGCCATTAAATGAACTGCAGCCGGCAACTAGGAAGTCAGGGAAGGTTTTGTTTTTTAAGATTCGTTAAAAGCTGGTCAAACATTGGCTATAAAAAAAGCGATTAATACATATAAATTCTTACATAAAGCCCCTTTAAGGGAAAAAATATGTCCCAAAAATTTATTCTCTCACCATTTACACACTCTCATCCCATCCCCATCAAAAATACTTTCAAGATTTACTAAAGACAGACATCAAATTAATTTAAGGAGAGATTTGAAATGAATCATGCTAGGTGATTAACTAAGGTTTGCGCTCGTCAATTTACTGGTATTATTTATCGTCCAAAAAAGTCTTAAACCAGGCGCTAATTTGCGCTGCTCTTGGTAGATTGCGTTGGTCATTATGGAAATTATCCGGCTGCGTCTTTTTCAGTTTATCTCGCGCTGAACTTTGCACTCCCATCTGCACTTTTTTGGAATTGCGATTTCACGCTAGGTTGCGCTGTTTAGTAAATCTGGCCCTATATGTTCTGAGCTTACGGCAAAGTTGTGTAATTCTCGCAATTCCAAGATCAATCAGTGTTGGGAACGTTACTTTAAAAAAGTAATTAGTTATAGTTACTCACTACTTGTTCCAAAAAGTAACTGAGTTAGTAACTCAATTACTCTATAATAAAAGTAACTCGTTACCAGGGAAAGTAACTATTTGCGTTACTGTTAAAAAATAAAAGTTGCTATATGTCAAAGAATTTGATTTTTTTTTTTGCAGTTTTCACAAGTCAGTTAAAATGAGTAGAACAGACAGGTGTTTGTACATAACTTTCTATATTATTGCACGTCGACAGACAGCAAGAGGTTTATCCTGCACTTCACTGCACTTATTAACCCAGCTCCTCACTAGCTGTGTGAGCCAGGGGTGCGTTCGGGTTACACAGTTTATTCAATCAATGCATAGGCTAGTAACGCACATAGGCGTCGATTTTGAGTCATTTTGTACTCACCACTTTTTAAAACAAATAAATAAAACATCTCTAGTTAACTAGCAGAGCATTAATTTAGTTCGCTATTAAATAAGAGATCTAAGTTAAATTGTTTTGGTTTTGAACTCAAGCTGAGCGCTCGTTGCCGCAGCTGCATTTGTTCTCTTGTGCGCGCGCGCAGTCTTCACTCGGAGCGCACACTTCAATCTATCGCCGTTGTGGAGACTATTCATTCCGGTGAAATCACTAAATAAAAAGCACACAAACGTGTCCCTGCTTGATATGGACTGTAAACACTGATGAACATATTCGGTTTTGATACGGGAGAAAAAAAAACTATACCGAGGGCGGATTAGAACCCGTGACCTCTAACACGCTTGGCAAACAATCTACCACTAGACCACTTAAGAATTCAAAGAACATTTGCGGATGGATGGATTTATTTACGGGTTGAGCAGAGAGGCTGCACAGTTTGACAAGTTTGTACCCAGCACTTTTGTAAATGCACTTCCGAAAATGCACTTCCGAATGCGTCCCTGTCCCCAGCACATTGCAAACCAAACTGACGCCCGTGGTAACGCATCGCATTTAACGTCCAGTAATGTTAACGGCGTTGTAACAACGGGAAAAGTAATTCATTAGATTACCCCGTTACTGAAAAAATAACGTTGTTACCTAACGCCGTTATTTTAAATGGCGTTATTCCAAACATTGAGATCAATACAATATTCCATGCAAAATATCACGACACTAAGCTGTATCATCATCTCCCCCCCCCCCCCCCCCCCCCACAATAACTATCCCTAAAGTTAGCCTATGATGTCTAAAAATATTGTCTAGGTAGACGGCTCACTAGGTTTTGGAACAGAGCCCTAAACATGTACATATATTTGCGGTTTCATATATTATTCTGTAGGGCTTTGGTGGTGGTTCTCTTTCTCATTGAATCAGTCCGTCCGCTCTTCATGTGCAGGATCTGGAAGAGTTCTGTTTCAAGTTTTGCGTTAACCACCTGACGGCCATCACTCAGACGCAGGCCTTCGCCGACATGGACCACGATCTGCTGAAGAACTTTATCAGCAAAGCCAGCCGCTACGGGGCCTTCAAAAACTGAGAGAGATGGGAGTCTAGACTGGTCTTCTGCTGCATCCAGGCATGTTATCTCAAATGCCTCAGATCTGGAGAGATTAAGCCAAATTCCGGTGGTTTGAGCGTGGAGAAGTGGAAAGCCACTGCACTGGTTGTCTTCTGGGTCCCAGTGCCTTTTTAAATTACATCCCCATCTGAAGCCCTACATAAGCGCAAGAATTCAAGACTAGTGTCTCTGGATTCAAAGGGATGAGACGAGTTTAAATAGATTGTAATGAAATGGCTAAACAAACAAACGAGCAAGGGAAGCAAAAGGGAAGAACCATCTCATGTAGGAAAGTGTTGATGGAGAAAGAGTTGCTTTTCTGTTCCTGAGTCGAGGTTACCAAATCCATCTCTTATTGTCATGACGGCCTTTATAAAGCAGGTCAACAGCTGAACCTCCTGCGGGGTTTCAAAGATAAAGCTGTGTCATAGGATATCATAATTTCATTTCTTTTTCTGGCATTAGAAGTCATTTAACACATTATTATGTCATATAAGAGCTATACAGTGTATTTTTTAATTTAGTATCAACTTTGGCACCAATTTCATTTACAGATCCAACTAATGTAATTTATGTTGTTTTTTACTGACAGTAATGTTACTTTTGATATCTTTGCACTCTTCCTGTGTAACAGTGTTATTTTGAATAGCTCAATGTCTGTGTTTCGGTGCAGTCATATTTTTATAAGCACTAACAGGAGGGAATCTCAAAATCTGTCAAGAAAAATGACCAAACCATACTTCACCCAAAAAAAAAAAATTGTTTTGCATAAAGAAAAGATGATATTCCCCCAATTCTCATGAATTGATTTCTTAAATTTGGAGTGAAATGTGAGCAGGACATTTCTTCATGGCATTCACACATCTGCACTGCTTTTGTTGTGAAACGGTGCCGTCTGGTGGTGGTGATGATGCAAATCTAATCATGTGCCCATATTCTGTTAAAGAATCCACTTCCGTTGACAGCTAAAGATTTTCTTGTACCCACAGTGAATCCAAACTCCTTTCAGATATTTGTTATCATCACTCGCCAACCACCCTAATCTTGAAATGGCACTTACAACAACAAGCGTTTTAAATCCAAGGGTTTACAGGAAGTTAATCAAGCTAGGTCAATCAGAGAGCGCTTTCTCTCTCTCTCCATGTGTTCTTGATGGTCGGTTGTCTGTTCATATTTGTTTACACACAGTCAGGGGTTTCTGTTCTGTTGTGGACACATGCTTTCCTTCTTTTGTAACCCCTTCACTGAGGGTCAGGACTGCTAACCCTGCCCGGTTGCCAAGAGAGGGTCTGTTAAATGTTCCCCAGTGGTCATTTAACACTTGAATAATCTCTGTTTTAAGATGATACCAAACTGCTTGTTTTCCTTTAAGCAAATATCATACAGCACTTTGAATATTTAAATAAATGTCCTTTATGTTGATACTGATGTGCTACATAACTGTTTTGGAAAAGTTCTAATTACAAATATAATATTGTAATACAAATATTTCACTTGTTTCTTTTTCACTTTTTATTTGTTTTTATAAGTGATCATATATGAATTATTATGCATTACAGTATGTATGTGTGTGTATATATATATATATATATATATATATATATATATATATATATAATATACATACATACATTTTATGTTTTTATAAACGCACTTTAACTAAAGTCCCGTTCACACCAAGGACATTAATAAAATGACAACTATAAAGAGTATGTTTTTTGACTGTACTAAAGCATAAAAGTACCATCATATGATTGCAGATATATTTAAGAAACATGCTACGTTCAAATTCTTGTTTCTTGTTGAATGTCTGTTTTTGTTTTGGTCCGTTTGATCCCGCCCACTGTCAATTTACCCAATTGTATTTCGACACCCCCGTCTGGCAGTTCATGGAAAACAAAGCATATTGCAGCCATGGAAGCCAGCAAACAAACTGGGTCAGAGATCACAGATTCTACTCAACCTAAAAAGCCTTGGCAATAAAAACATTGCAAATGTAGTATACATTAGCTGATCAACTTACAGTGTAAGGCTCATCGCTTCCCATTGTCAATTGCGCTCGTTCCAGTTGCGCGTCATCAACCTGGCAACCCGTGTGAGGCGAGAAACAACTCCAATATTTACAATTTAGACTGCAGTACCCCGTTTAACCACTAGCTGTCAACATTACATACTGCACCTTTTAAAGCTGCTGTCCGTAACATTTTTAAGTTAAAAATAATCCAAATTAATTATTTAAAAAAAAACATCTTCAGCCAGTGTTGAAAATTATCTGCTTGCCATAGCTAGATTCAAAACGGTTAGCTTGTAATAATGATTTTAATTCCAGTGGTACTGGTGGGTTTTCGCGGGAAATTCGAGCATGTCTTTGCGTCATTACGTCACATCCGTACACATAAAGAAGGAGTTTCGGCTAGCCGGCTATACTGCGCGTGAGGAGATGTAGAGATGGGCTTTTCTCGCAGCACTTTACATGATTAAACTCATGGCGGATCCAGAAAGATCCAAACAACAATCATCAGTGTCAACTGGAGATTAAGCAGTTATAAAACCCAAAAGACTTTGTACTTCGGATTTAAGGTGGAAAGAGAAAGAAACCGTCTCATGCGAACACAAGGATACACATCGGTGGGGCTTTTGAAAGGTGCGTGAACTCCCGAAGGGGTTCGAAACGGAAGAAGAGACGGCTTTCTC
This sequence comes from Chrosomus eos, assembly GCA_036326025.1. Lineage (NCBI taxonomy): Eukaryota > Metazoa > Chordata > Actinopteri > Cypriniformes > Leuciscidae > Chrosomus > Chrosomus eos. Next base: position 13,215,079 of record CM070825.1, read on the forward strand.
TGCTGAACAAGTAAGACATTTCAATAGTTCAATCGTGTAACGTTACATTTTCATAATTCACACAGTTATGGAGATGGAGTTTCCTTTGTTGTGCCTTTCTCGTTTAGCTATTATTCAGAAGAAATTTTCCGGTGAAAATTCGTATGTTGGTCAAGCTTTCAAAAAGTGAATCTGTGATTCTGAATGACAGTATCCACACAGCACGGTGATTGACAGCAGCACTCGCCTCAAAACACTGTGTTCATCCGCGCTGTTTCATGCCGATTTACAACCCACGTAAAGATTATAATTCCGCGAATCACTGCAGTTACAGATTTCGAACAGAGATGGCGACAAAAAGGGAAAATGCTACGGACTGCAGCTTTAATAATCGTAATTCTATGAGAACGGGAAATCCACACCACGTCTATAACATGAGAAAGGTACAATATCATTGTAATCATTGGAATCTGACTTTAAAGAGCTCTTCACACAACATAACGTTTCCGGTTACTAAACGTAACCTCGATGAGGGAGCGAGACAATCCAACAGAAGCTGACTCGTTGACTTGGGAAACACCTTTCAACTAGAAAGACTGAAGCTTGATTGGAATAACACCGTTGTTCTATGATGGCTAATGGCGTTCTAGCTCATGAATTTAAGGCGGGAACTATATAATGCGGCGCTGAACAGCATTTTATCAAAATCTTTCGACTGGATAGAGCGAATGCTTGTGAAACTCAACTGCAGCAGAGGCTCAGATGTCATGAAACTGGCGAAGTGGCGGCAGAGGGCAGTCTGCTGCTGTAAGGAATACGCCAATACTGCAAATCTGCGCTTAACTCAACTGAAGTAGATTAACACTACTTGGTGAGTATAGTCGCTACAGTGATGGTGAAAGGAAAGCAGTGAAACCCTGATTCCTAACACGATATAATGACAAATTCAGATATACTATTGAAAAAGTAAAGCCAAATCTCAAGTGGGTATTGTAGACGGGCGACGAAGGTTTAGCCATCTCGTGTCGTGCAAAGGTTTGACCATTAGGTCATTCCTGCCAACTGGCCAACCATCAATTTTGAGAAAGCTGACATAGCGGCAACGTAAAATTTGAGTAGAAGATGCGCTTCTGAAAGAATGACATAACTGGAATCAGACAATTCACAGGGTCCTCATTGCTCGAACTGCATAAGCTCTCAAAGACTTTCCGTTTATGAGCATAGAGTCGCCTGGTAAAAGGAGCTCTTGCTTCAGTACTGGGCTGAGTTTCCCGATAACGTTGTCTCTTAGCGCGCTACGAAGACTCTTAAGGTATAACTTAACTGAAGGTATACCATTTCTAGGCGTGTTCCCCGAACTATACCTTAGAAAGCTGCTTAAGGTATACCTTCTTACGTGCGACGTTACCGGGTGCTGTCCGTGGCGATGGTGCTGAATCTGCTGATATCGATTACTCGAGAATCAATTATTCACTCGTGCAGAGGCTGTTTATGTGAGAAAGCGTTGTTCTTTATAAAATAAGCACTTCAGAAATAGTTGAAATTGCATTTACTAGGACTCATGGGATATTATAAAAAATAATCCAAACTATAACAGCCTATAATAGTCTTGCCTACATATTTTAATATTGTATCATATATTGCTGCCATAATAATTTAAATTTTTTTATGTGCTTTCTTCTCTTTCCCATTTTTGTTCGCTGAGGTGAGCTGCGATGAAATATTGTTCTTGTAAATACTTTCAAGCATTTCAGTAATAAAAGTGTACGTCACGTAGCTACGGTGCTCGGCAGTGATCAAAAAGGATTTAAACAGTGAATTTTGAATCTCTTCTTGTAAACTCAGAGATGTGGATTCAGACGGCAATTAAATTACCACACGACCTGTTTGTCAAAATCAGTAGGTACTAATTTGGACAGATATTTTTACGCGGGTTGGGTGAGAAAAAACACTGATATTATGGATTCGGACGGCACTAAAATATCCGACTTATCCCTGTAAATGTTTAAAATACCGTAAGAGCCCATGATAAACAATATTAGCATCCGAATAGGACTTAACTGACAGTAGCCTATGCTTTCACTGGCCTTTAAAAGCGCTCTTTAATTAAAATAAATGTATAAAAATTTTATTATATAGCCTAGGCCTATAATAATATAATTAAAATTCTAACAACAATCAGTGTAATGACAATTTTATTCTTTGCATGAAAACACTTGAATTAGCCTAATTGAACACTGTCTGTGTGTATTAAAACTTCAGAATTATATTAATATCGACCTTTAACAGTGATAAGGTAAAGCTAAGAGTGGTCCAGACCAACCTTCCGAAAGTATGACTTACAGAAGGTATACTTAACTAAGAGCGTTTCGGGAAACACGTATTAACGATAAGGTACAGCATAAGGTGTAACTTAAGAACGACGTAGCGTTAAGAAGGTTTCGGGAAACTCAGCCCTGGTCTTTAACACGCGCTGAGCTACCGGACCTAGTTGAGCACTAGGGTTGATGAGAGAAAAGCGGCAGCAGTGCTGACACTATTGCTGTATCATAGTAATGCTGAGTTACCGAACCTGGTTGAACGCCGTCCCTGAATGACAAGAAAGTGGCTCAGTTGGTGCTTTACTTATTAGTATTTGGGAATTATATTGATACCCAAGTCCTGTGATAAGGCAGCAGTCAGGCCGGGAGTAATTATAGATTGGGCAAACCCATGTGAAAGGTGGGATCGCATCAAAATAAAGCCCAGTTCCACCCGCTAATAAGGATGTATGCTGTATGGTCGAGTGGGAGAAGCCTGTGATATTTCAACACACTCTCTAAATGAACAATGATCAGTCAATCATCCAGATCATTTAGTGCGCAAACTCCTCTCAATTAAGAAGGGAAAGAGTCGCGTTCACACACTCCAAGAACGTACACACTCATAGGGACTGCAAAGTGTTACGCTATCTCAGGAACACTGGTTATGAGGGCTATCTGAATGTAGGAGCAGGTACTCTCCAGATGTGCAAGATTAAACCTCCGGCCAACCTGTGAGAGGATCTGTTTCAGCACGATCAGCGGACGGGGAGCGTTCTGATAATCACTCGTAATGCTGGGGCGTTTTAGAGTTTGCACGGAAGGCAGTCTTACAAAGTTGAAACGGGGCAACCTGTGCTTTTTATATGGAGCTCACCACTTAACGGCAAGAGGCTAGAGAAAATAATTCTTATAGTCTTCAAAAGCACCTTCTGTTTTCCAGCTTTGTCACACTGCACAGTGGAACAACCATAGCACTAAGACAACTAGTGATCTCAGTGCCCGCATCAGGCAGGGAAACCGAGAGGAGTAAGATAGCGGGTAGACTTTACTGTAAATCTGACTACAATCCTATGCCGCACATTCCTCATGTCGGGAATAAATGGCATTTCAGCCACGAGTTCTCTGGTTTTCTAGCTGGCTCAGGCTCTATGCAAAAGAGTCGCACAGTGCTATGCAGAGGGAGAGTGTTAAACAGTGGCATAAACTGCGTATTTTCATGGGAAGGCTATGAATGGCGACATCGCCGGTATACGCAATGGGCAGTGTAAGCAACACCACAAATTTTTAAGAAAAAACAGACTGTATTTATCTTAGAAAGGCAATGAACAGCCGCAGCGTATAGGCATAGCGGGCAGAGTAAGCAACACATCCACTGGCTGGCTGCAAACAAGTGTGGGTATCTGCAGGTTGGAGTAATGGCGAAAGGTTGGGGCATTTAGAAAGGTCTTCATTGTTGGTCGTGAAAGCTGTCTGTCAGGGTGTGTGGTTGGGTTAGGGGTTCATTTATGTTGTAGCAATTGTAGCCCATTACTCAAACCTGCAGCTATCCCTGTCTTGCTGCAAACAATCATAATTGATGGACAACTTTCAGCTTCTGGCACCGAGAAGCGAAAAAGCATAAGATGAATCCCGTGCAACACTTTTAGGTATGTTCACAAACACATGAAATTTTATATTTTTGGCTACTAGAGTTAATAGGTGAGATTAATTAAACATGTTTAAAGGAACACTCCACCGATTTTTCATATTAAACTATGTTATTCTCTTATCTAAGACGAGTTGATGCATACCTCTCTCGTCTCAGTGCGTGCGCTCAATCGCTCTGTTGGGCGGAGAACTTTGAGAGCAGTTAGCTTAGCCCAGTTCATTCATTACGGGCTAAACAGAGATGAAGTTAGAAGCGACCAAACACCTCCACATTTTCCCTATTTAAAGTAACACCAAGTAGCTTTTCCTCTTCGGTCGCCCTACTGGTTGGAAACGAAATTGTCCATTGCCGCTGTCGTAAATAATTTAGCTCCGTCGCACGCACACTGTTTATCCAGCACCGGCTTTAGAATGAACGATGTCCACAGACAAGGTAGAGTATGTTACATGATTTCATGAAAGGATGATGTATTGCGACATCAGAAACTAAGAAAAACGAAATAATGACTATTGTAGCGCTTGACGTAAAGCAGTCGAATTTTGTAGTTCTTTTTGTGCACGGGTTCCTACCCGAAACCCGAAGTTACATAGTGCCAGTAAAAGCGATACAGACCCCGTCAGGCGATGGCAGACGAGTCATTTAACTTATTTTAAGTCGATGTACCATCACAAGGGTCTTGGAAATATATTATGAAGGTTGAAAAACTACTTGGTGTTACTTTAAATACAGTTACTCGAGTAGTTAAAAATCCTCTCCCCCTCTCCCTCTCCCTGAAAGAGGATTTTTGTCTGTAGTGACTGTAGCATTTCTATCGCAAAGAAGTGGCCACATATTAAAGATTAAGTGAACATTTTACTTGAATGTTATTAGGCCAATATTAAACAAGGATTTGATCATGCTGTAAAGTGTAACAACAATCCCCAGGCCGTTGGCACACTCTGCAGGTTTGCATTTGTTATAAGTCATGTACACAAGATGATTTTTTATATTATGTATTACATTATGTATTTTAACAGTGTTGTTCAATAAAACCTTACAATTACTGGCTTTTGATGCGTTATTTAAACCAATTATTATTGCCTATTATCTATGTAGTTTGAGTCATTTTAATGGCTAGCAGCGGCCCTGGTGAGAGTGCTGGAGTTTACGCTGGTTGAAGTCAGCACTACATTAAGCCTAGTTCACACTACATGATTTTAAGCCCGATTTAAGCCCGATTTGCAAATCGTTGAGTCGCCGACAAGTCAGGGTGTTATCGCGTGCAAATCGCGGGCGATTAGCGGAAGATTAACCCTCGCCAATCTGTTAGTGTGAAAGAGCCAACAACGCATCAAAGACGCTCACAGACACCTCGCAGACGCGTCGCCGAGCCCAGAAAAATATCTAGCATGCTAGATATCCAGAGCTGTCGCGCGACTCAATCTCAGTGATGTCATGAGCTAGAGCCAATCAGAGCAAGGCATGGGTTGAGGTCACCGGGTAAATAGCATGGTAAATACCGGTAAATACGCGAAATGCGCGATTTTCAAACAAACACGACCAAGACGAGTTTACAGAAAGATGAGCAACATGTCGTCAAGAAAGCAATGGACTCAACAGCAAATTTTAGGAGCAAAGTTTAATCGAACTGTGGAAGGAGCATGAATGCCTTTATGATGTTGGACATGAGATGTGAGAAAGAGAAAAGGTGGATGGAAATTACAAACGCCCTCAAACACCCAGGTAAAGCAAAATGTTATAGGTTGAAATGTACATAAAATCTTACTGTAATTCTGTTTATTGTCATTTCCGGTTCGTTTTATCGCGTGATTTTTCGTGACAAAACGTGGTTTGTAGACGAGATAGAATCGTTGGGTGACAGAGTTGTTGTCAAATCCTGTAGTGCGTTACCTCCTGTTGCGGATCAGTCACGATGTGTCGTTTGGTGTGAACGGCTCAACAACTTGAACACTCCTGATTTCACAGAGAGCAAGTCATGTAGTGTGAACTGCACAGTTCAGCCCTACGTTTTAAAATCATGTAGTGTGAACTAGGCTTTACTGAAAACAGCGGCTCATCCGGTGTTAATACAGTGATGCATCGTAATTTCATGAAGGCTGAAGCACGACAGCTTGCCGCTGGGTTGGGCGGGCCTGTTATATTAGGGCCCAAAATGGCGGCTTCTGCGTGGGCCCAGTCAGAAGACGCACAGTTCGTGTCCGACAGGGACCTTGACGGGTCTCGTGCAGATCAAATGAGGCTTAATAGTCATATTCGGTTCATTTGCAGAAGGGGATATCAGTGCGGCGTATTCCATTATCATCTTTGAGCCAATGAACCAACGGCGAAGGCTTGAGTTTTTGAATAAATGAGAAAGATTCAGAGGAAATGCTGTTCGGCGCCGCATTATATTCCGGAAACCAAACACACCAAAACAGGGACGAAACTGCGGTGTTACAGAGTTTGTGACTCAACACAGCAGGAAAGAAGTGTTCTAGCACCATCCAACGGACAGCACAGCGCAAGCATCATACAAAATGCGCTCTCATAACTCGTCTCATTGGTCAGTGCGGAGCTGGAAAAGCAATGATGTCATTGCCTTTGTAAAACTGTAAATTTGTAATCAAAAATTATGATTTAAACAACGTACTCGTTAACTTACCATGCAGCGATGCACCGTGGAAATGAAAACTTGCTGAGGTGCCACCATGATTACTGTTACCAATAAGACAGATTGTGGGTGGAGTGATGCGTGTAGCCCCGCCCCATTTGTGTCGCTACAAGCCATCTGCCATTCGAATGGCCAAAACACCGATACATGACACTCAAGAGCAAGTTCGTCTGCACCCGTAGTTAGACGCATGATGAATATCTATATCTGCAATAGACTTCAGCTGATGATTTTGCTGAACGAACACAATACAACAAGGTGAATGAGTCAGTTAACACCACATTAGTTACCACAGTATAAAACCTGTAAGATTGAGTTAAAACATAAAAACACAAACCAACACATTTTCACCAGTGAAAGGTTATCCCATTTCTTCGGGAATTTAAATCTCTGCGGTTTTACAACCAGAAGCTATGCGATGTTGTGGCATCATTGATTCTTACTGTGAGTGACGACACGCTGACCCAACCAAACGCACATCTTCCCCATAGCACGAGTTCTGTAACTCTGCAGGTTTTGTCACACATTTGGTGTGTTCCCATACATTCCCGTTTCTAATTTGACGTAGAATATTTCAATCAGGCTTCAGTATTTCTAGGAGAAAGACATTTTATTTGGTTTTACTAATATGCCCTTAAATAAAAAGGAATACTATATTATAAATTTAATTTTAATTAAATTGAACATATATAAATAAGTACAGTAAAATCCAACCTTTGTTTTGGGGTTTTGAAAAAGAACTTCATATATAACAAGACTATTTTTCATTCAAATAATAAGAAAGCAATTTGAACGGTCTATATCGTCCTTTAATATATTTACATAATGATTAACCACTGTAATTGTTTTATATACGTGTATTATTGTAGTTCTGACTGTATACATTAACTGTTTGTTTGAAGTTTAATTAAAAAATAATTATAAGAAAGGTCCTCCCTATAGCGTCATCTTCTGACGTAGTCGAAATCGAAAGGTCGCAGCGCGCGCTTATGATAAACAGAATGTTTACATTTAAACATTTAACATTTTAATTGACCTAATATCTAAAGTAAAAAAGTCTATATTTTCCAACAAATCTGTATTTAATGTAGGCCATATTATATGCTTTTTTCCCCCCACCAAAAAAAAAAAAAAAAGATTTAAACGAGTTAAAATTCTGAAGCCTACAACCGCCTACAACTTGATGCTGCGAGACATGTTTAGTGCGCGTGCCTGCCTGTGAGTGGCGCCTGATGCACATTTTACAAATAGCCTAGGTTGTGTCTTAAAACCTTGTGTGCCTACCTAGACAGCATTTTAGGCATCACAGCGCCTTCCGAGACAGCAGATATCTGTGGACATCCTACATGCGCCTAGCATTTTCTCAAAAATGCCGCTGAATTGGAGCAACAACGTGACAAAATCAACATAATGTTGCCCTAAAATTATGTCTAGGTAGGAAACTCGGTAGGTTTAGGTACGCAGCCATAGTTCGACACTTCATTTCTCACCGTTCATTCGTGTGATCATCATCGTAACGTGCGCGCCTGGCTCTCTCCGCATCCTCTCAGCCTGATCGAGGCGGATCCCGATCCCGATCCTGACGATGCTGCGCGGAGTCAAACACTCGTCCTCTGCGTCTGAAGATCTGCAGGTAAGACTGTTGTGTGTGTGTGTTTGTGGATAATGTGATGGCGCTCACTGAGAGCATCATCCACCTGCTGTCGTGTGTATCTGCAGCAGAACGCAGTGTGTGTTATATCACATGCTGGTCATCCTGCGGCCGAATCTGCCAGTGTGTTTTCTTTTAGCACGCAGACACTGAATGATGAATGAATGAGCGAATTCTTTAATTCATTATTTGTGAATGCATATTTATATATGTTGTTGAGTCTGTTATTATTATGATCATTATTTTTCGTGATTGTGTGTTTATATTAGAATCGGATTCATTCTTAATATACTAGTAGTTACATAATATTAAATAAATATTTATATAAATATAAAATTATACTAAAATATTGCTGTACATTAATTTGCCTGTATTTACTAATGTGTAATATTAGTGTATCAGTTACAATAACAAATATAATCGTATGCATTATACAATTCATATAATATATATATATATATAATTTTTACTTTATAAAATAAGTTATATTATATATTTATGTTATAGAATATATTAATATTGTTACTATAAAGTAATGTTATTCTAATATCAATAATGACTTTTACATTATTAATTGATATTGTCATGATGTTTATTATTTATAGCCTATACAATATAGATAATATGTTTGTATGATTGTGTAGTTGTTAGTTTATTATAATAAAAATAATAACAATCAGGCTTATTAATAATTGTAATAATATGAATTCATATATATATATATTGTTGTGTGTGTGTGTGTGTGTGTGTGTGTGTGTGTGTGTGTGTGTGTGTGTGTTTTAATAACTTATTAACAACAATCAACTTATTAATAATACATTTTATAAACATGTTATATTTAAGCAATGTGAATACATTAACAATATAAATATTCCATAATGGTAATTTCAATTATTTTATTTCCTGTTTTGTTCCGCACACTATAAAATTGCCTTTTTTTTACGATTTTCGTTTATTTTAACTGATGCATTTTTTTTAGAAAGTGTTATATTGAGGGAAACTGATTGACAGGCTTAAAATTCATCTTTATTTGTTTAAGACGATAAGCATGAATTTATTAAAGATGCAGTGATTGTGCCAAAAATACAAACTCTCCATCACGTTTCCCTGCATCATGTGCATAAGCTGTTAAGTGTGCGCCAGTGAAGAACGCTAACTTTATTTATCAGTTCTGAGTCAGCTCTTCTCATTCTGTCACAGAGCACGTTTGCTCAAGACGGCACCAAGTCAAATACGTCCTCAGTCTGCATCACAACACAGAGCACTTTCTGCCTTTGGTTTTAGTGGACAATATCAGTGAGCATTCAAAATCCTTTCAACATTTATATAAAATAACCCCCCTCACACAAAGCTGATGAGAGGTTCGCTTTTGAAAGGGAAAGTAGGCGTTTCCTCCGCTTTCATTTGGATGTTAATATTTAATCAGCGCTTCAGATCTGAGAGTGGAAATCGCTGCTTCCATTTAGAGATGTTGGAGAAAGCGTCTGCAACAGACGCACACACATAAAGAAAGACAGATGTAACGTGTTTCTCTAATCCAGGTTAGGTTGATCAGGGAACAGGTGCAGTGGATTTGCTCTGAATGCTTCATGGGAAATGAGAGGAATTTCATGCATCTTAATGACTATGACATCAATCTGCCTCTGGAGCGTCCCGCTGCCGGCTGCATTACTGTCGATAGCTCTGAACGTGTTACTGTGTCGTGAAAGAGGAAACAACGAGGAGGTAGAAGTAACAAAGACATGACCGCTGCTCGTGGGTTTCATGCTGACGCCTTGAGGGACATTCTGTGAGTGTTTATTTATACTTCATGTCTGCGACAGAAACTGCATCAGTCAAGAGGAGAACTGTCTGCCCTAACCGTATGATCTCTCTCTATTTCCTTATCGGGTATTAGTGTTAACAGAAAAACATGGCAGCATTATTATCTGATTTGTTTATCACTTGTTTTCACTGTATTGTGAAGATTAATTGCACAGATTCAAAGACATGACATACATATGTAAATAGATATAGATATAGATAGATGATAGACAGACGAAGACAGACAACAACAGAAGATATATAGATAGA